>WOXC01004084.1:0-392500 GCA_011680675.1 Gymnobelideus leadbeateri
CTGGAAGGCTTTACTTTGATTTGTAGGAGACTGTGTTTGGGGTCAGGAATTGTGTTCTGATGCAAGCAAATGGCTTAACTGGTGAAACTCCACTTTTGACCAGGTATTGGTCTCCTCTGCTGTTGGTTTATCTACTTGTTGCCACTTTATGGTAACAGTATGTTCCTGGCTTTCTAGAACATGGAGACAACTTATATTGTTTTAACTTTTGTGCATAATTCCTGGTTTGGAGAAGTTTGAGTGGTCATGAGAGAATGTCTAGTCCTCCATCATTTTGGTCACATCAATGTTTGTAAAATAAATGGCTGATTATACAGATTAGTGGCATAGTGGATGTATATTTTGTCTTTGATTCAATTGGACCTGATTTCAGTATTTTGAGACATTTTCTAGCTGTCTAACCGAAAAATTCACTCAAAATCTAGTAAACCTGTTTTCATAACTGTAAAATTGGAATAATTATATCATATGACTTACTAGGTTATTTTAAAAATATAATGAGATAGCATATATAAAAGCTTCACACATATTAAAGTTATATAAGTGCTAGCTATGAGTAACTTAATAATTTCTAGAATACAAAGTTAAACTAAGGAGAGGTGTTATGTTCTTTTTTTCATTATTTCATACATTTGGCTATCTTGAATTTCTGACCAGGTGTCAAGGTGGCCTAAGATAGGGACTAAGATATGTAAACTAAGATATGTAAACTTCATAACTTATTTATTCTGATGCCTTAGTTTGCTGAAGCCCCAACTACTCCTGTATATTATCTTTCCTGAATGTATACTTCCATATTAGTGGATTATTTTACTTAAATGTTGTCACCAAATACCATTGTTGAAATGTTACTTATTTCTTTGTCAGAATAACCCTCCTCAATTTCAATTCAGTGATTCTTAAGCCAGCCAAGGAGAAAGCAAGGATTGGGCATTTCTCCCATTATTGCACTCAAGAGTTTCATTCATATTGACTTTATTCCTTGTTCAATACTGATTCTGGCTTGTAACCTTCAAAGCTGGAGCTCTTCCAGTAGCTGTATGGTTATCTGTTGCAGTTCTGAGTCACTCAAGGAATAGTTTCGATAAGATGATTCTTTATTAGACTTTACCTTTCTGGAGTATATTTTAAATTGACCTACACATCTAATTTGATTCTGAAAAGCACTTACTGAACTTTTACCATATACCAGTCACTCAACAAGCAAAATTGTGTATGCCTAGAAGACTGGCTACAAATTCAAGAAGATCTTGATTCAGTTTCTGTCTCTAACACATATTATCTCTGTTATTCTAACTGGGTTATTCAACCTCTCAGTACCCCAGGGAAATGTTCAAGACTGTAAGTTGTGCAGTAGTACTTGATATGCACTTGTAGAGGAATGTTCCTATTGTGGAATTGCCAATTCCAATAAAATCTCTGGTCTACTTTTAAAGAATTCCCATTGTTCTGGGTAGATGCAACATCAAAGCAATTATAAAATAAATACAAAAGCGATTTTTGGGGAGAGGAGTAACTGATAGAAGAGTCAGGATAGAGTGCTTGAAGCTTATGGCATTGAAAATGGCCATTGAAAAGACAAAAGCATCCCATGAGGTCTAGCCAATAATCATAGCTTCTCAAGCAGGATGGAAAATCTCTACAAATTCACCAAGATGTGACATTTTACAAAAAGGATGAAGCAGGTTAGTTTGACAAGAATTTTGGAGGCAAACCAAGGTGTTTTCTATCTTTTTTATTTATCCAAGCTCAAAGACTTTTTACCTGGTATAACATTTGTGAGGCAATATAAGTGAAGACATTTGATAGAATGGTTAGAATTCTGGACCTAGAATCAGGGGTGGGGGGTGTGGGCATTGATAATGGCATTGAAACTTACTAAAACATGGTCCAAAGCAAGTCACTCAACATATATTAACTTCAGTTTCTTTATCTGTAAGGCAGACATTGCAAAGTAGTAGCTAGTTAACTCACAATGTTTCTGTGAGGCTTATATGAGATTAATATAAAATGAATATTAAAAAATATCAAAGCTTTGTAAAATTGTCAGCTGTTACATCATCACTGTCATCATCATTATCATCAATATTTCAATCAAAAATACAGAGGAGGAGGGGGGTGGAGTCAAGATGACAAAATAGAAAGAGGACTTCTGTGGGGCTCTTGCTTTCAACTCCTCCAATTCATGTAAAAGGTGACTATAAACAAACTTTGAAGCTACAGAACCCAGAAAATCACAAAGGGAAGCTAATGTCCCACTGACATGGGACTGACAGGCCAGTAGGAAGTGACCAGCACAGCACTCTGGGAGCTGAACCCAGCTTTCACAAGCCTGAGATTTTAGCCTCAGGGTGGCCTGACCAATTACTGGCTGGAGGGACTTCAGGTCACCAGCATCTGTGGCACTTTTCAAAATTATCAGTCCATAGATGTTAAGGACAAAGAGAGAGGTCAGTGCAGTGTGGACTTTGGGATGTTGTAGTTTTGGAGTGTGATTGGCCTTTATCCCCTAGAGGGGGAAGCCACTGAGTCTCTGTGGCCATGCAGCCACCACCATGGGGCAGCTTCAGCTTGTGGCCTGAATATTGAAGGGGGACCAAGTGATCAGTCTGAGGGGTAATTGCTCTTGCTTTAACCTGCTTGAAACTGGATTGAAGCCTAGGGTGGAGGTACTGGGGTGTGTGATCAGGTTGCCAGAACATGAGGAGACTGATGAGAGGGCACCCAACTAATACCTTCAGCAGCTGAGAAAACCCCAGTGTTTGGGAGGAAGCTCCTCTGTCTGATAGCAGAGTACTACTGTGGCAAATAATCTCAAAATTCAAGTAATTGAGTGGCAACATGAGCAGGCAAAGGAAGCAAAGCAAGCAGAGAAATCCAACGTTACACTTCTATTTTGGGAACAAAAAGGAAAAAAGCATGGAAGAGGAGGAAGACAATGAAGTCAGAAATCCTACACCAAAAGCTTCCAAGAAAAAATATGAGCTGGTTACAGGCCATAGAGAATTTTACGAAGGATTTTGAGAACCAAATAATAGAAGTGGAGGAAACATTAGGAAGGGGAATGAGAATGACGTAAGAAAATAATGAAATGATAGTCAACAGACTGACTGAAGAAAATAACACCTTAAAAATAAACTACCTCAGATGGCAAAAGAGGCTCAAAAAGGCAATGAAGAGAAGAATGCTTTAAAAAGACAAATTTGCCAGATGGAAAAAGAATCTCAAAAACTCACTGAAGAGAATCATTCTTTCAGAATTAGATTGGAGCAAATGGAAGCTAGTGACTTTATGAGAAATCAAGATACAAAAACAGATCCAAAACAAATGAAAAAAATAGAAGGGAATGTGAAATATTTATTTGGGAAAACCACTGACCTGGAAGATAGATACAGGAGAGATAATTTAACAATTATTGGACTACCTGAAAGCCATGATAAGAAAAGAACCTAGAAATCAATAATACAATTGGAAGTTTTACCACACATTTGTGTAACCTCCATGAGTTTTTGTGACTTCAATTATATTCCATACTCATATATGTCTTTCAAGTTCTTCTGCTTGCATTGAGGATTAGCTCTGAAAATACATTTCTCTATGACCTTTCCTCATCTTCTTATTAATGTTCTCTCCAAAATAAAAATCCCCCAGATTATTTTTAATAGATTATGAAACTCTTCTTTACCAACTTCCCTCAATATTATATAACATATGTATTGTGTACACATCACATAGATATATGGGGGAACATGAGCTCCATGTGGCAGAGAATAGACCATATTTAATGTGTAGATCACCAAAAACTATCACAAATTCTCAAACACAGTGAATGCACTTGATAAATAATGGTTACTTAAATGTGTTCTTAAACATTGCCTGATTGTCTGTGAGCATCTATTCTAATCTACAAGACAGGAGTATGTTCTGCAAAATTTCTGAAAAGTAACAGTGCAGCCTTTGCCTGAATATATCAACGGAAAATAATGTCATTGCTCTATGATGCATTTCTTTTCACTTTTGGACAGCTCTAATTGTTATAAATATTTATTTCTTGCAACATCCATAAATTGCCCCTGGTTCTGCTCTCTGGAAGAGTTTTCTAATCTGTAAAATAATATGGAGAAGAAAGTTGCAAACATGACTAAAAAATCACTTAAGAATTGCCAACACACTGAATGGAGCCCAACATAGCATTAGCTACTTGAAAGTAATTTTTGGATCATGTGTTTGTAATCCGAGCATCTATCATATTACTTGACATATAGTAGGTGCTTGATAAATATTTGTTGAAGCTAATTAAATAGTAATGAAATATAGTAAGTCATGATGCAGATTAAATAAATCAAGGTTTTTTGTCTCCTATGATCCTGACAATATTTAATCTTAGAATTTCAGAGCTAAGTGGGGTCTCAGACTTCATTAGTACTTTCTAGATATGCTCTGTATAGGCTTTTCTCTTATGAAGAGAAAATATTTTAATGAAAGTGTTGTGAAATTTGGAGTTAGAGGACCTAAATTCAAATACTATCTCTGCAATTTTCATCATGTGCCGTTGGACAATATATTTAATCTCAGGGTCAGTTTCTTCACCTACAAAATTAAATAGCCCAATGGATAGAAAAATGGATCTACAATGAAGAAGACATGAGTTCTAAGCCTGTGTTGGACACTTACTGTTTACATGATTCTCAACAAGTCACTTAAGCTCTGAGCTTTAGTGCCCTCACCTGAAAATTTGGGAGTTGAACACAAGGTCTCTACATTTTTTTTAATCTTAATCTATGATTCCATAATTTAATTACCATTAAGAAACTTTCAACTCTAAAATTATGATTCACTCATACTCTCAAAACACACACATTCTTCTAGTCACCTTTACTTTAAGATTGTATTCCATTTATAAAGTATATCTGTATACACACATCTGTTTTTTGATGTCTCCCCCATTACAATGTGAGTTCCTTGAGCACATGCACACAGTATTGACTTTCCTTTGTATGTCTAGAATTTAGCACAGTGATTAGCACATAAAATCATTTAATAAATGTTGGATATGAGTGTGATTCACATGACTATATATGAAACTATCACAATTCCAAAATCTTTGCCTTGAATCTACCTCTCCTCTTCAAGATAAAATCAAGAAATATGTAGTATCCACAATTTAAAAAGAAAAGAAAAATGGGGGAAAACCCCACTAAATCTCATAGCACACAAGCCAGAATGCATGTTCTAACCTCTAGAAACAGCTTTATTTGTTAGAAAGGAGGTACATACCACATTTATAACATGGGGAACATTTTCAGCTACCTGACAAAGAAAACACTTCTGATTCTTTTTCACATATGTACCCACAAATGGGCACATGTGAATTTCCTTAGCTCATGACATCTATCTCAAAGTCAGTCTCATGGGTTTCTGAATATATTTACTCTAAAACCCTGCCATTTTGGTAATTATTTTAGAAGGTAGGCATGCTAAAGGAATAAGTAAATTTCCAAATATTATATTGTGAAGCAGACTAGAAAGAAATTATGCCAGCATACACTTGGACTTCCTCTCTCTGAGTGTGCTCCTGCTGTGCTCATACCCTCCAAAGAAACTTTCAATAGGGAGCCCAGTTTAGACAGGCCATTAACTCAGCCCTGCCAAATGGCTCAACAGGCTTCCATCCTTTACAAGGATAACAGCAGAGAGAGCTAATTACTAGACTAAACAAGAAACAGCAGGGGTTTCAGACTCATTACTCACCTCTGGACCACACCTGGTAAATGATGAGTGCATTTCAGCAAGGCAACTAAGCTTTCTATTATGATGCATGAGGTTTATTGGAAATCTAGGGGAGCAAATTGTCAAGAGACAAATGTGCTCCACAATTAAGAGGCAACCGACTTCTACAACAACTTAGAGGAAACAGTGGAACAGAAAAGAAGGCTGATAATGATCAAATGAAGAGCCCATTGGGTAATTGTTTCAAAAGTCAATGCATCTTGGTGTGTTTTAGTCAATGCCCTGGTTTTCTTGGAGTGAATAGAAAGTAATTAGTATGAATGAACAAGTCTAATGGTTATATATTGCACATTCTTACCTAATGGTCGCTGTGGCTAGGATCCACCTACAATTCAATTTTAGTCTCTAAGCTATAACAATTAAAATTCAAACACATATACAGCCTTCTCTATCCCACTCTACACAATTCTTTTGTAGGAATTGTTTCTTATGGCTTTAAATACTAAAGTATAAAAGAAAAGCTTATGTTAAATTAATAGTTGAACTAATGACAGCTACAATAGCTAACCTTTATAAATAGGTTTAAGGTTTGCAAAGCACCTTCCATGTTATCTCTTCTGAAATTCACAATATGTCTTTGAGGTACTTGCTATTATCCTCCCCTTTTTATAGATATTGAAACTGAGTACATGAAAGAGGTTAAGCGACTTGCCAGGTGTACTTCATCTAGTAATGCAAATCTTTCTGATTCCAAGTACAGAACCTACCAAATTCAGGAATTGTGAACAAAAATTGTAGCTAGTCATGGGTCTCAGGTATTAAGAAATGTATATAAATTTTCTCCTCTTCCTCCTCTTCCTACTCTATTTCCTTCTCATCCTCTTCCTGACAATCACTTCTATCACCTTCTGCCTCCTCTTGCTCTTGTTCCTGCCACTGCTTCTTCTCCCTCCATCTCTTTGGGAGGACCATCCTGGTGCCTCTTTTGTGAAGCAGCAGCTGCCCTTTGATTCCATCAGTGTAGAAGATGCCAGATCCTGTGTTATCTTGATTTTGTTTCCACAATATTGGAATTGTTTCTTCCTGGTGGGTTGTAATATTCTCTCATTTATCTGGAAATTCTGGAACCTGGCTACAATATTCCTAGGAGTTTTCTTTTTGGGATCCTTCTCAGGAGGTCATTGTTGGATTCTTTCAACCTCTATTTTGCCCTCTAGTTCTAAAATATCAGGGCAATTTTCCTTAAGAATTTCTTGAATGATAATTTCTAGATTCTTTCTTTGATCATAGTTTCAGGTAGTCCAATAATTTTTAGATTGTCTGTCCTGGATCTATTTTCCAAGTCAGTGTTTTTTCCCATTACATATTTCACATTGCCTTCTATTCTTTCATTTGTTTGGATCTGCTTAACAGAATCTTGATTTCTCATAAAGTCATTAGCTTCCATTTGCTCCAGTCTACTTCTGAAGGGATGATTCTCCTCAGTGAGCTTTTGAGGTTATTTTTTCCATCTGGCAAATTTGTCTTTTTAAGGCATTCTTCTCCTCATTGGCTTTTTGAGCCTCTTTTGCCATTTGATTTAGTCTAATTTTAAGGAGTTATTTTCCTCAGTCAGGCTGTTGACTCATAAGCAATTAATATTTTTATATTTTTTTAGATCTGACTTTATTTGTGCAAAAAGAATTTTGTAATTTTTTTTCACATGGTTCCTGGATTTATTTTATTTTTATTTTTTGTGCTTTTTTTGGTAGGCTATTGGGGTTGTGACTTGCCCAAAGTCACAAGGCTACTTTTTGTGTTAAGTGTCTGAGGCCAGATTTGACCTCAGGTCCTCCTGACTTCAGGGCTGGTGCTCTATTGACTGTGCCACCTAGTCGCCCATTGGTTCCTGAATTTATCTAGGGAGGTAGACTCTTGAATATTTTTTATTGTCACTAGTTATTTTAAATTTAATTTCTATTTCTATCTCTTGCTCTTGGGCTTTGTTGGTAAGATATAGAAATGTTGATGATTCATGTGCATTTATTTTATATCCTGCAACTTTGCTAAAATTGTTAATTATTTCAAGTGATTATTAGTTTATACTGTAGGGTTCTCTAATTAAGCTACCATATGATCTGCAAAGAGTTATAGTTTAGATTCCTCATTCATTATTCTAATTCTTTTAATATCTTTTCTTCTCTTATTGATATAGTAAACATTTCTAGTTCTATATAGAATAATAATGGTGAAAACGGGCATACTTGTCTCACCCCTGATCTTATTGAGGTTTCTTCTTTCAGTACTTAGCTCCTTGTTTCAGTTCTTCTTCAGTTCTTCTGTCTTTGAGTCTTGCCTCTAATTATATAAAGTCTTTGTTAGAAACAGAACTTGTGAAGCCCACAGTGGGAGGAATTTGCCATATAAAAGCAGGCACACAAACTGGGATCAAGAAGAACTGGAAAGAAGGATGCCTGAACTTTCTCTGTCTGTGTTTATATTATTTGGTCTGACCTGTCTGCTGATATAGGATGTTGCTGGTATTATAGAAGCCCTGGGACCTTGCTCCTGGTTCAGAAGCCCTGAAAGAGGAAATTCTTGTTGTCCATTTACAGAAATCTGGAAGGAGGGTTTGCTGATGTTTTCAGATGATTTGAGTTGATTTCTCAGACAGAGAACTTCTTTGTGGGTCTGTGTTGATTTCACAGGCAGAAAATGAATTGATAATGGTGCTGTCAATATGCCTGAATGTAGCTATGGCTCTGTTAAGGTTGGTGTGTGTAGCTGGAACAGGAGCTGAACAAGGAGCTGAACCAGGAACTGGACCAGGATCTGGGAACTGTTTACCTGTGAATCCAGGTGAGCATTGGGTGAGTTCAGACAAGAGTTGGGAGCATGGAAGAGAAGCCATGGAATTTGGGAGTCAGCCTCAAGTGAAGATGAAAGGACCTTTCCTTGGGCACTTAGTGATGACTGACAAGACCATGATTTATTGTGACCTAGGGATGGGAGAACTTTGTACTTTGTACTTTGTATCCCTTAAGGATGGTTGATTCTTATAGATGATTGAATTAAAGCCTTTAGCAATAAGTTGATATGTTATAATTGCTTTTACAGTTATGATTACTAGGTGTTTCTCTCCATCCTATTTTTCCTCCTAGTTGATCTTTCTCTTCTTTCACCCTTTCCTCCTTAGCAGTGTTTTTTGCTTCTGTCTACGAACCCTCCCAAACTGCCCTACGTTCTGGCAGTCCCCCACAATTTACTTAATTTCCTAATCTCCTACTACACTGTTGGGTAGAATAGTTTTTATATTCAACTGATTGTGCATATTATTGCCTCTTTGAGCCATTATTTAAGAGAGTAAGGTTCAAGCAATGCTAATCACTGCACTCCCACATTTCTCTACACTGTGATGGGTTTTCATGCCTCTTCATGTGATATAATCTGCCTCATTCTACTTGTTCCTCCCTTCTTCATCCAGTGTACTCCTCTTTATCATTCCTTAACAATTTTTTTTGTAGTTCCCTCAAATTTACTTTATACCTTTCCCCTCTGTCTATGTATATTCTTTCTAGCTGTACTAATAGTAATATTTTTGGAATAAATTATAAGTATTGTTTTCCCATGTAGGTATGTAAATAGTTTAGCTCTATTGAAACCTTTATGTTTTCTTGTCCCTTTTTACCTGTCTATGATTCACTTGGGTATTGATATTGGAGGTAAACTTTTTGGTTTAGTTCTGGTCTTCTTATGAAAGCTTGAGATCCTTCTCAATTGTTTTGTCAGGTAAATGACTCATTGTATTCTTTGATCTTTGACACTCTGGAATATCATATTCCATGACCTCAGATCCATTAATTTGCAGCTGTCAAGTCCTATGCAATCCTGATTGTGACTCCTTGATTTATTAATCCTTTCTTTCTGACTACTTGTAGTATTTTATTTTTCCTTGACCTGATTGGTCTGGAAATTGGCTATAATGTTTCTTGGAGTTTTTATTTTGGGATCTCTTAGGTGATTGAGTGATTCTTTTTTTTTAACCAAATGTTTTTTAACTTCTGGTTTACATAATTCATTTCCGCCATATTTTGAGTTACATTTTTCCCCCGTTTTTCCCCTACCCACCCTCCCAGAATAGGAATCCCACAAGATATCGCTTCCTCCAATCTGCTCTCTCCCATATCTTCTCCCATACACAGTTCAATTTTTCCATTAGAGCAAGGTGAATCTCTGTGCCCCAATGTCTGTACATCTTATCTCCCAATTACATGAAAAGAGTATTAATAATAGTATTTATATATATTTGAAACATTTAATGTTAAGACCTCGAATTTCAGATCCATTCCCTTCCTTCCTTGTCACCCATTCCCTCTGGGAAGATAAGTAATCCAGTATATGTTGTACATGTTTAGCTATGCAAAACATTACCATAGTAGATGTATTGTAAAAGGCTGCTTATAATTCCCTCCCACCCATGCCACCCCCCACCTGATCCATTCCCTACTTAATGCTGTCCCTCTTTGTATATTGGGTACTTCCAATATCCCCTCCCCCAAGAATGCCCTCCCATCTATACTCCCTCCTCTCATCCCCCTTCCCCCTATTCTGCTGCAGGTTGAGATATCCCATTTAGCATGTATGTCATTCTCTCCCTGAACCAAATTCAATGAGAACGTGGTTTTGCCTTTTTGCCTTCCTATTCTTCCCCCCCTTACAACCACTTCCCCTTGCTTCTTCTACATGAGATAGTTTACCCTACCCTGTCTCTCCCCATCTCCTCTTGCCACTTTCCTCTCTCACCTCATAATTTCATCCCTTGAGTATCTCCCTTCCCAACAAATTCAACCTATACCCTCTATCCATATATAACTGTAAGCATATATACACACATTCACATATGTATTCATATGACCATACACCCTTCTTCCATTATTTTCATAGTGAGAAAGATTTCATCAGTCACATTTATTGTTTTTCCATATAGGAATGTAAATAGTTCAACTTTGATAAGTTCCTTTTGATTTCTTTTCCCTGATTACCTTCTCAGGCATCTCTTGCTTCTTGTGTCTGGATGTCAAATTTTCTATTCAACTCTGGTTTTTTCCTCAAGAATGCTTGAAAGTCCTCTATTCCACTGAATGACCATATTTTCCCCTGAAACAAAATACTCAGTTTTGCTGGGTAGGAGACTCTTGGGTTCAGTCCCAGCTCTTTTGCCCTCCGGAATATCATATTATATACCATTCAATCCCTCAGTGTAAAAGCTACCAGGTCCTGAGCTATTCTGTTTGTGTTTCCACAATATTGAAATTGTTTCTTCCTGGCTGCTTTTAGTGTTTTCTCCTTGATCTGGGAGTTCTGGAACCTGGCTATAATATTCCTGGGAGTTTTCTTTTTGGGATCTTTTTCAGGAGGTGATCTGTAGATTCTTTCGACCTCTATTTTGCCCTCTGGATCTAAAACATCAGGGCAATTTTCTTTGAGAATTTCTTGAAGGGTGATTTCTAGGTTCTTTCTTTGATCATGGCTTTCAGGTAGTCCAATAATTTTAAATTATATCTCCTGGATCTCTTTTCCAGGTCAGTTGCTTTTCCCATGAGATATTTCACATTGCCTTCTATTCTTTCATTTGTTTGGATCTGTTTAACAGCATCTTGATTTCTCATAAAGCCATTAGCTTCCATTTGCTCCAGTCTAACTCTGAAGGAATGAATCTCCTCAGTGAGCTTTTGAGATTCTTTTTTCATCTGGCAAATTCGGCTTTTTAAGGCATTCTTCTCCTCATTCCCCTTTTGGGCCTGCTTTGCCATTTGATTTAGTCTATTTTTAAGGTGTTGTTTTCCTCACTAAGGTTATTGACCCACATTTCATACTTTTCCTGCATCCTTCTCATTTCTCTTCCCAATTTTTCCCCTGCTTCTCTTACTTGATTTTTAAAGTCCTTCTTAAGGTCCTCTATGGCCTGTAACCCGCTCATATTTCCCTTTGGGGCTTTTGGAGCAGGGTTTCTGACCTCACAGCCCTCTTCCTGTCCCATGCTTACATCCTCTTTGCCCCCAACGTAGGAGTTTAAGGTGGCATTTTTCTGCTTATTTTGTGTCCTTTGCCTTGCCATGTTGCCACTTAATTACTTGACTTTGGGGCTTGTTTCCACAGTAGGACTCTGCCAACAGACCAGTCTGTCTGCCACAGACCCCGAACATTGGGGTCTTCACAGCTTCTGATTCTGGCAAGCTGGAGACCCACCCACGGCCTCCACCCCAGACCACAATCCAGATCCAGGGAGGTTAAAGCAAGAGCGATTACCCCCCAAGTCTGATCGCTGGATCTCCCTACAGTTCCCAGGCCAGGAGCTGGAGCTGCCACTGAAGACTAAAAAATGGCATGTCTCTTCAGCAGCTTCTAGCCCCTTGGGGAGGAAGCCAACAAGTTCCCCAAATACTGGTCCCAAAGTCCATTGGGCACTACCCTCTCACTTTGTCCTAGGCATATCTGAGTTGATAATTCTGGAATCGCTACAGCAGCTGGTGTTCTGGGGTCCCTCCAGCTGGCTGCTGACCTGGCTGCCCTGGGGCTAAAACTTCGGTTCATGTGGACCTGCGCTCTGCTTTCAGTGCTGTGCTGCTGGCTCCCAAAGCCCTGTGCTAGTCCTTCCTGCAGTTCTGCTGGGCTGTCCTCAGTGGTAGGTTAGCTTCTCTGTATGGTTCTCTGGGTGCTGGGGCTCCAGAAGTTGTTCAGAGTCCCGTTTTACATAGTTTGGAGGTGATCTGGGGGGAGAGTGACTTGGATGTGCTGTTTCTACTCTGCCATCTGTCAAGTCCTATGCAATCCTGATTGTGACTCCTTGATTTTTTAATCCTTTCTTTCTGACAACTTGTAGTATTTTATTTTTCCTTGACCTGATTGTTCTGAAATTTGGCTATAATGTTTCTTCGAGTTTTTATTTTGGGATCTCTTTCCTTAGGTGATTGATTGATTCTTTTTATGTCTTTTTTGCCCTCCTCTTCCTCCTCCTTCTCCTCCTCTTCCTCCTCCTCCTTCTCCTCCTCTTTCTCTTCTTCTTTCTCCACTTCCTCCTCCTTTTCCTTCTACTACTTCTATTGCCAGCACAACCTCTTAAGAGAAGTATCTAAGATCATTGAAGAAACATAAACAACTCAATAGGTTTGAAGAACCTTTGAGATCATTTAGTTCAATCTCTATTTCAGTTCATTAAATATACCATAAATGACACCTGATTCTCCATAATCATCAAAATTAACATATTGTTTTTTCAAAATTTAGCTTTATTTCAATTTACATTTTTTATCTTCCTCCATTTGCTCTCTAACTTCCCACCCACAATTTTTTTTTAAATGTAACAAATATTTATGGACATGAAAAAAAATTCCATGTTTTTCTTGAAAAAAATAATTTCTATTATGTATATCCCAGGAAGTTGGCACTGTTCTTAATCATCAGCCTTCTGGAAACATTGTTGGCTATTGTGTTTATTAGATCTCTTAAACATTTCTGTATTGTTTGTCTTTTGGAAATACTGTTTGTTGTTTGATTGTATGTGTATTTTTATATATATATTCTCTTCTCCCCATGTAAAACATGTCAGACTCACTTCCTCTGCCTGCTGGACACATGTGGCACATAGCACTCCTGATCATGTCCTGAATTATATTATATATGCTTGGGAAATATTTAAGAAAATAAATATAGAACACAACACATACAGTATGAATAAGTATTTTTCTAAATGAAAATATAGCCTATATGTTTTGTTATTTATGGATTATTGGTCTCTTTTTCTAATTAAATTTGATACCATTACTCTACATGTGTTTATATAAATCTCTATAGATTTCTTTGAAACTATCTTGGGGAGGCTAGGTGGCACAGTAAGTAAAGTTTCAGCCCATCGTTCGGATCTGGCCTCGGACACTTAATGCACACACAAACAAAAACCTGGCTGTGTGACCTTGGGCAAGTTACTTAACCCCAATTGCCCTCCAAAAAAGAACAAAAGGAACTATCTTAATCTTCATTCCTTATAGTATGGTAGTATTCTATTGCATAGGGCAACTACATTGCACAATGAATAGAGTACTGACCCTGAAGTTAGGAACCTTCATCTTCCTGGGTTCAAATCTGACCTTAGACACTTAGTAGCTGTATGACCCTTGGCAAGGCACTTAACTTTCTTTGCCTCTGTTCCTCATCTATTAAATGGACTGGAGAAGGAGATGACAAACCATACTAGTACTTTTGCCAAGAAACCCCAAGTAGAGTCACAAAGACTTGGGAATGACTAAAATGACATAATTATAAATTCCATTATACTTTTAGATCACAATTTGTTCAGCTATTCCCCAACTGATTGCTGTCACTGCATTTCTAGTTATTTTCCAAGCATAGTGATATACTACTAGTTGAGATGTGAATTAGTGTAGCCAATTCTATCCCAAAGAAGTTCACTATTTTTCAATTAAATCATTTGATTGTTGAATGATTCCACTTGATCAAACATTACCCTATACATTAAGCTGAAATATGCACCCTTATACATATTTAATTATCTTTTGTCTCCCAAGATCAGGTCTTTCCTTCACATGACTTCTTTTAAACTTTTGAATACAAAGAGATCCTCTTTCAGGATTCTCTATTTCAAACCAAGAATTTACAAGTATTTAAATTCTTTCTTATAAATGTGACATCCATAAGTCTCACCACCCTAATTTCCTCTAACAGATTCCTTGCTAAATCGTCATTAACTCCTTTTAGCATGGTGATTGAGTGGAAATATAGATGCAAAGATATACAGTATTTCCTTCCAATCAATTAAAACATGATGTAACATTTTGAAACCTCATTCAATTAAGATAAAATCAAATATTTTAAATGTATTTTATCTGAAAACGTTTGATTTTACATCACCTAGATTCCCAAAAGGAAATCACCCCATCTAAGGGAGCTACCACTTGAAGTAAAGGAAGTAAGGGAGGCAGGCAGGACAGAAGGAAGGAAGGAAGGAAGGAAGGAAGGAAGGAAGGAAGGAAGGAACAAGGAAAAGAGTATTTCATTTTGTGTACTGGTTCAGCATACTAGACTCCAGTTTTAGACCACTTAACATCACTGGTAAAAATCTCTTCAGAAAAAGAAGGTTGACCATAAAAAATTTCAGAATGTTCCACCCATATTAGTAAGAACTAATGAACTTAAGGATATATACAGTTGTATATTTTTAAAACAAAATATTAAGTCTCATTAAAATACTATTTTAAGCATTTTTGACATGTCATTGTTTCCATTATAGACTCTGAGCACTCCATAAGTTTTTCCATTTTTCTTGGTACTGAGCCAGCTTGCTTCCTTTTTATGTATATGTGCATGTGTGCACATATGTATGTGTATGTATACACTGATATACATATGTGTAGATATTGATATAGATTGAGCATATGTTTATATCAATATCTACATACATATCTGTGAATACACATATATGCAATATATACATATATGCACTATACAATATTGTAATATGCAATACAATATACAATACATATACAATATACATATATATGCAATACATACACATATATACACATACATAATCTATATCTTTATCTATACACACGTGTGTAGGTTTGTGCATATGTGATTGGTGGTAGGCTAATGTCTACATATAGCCACTGTTTGTTTTTCTTTTGCCATTAATATCAAACTAAAACATTGTTCCAATTTGTTCATTCATACAAAATAGTTCCTGTTGTGGAAGGGAAAAATGTATAAGACTGTCTGTTCAACACTATAGTTTCAGCTTAGATTTGGAAGAGTCAGTTAAATGACGCATTCCTCACTTTAGACACAATTCCACCTATTCACATCCATTCTTTGAGCTACTTCCACCTTTAACTCTGTTCCCAGGATTCAATTATATCAATTAAAGCTAATCAGTTAATCCCTTAGTTTCTAGACTTCATGATTGAGCTGATGATTTCAAACTGTAATTAGGGGTATCAAACATTCCTCTCAACAAGAAAGCTAGAAGCAATCAACATTTGAAAATACCTGGATATGAGGAATGTAATAGAAGAAAGAAGTTAAAAATAGGTAATATTTATTTTTAAATCATTTTTAAAAATGTTCATTCAGTTAGTAAATAACTATTTTCCCTCCCTTCTACCTCCAATTAATTGGACAAAAGAAAGTGTAAGTATCACCTTATAACAGCTATGCCATTTTAACTAAAATAAATTCACATGTTGGCCAAGTCAATGTGTATTTCATTCTATATATGGGGGAACAGCTGAAAAAATTATAATATTGAATGCAATAGAATTCTATTTTTCATAGAAAATTATGAAAGGGACACTTTTATATAAATTTTAGAAGACTTTTTGAACTGAGAGTTTTGAGTAGAAGGAGAATTAAAATGTATGAAAGAGCAATATTATGAAATTGTTAATTCCATTTCAACCTGCAATTTAATTAGTGTACTTTCACCTCCACTGAACCAGACCACAAACCCTCTGAATTGGTTGATGGTCATCATGTGACTTTGTGCAATCCAGGGGACATCCACAAATTCAACATGGTATTCCAAAAATAAAATGACATAGTCATTGTTGCATTCATGGTTTGATTAATGTCATTTTGGTAGAATCAGCCAGAGTCCTATTTTCTGCTAGTGTAACATTCAAAAACCATCACCTCCATGTTCACAAAAAGATAGAAAAATTTTCAATAAAGGAATAAATAATACAATATCATCTCAGATACTGTTTTCAATTTTTCGCACTCTTCTTCGAAAAGTACAGTAAGATATAAATTAGGGTGTAATAATTACACAGAAGATAGAACTTAGGGTCAGGTACATAATGTGTTTCAAGGGCTTCACATTTGTGCATGTTAGAGCTAGAAGATCAACCCAGGTATTACAATAATTCTGTGCTAGCACTGATTTCTGCTATGCTCTTTTCTATTGCATTTATCAATCTTCTGTCTCCTCATTGCTTAAAAGATAGGGCTATCACCTTTTCATACCATTGCTTCTATCACACAATTGCTACACTCACATAATAATACAATGTGATATTTTTGTTCCTATATTCAGGTCAATTTGTTATTAGTGAACAATAGAACTAGGCCAAAGTTTGTAGGAGTCCATGAAAATCTTTGGCTAGACATCCATTGTGTATAATAGGATATGACCTCAATTTTCTTCAAGGCTAATTGTCTTCTGACTGGGCATTGTTCTTTCCAGTATTACATAGTTTCTCACCCAAAATGAATCTAATATCTAAAATAATTATGTAAATATGTGGTAATTTTAGTATAATAAATAAATTGATATAGGGGTTAGAGAGCTGACCTTAAGATCCCAGAAACCAGAGTTCTTATTTGTAAAATAGGATAACGATATTTCCTACCTCCCAGTTTGGTTGTGAGGATAAAGTGAGATAACATGTGTAAAGTGTTTAGAAAAACATCTGTCCAACATAAAGGAAATTAATAAATGCTTATTTAAAAATATAAATCCCTACCACTAGTGAGAGTATATTCTAACTTAACTCATTCTCAAAGGTGTGAACTCACTATGTGAATATGGGCAAAACATTTTATCTCTTTAAAACTTAATACTTTAGCTTATAAATGAGTATCAGGCAAGATGGCTTCTTAGGGCCCTTCTCTCTCTGTATTGTTTACTGTAACTGTATTGTACACTATTTACTGCACTATACTATACTGTATTGTACAGTAAATAGCTCCAAAGTTCTTTCTCCTCTCAGATGAGTGTGACAGCAAATAGCAAGAGAAATTTCCGAGAGGCTCACCTTAACTTCTTTTTTTGCCTTTGGAGGGCAATTGGGGTTAAGTAACTTGCCCAAGGTCACACGGCTAGGTTTTTTATTTGTGTGTGCGTTAAGTGTCTGAGGTCGGATCCGAACTCAGGTCCTTCTGACTCTGGGGCCAACGCTCTACTCACTGCGCCACCTAGCCGCCCCTCACCTTAACTTCTATGTGGTACTGCAGGGTAGTTAATGTAGCTTAAATGTTCTCCCAATAAATGTAAAACTTTATACAAACAATTAGGAGGTGTAGTCAGGCTCTGACTTCTTCAAATAGTTGTAATAAAGCTGCTTTCCCACCCTCTATCTCTCTTCAGCTAGGTAACATAATGGATAGAGCACCAGGCTTGGAGTCAGGAAGACTTCAAATCTGACCTTAGATACTTACTAGCTGTATGACCCTGGGCAAGTCACTGAACCATATTTGCCTCAGTTTCCTCATTTGTAAAAATGAGCTGTAGAAGGAAATGGCAAACCACTCTAGTGTCTTTGTTGACAAAACCACAAATAGGGTCACAAAGAGTGGGACATAACCACAAACAATAGCAAGTCTTGTTCAAAACATCAAGCATAAATCCCCACTCCCAAAAGCATCACCCTACATCCTTTTCATTGTAATTTACTGCTTTTTATTTATTTTACATTTAATTTTTGTTTGAAATTACTGAAATCCCATATGTTTCTCTGTCATTCTTACTTTTTGTACACACACGCATTTTTGAATTTCTTACTAAAATGAAGCTGATTTCATAGTCTTTTTTAGAAATCAAACTGCACAGTGCCTGACAAATAGTAGGCTTATTCCTTTTCCCCTTTGTGTTCCCCTATGCCTTTATATATTAAAAATAAATAACTTTGCCAATTGACTTAAACTGATAAATTATTTGCTAATGAATTCTATCTCTTCACAAAACAGTCCCTTTGTTGATTTTAAAATTAAATTGTTTTATATGAAAGAAGAGAACTTTAAGTTGATAGCACTTCTTTGTACATTTTTAATTGCCTTTATTTATATCCACAGTGCTTATTAAGATGCCTAGAATAGTAGGTTCTTAATAAATGTTCATAGATTGACTGTATTTTCCTCACATAAACTACTGAGAGTAGTAGAAGAATGTGTTCTAGGTTTTTGTATCCATTATACTGTATTTATCATTCTTGTATTAATATTATTAATATTTCTTTTGCCTTTTTGCAAAGGAAATGATATTTTAAATCTCAAAGTGTCACTGCTGTGATTAACTTGTATAAATGGAAACATCATTGGAGGGCATTAAGAACTAGTAATTTATAGGAGGGCATGAACTTCCCCCAAACAAGTTTACCCCAAACACCCTGGGAAATTTTGAATGGTAGAGGATATTTTTATGATCCCATACATGTGAGTGTTCTTACAGACTGAAAAGAACTAGCCATCCTAGAGACTAAGTGGGCTTCCAGAAGCCTATATGAAATGGCTGGGGCAAGGGGAAGAAAGATGGGAGATGATTTAGAATTCAAAATATTAAAAATGAATTTTAAAAATTTAAAAATATAACTGGGGGGGCAGAGCCAAGATGGCAAAGTAGAAACAGCACTTCCATGGCACTCCTGCCCACAACAATTCCCACCTATGTAAAAGGGGACTCTAAAAAACTCTGGAGCTTCAGAACCCACAAAATGACACATAGAATCTAAATTCCCACTGAGGACAGCCTAGCAGACCTTCAGGGAGCAGCAAGCTCAGCAATCTGGGAGCCGAGCCCAGTTCCCTATGAGTCAGAGGTTTTAGGCCCAAGGTGGCCAGACCAGCAGCCAACTGGAGGGACTCCAAATCACCAACAGCTGTGACATTACTAGAATTACCAGCCCATAGATGCCAATAACAAAGTGAGAGATTAATGCCATATGGACTTTGGGACTGATTGGGAGAGGACTTTGGCCTCTTTCCCTGGGGGCAAGAAGTGACTGAGCAGCTGCCATGTTGCAGCTTTAGTTCCTGGCCTGAAAAATGCAAGGAGATCCAGCAATCAGTCTCTGGCGGGGGTAATCACTTTTGCTATAACCTTCTTGGATTTGGATTGCAGTCTGGGGTGGAGGTCTTGGGCTGTATGACCAGTTTGGCAGTGCATGGGTAGGCTTAAGAGAGGGCACCCAACTAACACCTCCAGCAGTTGAGAAAACCCCATAGTTTGCTATGGAAGCTCTCCTGTCTGGTGGCAGTATCCTACTTTTGCAACAAGACCAAAAGTCAAGTAATTGAGTGGCAACATGTCTAGGCAAAGGAAACAAAATAAACAGAAAAATGCAACATTAGACTCCGATTTTGGAAGCAAAGAGGATCAAAGTATGGAACAAGAGGAGGAATGGGAAGTCAGAGCTCCTGCACCAAAAGCTCCAAATGAAAATATGAGCTGGTTACAGGCCATAGAGGACCTTAAGAAGCAGATAAGGGAAGTGAGGGAAAATTGGGAAGAGAAATGAGAAAGATGCAAGAAAAGTATGAAATAAGAGTCAACAGCCTGACTGAGGAAAATAACACCTTAACTCAAATGGCAAAAGAGACTCAAAAAGGCAATGAGGAGAAGAATGCCTTAAAAAGTTGAATTTGTCAGATGGAAAGAGAATCTCTAAAGTTCAATGAGGAGAATAATTGCTTCAAAATTAGACTGGAGCAAATGGAAGCTAGTGACTTTATGAGAAATCAAGATGCTGTTAAGCAGATCCAAACAAATGAAAGGATAGAAGGAAATGTGAAATATCTCATGGGAAAAACCACTGACCTGGAAAATAGATCCAGGAGAGATAATCTAAAGATTATTGGACTACCTGAAAACCATGATCAAAGAAAGAACCTAGAAATCATCCTTCAAGAAATTCTCAAGGAAAATTTCCCTGATGTTTTAGAACCAAAGGGCAAAATAGAGGTTGAATAAATCCACTGATCACCTCCTGAAAAAGATCCAAAAAAGAAAACTACTAGGAATATTACAGCCAGGTTCCAGAATTCCCAGATCAAGGAGAATATATTACAAGCAGCCAGGAAGAAACAATTTCAATATTGTGGAAACACAGTCAGGATAGCACAGGATCTGCCAGCTTCTACACTGAGGAATTGAAGGGCTGGGTATATGATATTCCATAGGGCAAAGGAGCTGAAATGGAAACCAAGAATTTCAAGCATTCTTTTTTTAAATTAATTTATTAGTTTAGTTTCAGTTAACAAGGTTCAATTCCATAGTTCCTTGATTTTCAAATTTCCTTTACTTCCCTCCCCCCTCCCCACACGACAGCATATAGTCCAGTATATGATCTGCAAATGCATTCATATTAGACATTATTCCAATTACAAAGGCGTATTGTACTAGGTGGGATGAAAGATGGTAAGGAAGAAATAAAACCAAACAATGAAAAGAACAAGATCATTTAGTTTGCTTCCATCAGGATTCAGGTTCAGTTCATTCTAGTTATATCTCTGGATGGCACATTTCTCAGTTTCTTGAGTCTTTCGGGATTAATTTATATCACTGCATTGCTGAAAAGAGTCCAGTCTGTCATAGTTGGTCATCACAGATATGGTATGTCTGTGATTGTATACAGATTTCTTCTGATTCTACTCTTCTCGCTCAGCATCAGTTTGTATAAGTCTCTCCAGGTAATTATGAAATCTGTCACCTCTTCATTTCCTATAGCACAATAATATTCCATTACATTCATATACCACGACTTGTTTAGCCACTCCCCAATTGGTGGGCACCCCTTCAGTTTCCAATTCTTTGCAACCACAAAAAGGGCTGCTAAAAATATTTTTGTACATATGGGTCTTCCTCCCACTTCTATGATCTCTTTGGGATATAACCCTAGAAATGGTATGGCTGGGTCAAAGGGTATGAAATTATTTAAAATCCTTTGGGCATAATTCCAGATTGCTCTCCAGAATGGTTGGATAAGTTCACAACTCCACCAACAATGTATTAGTGTTCCAATTTGTCCACATCCTCTCCGGCATTTGTCACATTCTTGTTTTGTCATCTTAGCCAATCTGACTGGAGGGATGTGGTATCTCAGAGTTGTTTTGACTTGCATTTCTCGAATTAATAGTGATTTAGAGCATTTCTTCATATGCTTATAGATATCTTTAATTTCTTTCTCTGAAAATTTCCTGTTCATATCCTTTGACCATTTCTCAATTGGGGAATGACTTGTATTCATATAGATTTGGCTCAATTCTCTATAAATTTTAGAGATGAATCCTTTATCAGAGACACAAGTTGTAAAAATTCCTTCCCAATTTCCCAACTCCCTCTTGATCTTGGTTACATTGGCTTTGTTTATACAGAAGCTTTTCAATTTAATGTAATCAAAATTATCCATTTTGCCTTTTATAATGCTCTCTAATTCTTGTTTGGTCCTAAAGTCTTCCCCTCTCCACAGATCTGTCAGGTAAACTATTCCTTGCTTTCCCAAATTGCTTACAGTATCATCCTTTACACCTAGATCATGCACCCATTTGGACTTGATATTGGTATATGGTGTTAGATAATGACCTATGCCCAGTTTCTGCCATACTGTATTCCAGTTTTCCCAGCAGTTTTTGTCAAATAGTGCATTCTTATCCCATAAACTGGGGTCTTTGGGTTTATTGAACAATAGATTGCTATATTCATTAACTGCTGGGTCTCCTGCACCTAATCTATTCCATTGATCCACTACTCTACACCTCTGCCAGTACCAAGCAGTTTTGATGACTGCTGCTGTATAATACAGATTAAGATCTGGCATAGCTAGTCCATCTTCCCTAGCGTTTCTTTTCATTAATTCCCTTGATATTCTAGACCGTTTGTTTTTCCAAATAAATTTTGTTATTATTTTGTTTAACTCTAGAAAGTAGTTTTTTGGTAAATTGATTGGTATGGCACTAAATATATAGTTTAGTTTGGGTAAAATTGTCATTTTTATTATATTAGCTCGACCCAGCCATGAGCAATTGATATTTTCCCAACTATTTAGATCTGCTTTTGTTTGTGTGAGAAGTGTTTTGTAGTTGTGCTCATATAGATTCTGGGTTTGTTTTGGCAAGTAGATTCCCAAATATTTTATGTCTACAGTGACTTTAAATGGGATTTCTCTTTCTATCTCTTGCTGTTGAGTTTCATTAGAGATGTACAGGAATGCTGAGGATTTATGTGGGTTTATTTTATATCCTGCAACTTTGCCAAATTTATTTATTGTCTCTAGTAGTTTTTTGCTTGATTCTTTAGGATTCTCTAAGTATATCATCATATCATCTGCGAAGAGTGATAGCTTGGTCACTTCTTTACCTAATTTGATTCCTTTGATTTCTTTTTCTTCTCTAATCCCTACTGCTAGTGTTTCTAGTACCAGATTGAATAAGAGGGGTGATAGTGGACACCCTTATTTCACTCCTGATCTTATTGGAAAGGCTTCTAGTTTATCCCCATTGCATATAGTACGTGCTGATGGTTTTAAATAGATGCTATCAACTATTTTGAGGAAGGCTCCATTTATTCCTATACTTTCTAGTGTTTTTAATGGGAATGGGTGTTGTACTTTGTCAAAAGCCTTTTCTGCATCTATTGAGATGATCATGTGGTTTCTGCTAGTTTTATTGTTGATGTGCTCAATTATATTGATGGTTTTCCTAATATTAAACCATCCTTGCATTCCTGGAATGAATCCTACCTGATCAGAGTGTATTATTTTTGTGATGAGTTGTTGGAGTCTTTTGGCTAATATTTTATTTAGAATTTTTGCATCTAAATTCATGAGGGAAATTGGTCTATAATTTTCTTTCTCTGTTTTATCTCTTCCTGATTTAGGAATCAGTATCATATTTGTGTCATAGAAAGTGTTTGGTATGACTCCTTCTTCACTAATTTTCCCAAATAGTTTGTAGAGTATTGGAATCAATTGTTCTTTAAATGTTTGATAGAATTCACTAGTAAACCCATCTGGCCCTGGAGATTTTTCCCTAGGGAGTTCTTTGATGGCTTGTTTGATTTCTTTTTCTGAGATGGGGTTATTTAGGTAATTCACTTCCTCTTCAGCTAATCTGGGCAACTTGTGATTTTGTAAATATTCATCCATTTCACTAAGATTGTCATATTTATGTGCATACAATTGGGAAAAATAATTCCTCATTATTTTTTTGATTTCCTCTTCATTGGAGGTAGATTCACCCTTTTTATTTTTGATACTCATAATTTGGTTTTCTTCTTTTTTTTATCATATTGACTAAGAGTCTATCAATTTTGTTGATTTTTTTCATAAAACCAGCTCTTAGTTTTATTTATTAATTCAATGGTTTTCTTAATTTCAATTTTATTAATCTCACCTTTGATTTTCAATATTTCTAATTTAGTACTTAATTGGGGATTTTCAATTTGTTCTTTTCCTAGCTTTTTCAATTGCATGTCCAATTCATTGACCTCCCTTCTCTCTGCTTTAATTAAGTATGCACTCAGAGATATAAAACTTCCCCTGAGAACTGCCTTTAGTGCATCCCACAAATTTTGATATGTTGTTTCATTATTATCATTCACTTGAATGAAATTATTGATTGTTTCTATAATTTCTTGTTTGACCCACCAATTTTTTAGGATTAAATTGTTTAATTTCCAATTAGTTTTAAGTCTATCTTTCCATGGCCCTTTATTGCATATAATTTTTATTGCATCATGATCTGAGAATGATGCGCTTACTATTTCTGCCTTTCTGCACTGGATTGTGAGGTTTTTATGCCCTAGTACATGGTCTATCTTTGAGTATGTACCATGCACTGCTGAGAAGAAAGTAAATTCCTTTTTATCCCCATTCAGTTTTCTCCAGAGATCCATCATATCTAGTCTCTCTAAGATTCTGTTCACCTCCTTAACTTCTTTCTTGTTTATTTTGAGGTTAGATTTATTGAGTTCAGAGAGGGGAAGATTAAGGTCCCCCACTAGTATAGTTTTGCTGTCTATTTCTTTCTCTAATTCCTTTAACTTCTCCTCTAGGAATTTAGATGCTATACCACTTGGTGCATATATATTAAATAGTGATATTGCTTCATTCTCGATGGTGCCTTTTAGTAGGATATAGTTTCCTTCCTTATCTCTTTTAATTAGATCTATTTTTGCTTTTGCTTTATCTGAGATAAGTCTTGCTACCCCTGCTTTTTTTACTTTAGCTGAGGCATAATAAATTTTACTCCAACCTTTTACCCTTATCCTGTGGGTATCCCTTTGTTTCACATGTGTTTCTTGTAAACAACATATTGTAGGATTATGGTTTTTAATCCATTCTGCTATCTGCCTCTGTTTTATGGGAGAGTTCATCCCATTCACATTCACAGTAATGATGACTATCTGTCTCTTCCCCTCCATCCTATTTCCTCCCCTGTTTATGTTTTTGTTTCTTCCTTCTCCCTTCCCCTCCTTGAAGTTTTCCCTTTTGACCACACCCTCCCTCAGTGTTCCCACCCAGTGATCCCTCTTCTTAACCTACCCTCTCCCCTTATTACTGTTTCCCTCCCTTCTAATCCCCCCTTTAGTCTCCTCTTTTTCACCCCCCCCCCTTACCCTTCTGCTTTCTATAGGAGGAAATAAGTTTTTATACTTATCAGAGTGAATTACTCCCCGTTTGATTCCAAACCAATGAGAGTAAATTTCAAACATTGCTCCTCTCCCTCCCTCCTTTTCCTCTATTTAATGAATTTATTTGTCTATTCACATTAAAATCTTAAACTTCACTGATTTAAGTTGATCCCTCTTTGAACCAGAACCAGTGAGAATAGTGTTTAAATGATGTTCCTCTCCTTCTTTCTTTCCCCTCTTCTATAGTGTGTTTTAATGTCCCTTCAGATGGCATATTTTACCTTTTCCTAGCTCATCCTTTCCTTTTTCCCATTACAGTACCTTTGATCCCCTTAATAGTTTTTTTTTTTTTTAGACATCAGGTTAGTGCATTCATACCAACACCCTCTATCTAAATATAACCCTTTTGAAGGTCATGATAATCATAAAGATTTTGAATATTGACAGTTATCAGCTCCACATATAGGGATGTGAACATTTTGCTCTTGTTGCATCCCAAGTAATGAGCATGTGTTTGTGGGTGTGGGTGTGTGCACTTATGCATGTGTGAGTCTGTATTTCTCTTGTTTACCTTTTTATGTCTTTCTTGAGTCTTGTAATTGGAGATCAAATTTTCCATTGAGCTCTGGCTTTTTCATCAGGAATATCTGGAAGTCCTTTATTTCATTAAACAACCATCTCCTTGCCTGGAAAATTATGCTCAGTTTTGCCGGGTAGTTAATCCTTGTTTGTAGTCCTAGCTCTCTTGCCCTACAAAATATCAAATTCCAGTCCCTCCGCTGTTTTAATGTAGAAGCTGCTAGGTCCTGTGTGATCCTAACTGTAGTTCCTCGATATTTGAATTGTTTCTATTTGGCTGCTTGTAGAATTGTTTCTTTAATCTTGTAGTTCTGGAATTTGGCTACTATATTTCTTGGAGTTTTCAGTTTGGGATCTCTCTCAGGAGGAGTCCGGTGAATTCTGTCGATAGTTATTTTATCTTCTGATTCCAGGACCTCAGGACAGTTTTCTTTGACAATCTCTTGGAGGATGTTGTCTAGGCTGCTTTTTTCATCATGGCTTTCTGGTAGACCAACAATTCTTAGGTTGTCTCTCCTGGATCTGTTCTCTAGGTCAGTTATTTTTCCAGTGAGATATTTTACATTTTCTTGCAATTTTTTGATCATCTTGTTTTGTTTGATTGACTCTTGCTGCATCATAGAATTCTGAGCTTCAATTTGATTGTTTCTAATTTTTATCGAATTACGGTCTTCAGTTATTTTTTGAAGTTCCTTTTTTAGGGAGGTATTTTCTCCAATTACTTCAGTGAGACGTTTTTCCAAGTTGGTCACTGCCTCCCTGATTTGGTCTTTAAAATTTTTCTTAAGCTCCTCCAGGAATGCTATTTGGGCTTGAGACCAGATCATGTTTCCTTCTGTGGTCTCAGGTGTGGGTAGAGAGTCTATATTGTCCTGTGTGTTTTGTTGTTCTTGCCCTGCATAGTATGCTCGAATAGACTTTTTTGCCTTCCCCTTCTCCTTCTCGGCTTCTTTTTTCCCCATTTTGACTTCCTTATTTCTTAGTTTCCTCAGGCTATGAGTTTAGGGCCTGATCCTTGACTTTGAATACCTCTGGGTGGATAGTTTATGGCTAAGTCAGGGAAGTCAATGAGGGATGTAGATGAGTAGGTATGGGTGTGTCTGATCACTTCAGATTTCTGCCTCTATACCCCTGGGCTATAAGTAGGCTTTTGTTGGTAAGGAGAGGTGGGGCTTGTTGGGACCCCACCCTCTCTTCTCTTCAGATTCCTGGCTAACTCAGTTACACCCCTTCTTGTAGATTCTCAAGCCTGGGGCTATTTCCATTAACTTGGAATTTCAATCTGGGTGGGAGACTTATCTTTGGGTTTTCTGCTTCATGAAGGAGGGATGGGAAGATTGGAGCAGCTAGAATTTACTTTGCCATTCCAGCCCCTGTATTATACAGGCAGGCAGTTTCTAAACTTCCAGGCTGGGGGCTGAATGCAGCTAGAGAAGCTGCTCTTTCCACTGAGGGCCCAACTCTCCTACCTGGCTCCAGTGATCCTACCCGTCTGAGAGATGACTGTGATTCATCCTCGGTAAGTCTGCAGGCTGGGGCTTTTGCTCTCTCTTCTGTAGTCTGCTTGTCTGCTCTTAGGTCTGGGCTGTGCAGACCCCATGCGCTCTGCGCTTGACCAGTCAGGACACACTGGGCATCCTCCTGGGCTAGACTCCGCCACACTTCGTCTTCCAGTGGGCTCTGTCGCTCAGGATTCCACTCAGATTCACCCTTTGAGCCTTAGTGACCGAGGAGCTCAGCGAGGTTCAATTTCAAGCATTCTTGAGGAAAAAAAAAACATAGTTGAATAGAAAATTTGACATTGAGATACAAGAAGCAAGACATGCCTGAGAAAGTAAACAGGGAAAAGAAATCATAATTAACTTATAAAAGTTAAACCATTTACATTTCTACATGGAAAATGATAACTGTAACTGATGAAACATTTTTAGTATGAAAATAGTTGAAGAAGGGTATATATAGGCATATGAATACCTATGTGAATGTGTGTATATAGGTTTACAAGTATACATTGATAGAGCGCACAGGTCCAATTTAATAGGAAAAAAGTTGAAATTAAGAGGTGGGAGAGGAATATAAAGAAATGAGATGGGGAGAGACAGAATGATGTAAACTATCCCATATAGAAGAAGCAAGGAAAATGGTTACAAGTGTGGGGAAGAACAGGAAGGCAAAAAGGCAAAATCTTATTCTCACTGAATTTGCCTCAGGGAGATAATGGCATACATAATAAATAGGAAATCTCAGCCTACAGGATAGTAGGGGTGAAGGGCATGACAGGTGGGATTATGGTGGGATTAGAGGCAGGCTTGGGAGAAGGGAAGTTTGAAGCAACCACTTTTGAAAAGGGACCCAATTAAAGTAAGGAAGAGACCAAGTGGGAGGTGGTATACAAGGGAGAGAAATATAGTCAGTCTTTTACAATATATCTACTATGGTAATGTTTTGCATAGCTATACATGTACAATATATACTGAATTGCTTAGCTTCCCAGCAAGAATGGCTGAGAAGGGAGGAAGGAAATGAATCTGGAAATTGGAGTTTTAAAATCAAAGTTTTAAAAATACGTAAATAATATTATTATTTTACATGCAATTGGGAAATAAGATATACAGGCATTGGGGAACAGAGATTCACCTTGCCCTACTGGAAAAGTTGAAGGGGGTATGGGAGAAGATATGGGAGAGAGCAGATTGAATAAGGGGATATCCTGTGGGACTGCTATTCTGGGGTGGTGGGTAGGGGAAAAAGGAGAAAAAATTGTAACTCAAAATCTGCAGAAATGAATAATGGAAACCAGAAGTTAATAAAGCATTTGGGAATATATATAGTTATGGTATGTGAATGTGATGGAATGATTTTGTTCCACAAGAAACATGAACAGGTCAATTTCAGAAAAACGTGAAAACACTTACATTATGTGATACTGATTGAAATGAGCAGAACCCAGAGAACACTGTACATGGTGACAACAAAATTGTGCAATCACTGACTTTGTTAGATGTAGCCCTTCTGAACAATTCAATGATATAAGACAATTACAAAAGACTTGTGATAGAAAAGCTGTCTACATCCAAAGAAAGAAGTTTAGAGTCTGGGTCAAAGGGTATGAAATTATTTATAATCCTTTGGGCATAATTCCAGATTGCTCTCCAGAATGGTTGGATAAGTTCACAACTCCACCAGCAACGTATTAGCATTCCAATTTGCCCACATCCTCTCCAGCATTTGTCACTTTCTTGTTTTGTCATCTTAGCCAATCTGACTGGAGAGATGTGGTATCTCAGAGTTGTTTTGATTTGCATTTCTCTAATTAATAGTGATTTAGAGCATTTCTTCATATGCTTATAGATATCTTTAATTTCTTTCTCTGAAAACTTCCTATTCACACCCTTTGACCCAGCCATACCACTTCTAGGGTTATATCCCAAAGAGATCATAGAAGTGGGAGGAAGACCCATATGTACAAAAATATTTTTAGCAGCCCTTTTTGTGGTTGCAAAGAATTGGTAACTAAAGGGGTGCCCATCAATTGGGGAATGGCTAAACAAGTTGTGGTATATGAATGTAATGGAATTTTATTGTGCTATAAGAAACGAGGAGGTGACAGATTTCATAATTACCTGGAGAGACTTATACAAACTGATGCTGAGCAAGAAGGGTAGAATCAGAAGAAATTTGTATACAATCACAGACATACCATATCTGTGACGACCAACTATGACAGACTGGACTCTTTTCAGCAATGCAGTGATATAAGTTAATCCCGAATGACTCAAGAAAGTGAGAAATGCGCCATCCAGAGATATAACTAGAAAGAACTGAGCCTGAATCCTGATGGAAGCAAACTAAATGATCTTGTTCTTCTCATTGTTTGGTTTTACTTCTTCCTTACCATTTTTCATCCCACCTAGTACAATATGCCTTTGTAATTGGAATAATGTTTAATATGAATGCATTTGCAGACCCTATACTGTACTATATGCTGTCATGAGGGGAGGGGGGAGGGAAGTAAAGGAAATTTGAAAATCAAGGAACTATGGAATTGAATCTTGTTAACTGAAACTAAACTAATAAATTAATTTAAAAAAAAAGGAAGTTTAGAGTCTGAATGTGAATCAAAGCTTATTATTTTCTCTTTTCTTTTTTTTTCTTGTTTATTTTTCATTTTTATTCTGATTCTTCTGCCACAACATAAATAATGTGAAAATATGTTTAATATGATTATACACATTTGACCTATGTCATATTATATGCTGTCTTTTGGAGGGAAAAGAATAGGGAGAGTAGAAATTTAAAATTCAAAATACTACAAAAACAATTGTTGAAGATTAAATTTAATTTTTTTTAAAAGGTAAAAATAAAGAGGACATTCTTGCCATGAACATGTCTTACAATAGATAAGAAATATGGTTTATTTTTTTAAACAAATGCTTTATTAACTTCTGCTTTACATCATTCATTTCCTCCAGATTTTGAGTTACAATCATTTTCCCCCCTGTTACTCCCCTACCCAGCCTCCCAGAATAGCAGTCCCACAAGATATTGCTTCCTCCAATCTGCTCTCTCCCATACCTTCTCCCACACCCCCTTCGACTTTACCATTAGAGGAAGGTGAATCTTTGTGTCCCAATGCCTGCACATCTTATCTCCCAATTACAAGCAAAGGAGTATTAATAATAGTATTTATATATATTTGAAACATTTCATGTTAAGACCTCGAATTTCAGATCCATTTCCTTCCTCCTTTGTCACCCATTCCCTCTGGGGAGATAAGTAATTCAGTATATGTTGTACATGTCTAGCTATGCAAAACCTTATCATAGTAGATATATTGTACAAGGCTGCTTATAATTCCCTCCCACTCATCCCACCCCCCACCTGGTCCATTCCCTACATGATCCTTTCCCTCTTCTATAGTGGGTACTTCCAACCTCCCCTCACCCCAAGGATGCCCTCCCATCCATCATCCCTCCTCTTATCCCCCTTCCCCCTATTCTGCTGCAGGTTGAGATATCCCAATTAGTATGTATGTCATTCTGTCCCTGAACCAAATTCAATGAGAATGTGGTTTTGCCTTTTTTGCCTTCCTATTCTCCCCCTCCCTTGCAACCACTTCCCCTTGCTTCTTCTACATGATATAGTTTACCCTACCCTGTCTCTCCCCATCTCCTCTTGCCACTTTCCTCTCTCACCTCATAATTTCATCCCTTGAGTATTCTCCCTTCCCAACAAATTCAACATATGCCCTCTATCCATATATAACTGTAACCATATACAAATACATTCACATATGTATTCATATGACCACACACCCTTCTTCCATTATTTTCATAGTGAGAAAGATATCATCACTCACAGTTATTGTTTTTCCATATAGGAATGTAAATAGTTCAACATTGATAAGTTCCTTTTGGTTTCTTTTCCCTGATTACCTTCTCAGGCATCTCTTGCTTCTTGTGTCTGGATGTCAAATTTTCTATTCAATTCTGGTTTTTTTCTCAAGAATGCTTGAAAGTCCTCTATTCCACTGAATGACCATATTTTCCCCTGAATCAAAATACTCAGTTTTGCTGGGTAGGTGACCCTTGGGTTCATTCCCAGTTCTTTTGCCCTCTGGACTATCATATTCCATGCCCTTCGATGCCTCAATGTAGAGGCTGCCAGGTCCTGTGCTATTCTGATTGTGTTTCCACAATTTTGAAATTATTTCTTCCTGGCTGCTTGTAGTATTTTCTCCTTGACCTGGGGATTCTGGAACCTGGCTACAATATTCCTGGGAGATTTCTTTTTGGGATCTTTTTCAGGAGGTGGTCTGTGGATTCTTTCAACCTCTATTTTGCCATATGGATCTAAAACATCAGGGCAATTTTCCTTGAGAATTTCTTTAAGGGTGATTTCTAGGTTCTTTCTTTGATCATGGCTTTCAGGTAGTCCAATAATTTTTAAATTGTCTGTCCTGGATCTATTTTCCAGGTCAGTTTTTTTTTTTTCCCATGAGATATTTCACATCGCCTTGTACTCTTTCATTTGTTTGGATCTGCTTAACAGCATCTTGATTTCTCATAAAGTCATTAGCTTCCATTTCCTCCAATCTAACTCTGAAGGAATGAATCTCCTCAGTGAACTTTTGAGATTCTTTTTCCATCTGGCAAATTTGACATTTTAAGGCATTCTTCTCCTTATTGCCCTTTTGGGCCTCCTTTGCCATTTGAGTTAGTCTATTTTTTAAGGTGTTGTTTTCCTCAGTCAGGCTGTTGACCCTCATTTCATACTTTTCCTGCATCCTTCTCATTTCTCTTTCCAATTTTTCCTCCACTTCTCTTATTTGATTTTTACAGTCCTTCTTAAGGTCCACTATGGCCTGCAACCTGCTCATGATTTCCCCGGGGGCTTTTGGAGCAGGACTTCTGACCTCACAGTCCTTTTCCCACTCTATGCCCAAAAATAGGAGTCTATGGTTGCATTTTTCTGTTTCCTTGCCCTTGGCATGTTGCTATTTAATTATTTGACTTTTGGGCTTGTTGCCACACTATGGCTTTAAGGTGAGATGGAGGAATTTTCATCCTGAACGTGTGGGGGGCAACTTCCATTTCTGGCAAGCTGTAAACCCACCCACGACTTCCACTCTAGATCACAATCCACATCCAGGGAGATTAAAGCAAAAGCAATTACCCCCCAAGAATGATCGCTGGATCTCCCTACAGTTCTCAGGCCAGGAGCCGGAGCTGCCTCTGAAAACTACAAAATGGCGTGTCTCCTCAGTGGCTCCTAGCCCCCAGGGGAGGGAGTCGACGCATTCCCCAAATACTGGTCCCAAAGTCCATAGGACACTAACCTCTTCCTTTGTCCTAGGCATGTCTATGTTGATAATTCTGGAGTCGCCACAGCTGCTGGTGTTCTGGGGTCTCTCCAGCCAGCTGCTGGCCCTGCCGCCCTGGGGCTAAACCCTCGGCTCACGGGGACCTGGGCTCTGCTCGGCTTGGCTCCCCCTGCTCTGCCCACCATATGCTGCTGGATCCCATACTGCTGTGCTGGTCCTTCCTGCAGTGCTGCTGGGCTGTCCTCAGTGTGAGGTTCACTTCTCTGTGTCATTCTGTGGGTGCTGGGGCTCCAGAAGTTGGTCAGAGTCCCCTTTTACATAGTTTGGGGTGAATCTGGGGCAGAGTGGCTTGGATGAGCTGTTTTTCCTCCGCCATCTTGGCTCTGCCCATCCTCATCTCTTATGGTTTATTTTTTTAAGCTCTGGATAAGATTTATGAGAATCTTTGGTAAAATGTGGCTTAACTTTAAGCAGATTGTTCCATCTCTCTGAGACTTACTAACTGCATCCACAAAATGGGGGGATTACTCATAGTAATCTCTCACTTGGTTTTATTAGAAAAGCACTCTGTAAGCCTTTAAGCACTCTGAGCACTATATATATATATATATATTGCTAGATCAGTATGTGTGAAAACTTCCTCTTTTTCTCCAGCTCTTCCTTCACACACACACACACACACACACACACACACACACCCCTCACATTCCATCTACAAAGTATGATGTTATTCCACAACTGCAAAAATTTCTTTTCCTCAGCAAATACAATTCCATTGTGAAGTTTGTAAGATCCTTGGAATCATAGCTTACTAATGTTCTAAGAGATATGAAGAAACATCAGTTAAATCTGCCTTTCTCTTTTAAATGAAAGCATTTATTTAATTATCGCTGATCAATGTGCATTTGTACCTGATCAATGTGCATTTGTATTTTTTATGGAAATTAAAACTCACACTAACAACATGCCAAATTGTTTCTTCATCACTCATTCTACTTTTCATTTTCAATTAATTGCTGAAATGTACTTACTGGAAAATTTGACCCCAGATTACATGCTTTTACCATATAATTTTGCAACTTGGATAAGGCATGAACATGTGTCTGCTGCCTCCTCATTTTGATGATCTTTAAAAATGGATTGTTGATATTTAAATATGGATTGCTCACTCTTTTGGAAGAAGATGGAAATGAGATATTTTTCACACGGCAATGTAAGAAGGAACAAAATTGTTTGAACTCTGAGTGGTATTCATTTATTTGCAAAATAGATAAATATTTTGGATTTACTCATGTGTCAAATCTATGTCAATAACTCAATGATTACTCAATACTAAATGATAGGAATGCTATGTGTTGGAAACTCTATTATGTTATTGAGCTATAAGCATGAAGAATTAAGGAGTACCTACTCAACAGGAGTAGATAGGAACACTATGAGTAACAGCAGCTAGGTGACTCTGTGGATAAAGTAGAGGTTGTGGAGTTAGGAAGACCTGAGTTGAAATCAGGTTTCAGGAACATATTAGCTATGTGACCCTAGGCAAGTCACTTAATTTTTGTTTGCCTCAAGCCATTGTTGAATCTGTTCCAGAATCTTTGCCAAGAAATCCATGTGAATAGAAAAAAACATGCTGTGGTCCATGATTCATGAAGTGTCAGACATGAATGAACAATAATAATTGCATCCCCTCACCCTTTCTGGTAATTCATGGGGAAGGACTTTGGAATAGGGAAAATTAGTGGTTTAATATAAAGTGGCAGGGCTGGAGTCACTCAATTTGCTAAGTATAAATTAGGCTACTGACACTTTCAAGTTGTTTGACTCTGGTCAAGTCACTTAACCCTCACTTCAATTTCCTCTTCTATAAAAATGAGCTGGAGAGAGGAGAGAAGATGGAGGCATAGAAGCTGGAAGACTCCCTACATTCCCCCCATAACCACCTCAAATACCTATAAAAATGACTCTAAACAAACTTTAGGGATACAGAACCCACAAGGTGACAGAGAGAAACAAACATTCCACTGGGGAAAGCCCAGCAGACCAGAAGGCAGCATTGATCACAGTATGCTGTGAAACAAGCTGAGCCCCATGTGAGTCCATGATTTTTGTCACAAGGCAGCCTGACCATATTCAGCTGGAGGGACTCTGGGAAAGAGGATCGCCAGCAGCTATGGTGGTTTCCAGAATTATCAACACATAAATGCCAGAGACAAAGTGAGAGGTCAGTGGAATTAGGGAACAGCGGGTCCAGGAGTGCAGTCTGGCCTCTGCCCCAGGGAGGGAGAAGTGGCTGAGGGACACTTCCCCTGTGGTTGCTTAAGAGTTCCTGGCTTGCAGATTGTAGGAGGACCAAGCAACCAGTCTGAGGCTTAATCACTCTTGTTTTAACCTGCTTGGATCTGGATTGCTGTCTAGTGTGGAGGCCCTACAGTGTGTGTGACCATGAGTCAGAGCCTGTGAAGTCTTCAGAGAGGGCACCCGACTAATATCTCTGATAGCTGAGAAAACCTCAGTGATGTTGGACAAAGCTCTCCTCTCTGGAAACAGAGTTCTACTGTGGCTAAAAGCTCAAAAGTCAAGTAATTGAGGGGCAACATAAGCAAGCAAATGAAGCAAAGCAAGCAGAGCAATCCAACTTTGGACTCTTTTTTGGGGTCAAAAAGGATCAAAGCATGGCACTGGAGGAAGACAACAACTTAAGAATTCCTACACCAAAACCTTCTAAGAAAAATCTGAACTGGTCAGAGGCCAGAGGATCTTAAGAGGAATTTTGAAAACCAAATGAGGGTAGTGGAAGAAAAATTGGGAAGAGAAATGAGAATGATGAAAGAAAATTATGAAATGAGAGTCAAAAACTTGATTAAAGAAATTAACACCTTAAAAAATAGACTACATAAGATGGCAAAAGAGGCTCAAAAAGTTAATGAGGAAAACAATGCATTAAAAATCTGAATTTGCCAGATGGAAAAAAAAATCTCAAAGCTCATGGTACAGAATAATTCCTTAAGAATTAGACTGGAGCAAATGGAAGCTAGTAACTTTATGAGAAATCAAGATACTATTAAACAGATCCAAAAGAATGAAAAGAGAAGACAATGTGATATATCTCATTGGGAAAACCATCGAACTGGAAAAGAGATCAAGGAAAGATACTTTAAAATTATTGGACCACCTGAAAGCCATGAGCAAAAAAAGAACCTAGAAATCATCCTTAAAGAAATTCCCAAGGATAATTTATTTTATGTTTTAGAACCAGAGGGCAAAATGCAAGTGGAAAGAATGCACCTATGGCCTCTTGAAAAAAATGCCAAAAAGAAAACTCCTAGTAATGTTATAGCCACGTTCAAGAATTCCCAATTCAAGGAGAAAAATATGACAAGCAATCAAAAAGAAACAATTGGATATTGTGGAAACACACTCAGGATAACACAGGATGTGGCAGCTTCTATATTGAGTGATAAAAGGGCTTGGAATATGATATTCTGGATGTCAAAGGAGGAGGGATTAAAACCAAGAATCACCAACCCAGCAGAATTGAGTATCATGTCTCAGGGAAAATATGGTTATTAAGTGGAATAGAGGACTCTCTAGCATTCTTGATTAGGAAAACAGAGTTGAATAGAAAATTTGACATTCAGACCCAAAAAGCAAGAGAAGCATGAGAAGGTAAACTGGGAAAAGTAATCATAAGGAACTTATCAAAGTTGAAATATTTACATTCCTATATGAAAAAATGATAATTGTAACTGATGGAACTTTTTCAGTATGATAATAGTTGAAGGTAATAGAAATGAATACATACATATGTATATGTATACATGCTCACATATGTGTATATGGGAGGCTATATGGGCATATGAATATGTATGAGAAAGTGTCTATATATGTATACAATTATACATTGAAGGAAGGCACAGGACCAGTTGAATAGGAATGGATGATACTTAAAAGGTGAAACTGAGAGATGAGAGAGGAATATAATGAGAGGGGATCGGGAGAGATAGAATGGGGTAAATTATCCCATGTAAAAAGAGGCAAGGGAAAATGGTTACAATGGAGGGGAATAACAAGGAGGCAAAAGGCAATATGTTAACATTACTCTCGTTGAATTTTTCTTATGGAGGGAATGATATAAACACTAAATATAGTATCTAGCCCTACAGGAGAGTAACAGGGAAAGGAATGAGATGGGGCATGATGCAGGGGAGGGCAGGTTGGGGTGGAGGAAATTTGGAACTACCCACTTTTGAAAAGGGACAGAGTCAAAGTAGAGACTAGAACAAGTGGGGAACAGTATAAGATGGAGGGAAATATAGTTAATCTTTTACAATATTTCCACTATAAAAATATTTTGCATACCTACACATGTACAACCTATATTGAACTGCTTATCTTCCCAGTAAGAGTACATTATGAGGGAGGAAAGGAAAGAATGTGGAATCCAAAGTTTTAAAATCAAATGTTTAAAATATATATACACAGACACACATACACATATATGTGAAATATATATATATATATATATGTGTGTATATATATACATATATATATACATATATATATATGCAAATGGGGAATAAGATATACTGTCACTGGGGTAAAGAGATCCATCTTTTTTTTAACAAATGCTTTATTAACTTCTGGTTTACATCATTCATCTCTGCCAGATTTTGAGTTACAATTTTTTTCACCATTTTTCCCCTACCCACCACCCAGAATAGCAGTCCCACAAGATATGCCCTCTGATATAATCTGCTCTCTCCCATATCTTCTCCCATAAACCCTTCGACTTTACCATTAGGGTGAGGTGAATCTCTGTGCCCCAATGCCTGAACATCTTATCTCCCAATTACATGCAAATGGTATTAATAATACTATTTTTATATATTTGAAACATTTAATTTTAAAACCTCGAATTACAGATGCATTCCCTTCCTCCCTTGTCACCTATTCCCTCTGGGAAGGTAAGCAATTCAGTATTCGTTTGTACATGTATAGCTATGCAAAACATTACCATAGTAGATATATTGTACAAGGCTGCTTATAATTCCCTCCCACCCATCCCACCCCCAACCTTTTCCATTCCCTAATTTGATCCTGTCCCTCTTCGATGATGGGTACTTCCAACCTCCCATCCCCCGAGAATGCCCTCCCATCCATCATCCCCCATCTCATTCCCCTTCCCCCTATTCTGCTGCAGGTTGAGATATCCCATTTAGTATCTATGTCATTCTCTCCCTGAACCAAATTCAATGAGAATATGGTTTTGCCTTTTTGCCTTCCTGTTCTTCCCCTCCCCTGCAAGCACTTCCCCTTGCTTCTTCTACATGAGATAGTTTACCCTCCCCTGTCTCTCCACATCTCCTCTTGCCACTTTCCTTTCTCACTTCATAACTTCACCCCTTAAGTATAATCCCTTCCCACCAAATTTAACCTATACCCTCTATCCATGTATGACTGTAAACATATATACACACATTCACATATGTATTCATATGCCCATATAACCTTCTTCCATTATTTTCATACTGAGAAAGGTTTCATCAGTCACAATTATTGTTTTTCCATGTAGGAATGTAAATAGTTCAATTTTGATAAGTTCCTTTCGAATTTAAAGAGATCCATCTTGCCCTACTTGAAAGGCAGAGGGTGGATATAGTGGGATCACTATATTGGGGTGGTGGGCAGGAGAAAGATGGGGAGAAAATGTGTAACTCAAATCTTGTGGAAATGAATGATGTAAACTAAAAATCAACATTTAATTTTGACAAAAAAAAAGAAAAGAAAAAATGTCCTGGAAAAAAATTCACAAGTACTGTAGAATAGGCAAAATTCTATAGGAAAGAGGTTTAAATGAACTCATTTCGAAAGTGATAGTTAGACACTAGATGGCATTGTTATTGAAATGCTGTTACTTGCCCTCTGCTACAAAGAACCTGAATAGGGTAGTAGCCACAGGACCTAGACTTCTGAAAATTTTGGAGTATCACCTGCATTTACTAAAGGGTGAATGTTTCTGCAGTTTGTTATTTTTAGGCAAACACACACACACACACACACACACACACACACACACACACATTTTCTATGGTTGTTAAAATCTACCATTAGCTTTCTTCAGGATGACCAGAGCAAAGGGAAAATTATTAGTAGGAAATAAATAAGCATTAAAATATCAGATTTTATGGACAATAATATTTCTTTTTAACATCGGAAACTATACATTTATATCTTCTTGATTGAATTTAAGCATAAATTTTCATAATGCTTAAATGGATAGAATTTTTCTCTTTCTAGAATGAATAAAACCTTTTTCAATAGAGAAATTTCCTTGAATAAAGGATTGAAACTTCACTATTTTCACTTTCAAGCTGGTCTAATATGACAAGATGAAACTTTTGCTTTCTAATGAAAACTCCTTTACAAATAGATTGATAGATAGATTGATAGATTGATAGAAAGACACATACATGCACATCATGTATGTGTGTATATATAGATACATATCTATACAGATAGGGTTTATATATGTATATAAACATACATGTATATGGATGAAAGGCTATATGAATGTATATATGTAGATAGATAGATACATAGATAGATAGATAGATACATAGATACACAGTCATAGGAAAATGATAGTAAGCTCGTGGTCACTCTGACAGCAAAGCCCAAGAAAAGATCCATGAATGGAGAAACAACAAAAGTAGACCTAGCTAAGCTAAGTTTTCAACTATTCACCAGAAAATTTGTCAGGTGGGGGATTTTTTGAATCATGATAATTTTCCTAAGGTGTTTGGCTAGGGGCAGAGCCAAGATGGTGGAATAGAAACAGTGCATCCAAGCCACTCTCCCCCGAGACTACCTCCAAACTATGTAAAAGGCAACTCTGAACAACTTCTGGAGCCCCAGCACCCACAGAACGACACAGAGAAGCTAACCTCATGCTGAGGACAGCCCAGCAGCCCTGCAGGAAGGACCAGCACAGCAGTGTACAGTGAGCGGGGAGCTGAGCACAGGTCCACCTGAGTGGCGGTTTTAGCCCCAGGGTGGCAGGGCCAGTGGCTAGCTGAAGGGACCCTAGAACACCAGCAGCTGTGGCAATTCAAGAATTATCAACATAGGCATGCCTAGGACAAAGTGAGATGTTAATGCCCTATGGACTTTGGGACCAGTATTTGGGGAATGCATCGGCTTCCTCCCCTGGGAGCTAGGAGCCACTGAGGAGACACGCCATTTTGTAGTTTTCAGAGGCAGCTCCGGCTCCAGGCCTGCAAATTGTAGGGAGATCCAGCGATCAGTCTTGTGGGGTAATCACTCTTGCTTTACCCTCCCTGAATCTGGATTGTGATCTGGGTGGAGGTCAAGGGTGGGTTTCCAGCTTGCCAGAAATGTAAGTTGCCCCCCCACACACTTTCCAAATGAAAGTTCCCATCTGGTGCCAGGCCATAGTGTGGCAACAAGCCCAAAAGTCAAGTAATTAAGTGGCAACATGCCAAGGCAAAGGAAACAAATTAAACAGAAAAATGCAACCTTAGACTCTTACTTTGGGGGCAAAGAGGATAGAAGCATAGAGTAAGGTGGTTGCTGTGAGGTCAGAGGTCCTGCTCCAAAAGCCCCAAGGGAAAACAGGATCGGGTTGCAGGCCACAGAGGACCTTAAGAAAGACTTTAAAAATCAAATAAGAGAAGTGGAGGAAAAATTGGGAAGAGAAATGAGAAGGATGCAGGAAAAGTACGAAATGAGGGTCAACAGCGTGACTGAGGAAAACAACACCTTAAAAATAGAAGACCTCAAATGGCAAAGGAGGCCTAAAAGAGCAATGAGGAGAAGAATGACTTAAAATGTCAAATTTGCCAGATGGAAAAAGAATCTCAAAAGTTCACTGAGGAGATTCATTCCTTCAGAGTTAGATTGGAGGAAATGGAAGCTAATGACTTTATGAGAAATCAAGATGCTGTTAAGCAGATCCAAACAAATGAAAGAGTAGAAGGCAATGTGAAATAGCTCATGGGGAAAAAAAAAAACTGACCTGGAAAATAGATCCAGGAGAGACAATTTAAAAATTATTGGACTACCTGAAAGCCGTGATCAAAGAAAGAACCTAGAAATCACCCTTCAAGAAATTCTCAAGGAAAATTGCCCTAATGTTTTAGATCCAGAGGGCAAAATAGAGGTTGAAAGAATCCACAGATCACCTCCTGAAAAATATCCCAAAAAGAAAACTCCCAGGAATATTATAGCCAGGTTCCAGAATCCCCAGATCAAGGAGAAAATAGTATAAGCAGCCAGGGAGAAACAATTTCAATATTATGGAAACATAATCAGAATAGCACAGGACCTGGAAGCTTTCTACAATGAGGGATCGAAGGGCATGGAATATGATATTCCAGAGGGCAAAAGAACTGGGAATGAAGCCAAGGGTTACCTACGAAGCAAAACTGAATATCTGTTTTCTGGGGAAAATATGGTCATTCAGTGGAATAGAGGACTTTCAAGTATTCTTGAGGATAAAACCAGAGTTGAATAGAAAATTTGACATCCAGACACAAGAAGCAAGAGATGCCTGAGAAGGTAATCAGGGAAAAGAAATCAAAAGGAACTTTTCAAAGTTGAACTATTTACATTCCTACATGGAAAAACAATAACTGTGACTGATGAAACCTTTCTCAATATGGACGTAATGGAAGCAGGATGTATGGTCATATACATATGTGAATGTGTGTATATATGTTTACAGTTATAGATGCATAGTGGTCATAGGTTGAATTTGTTGGGAAGGGGTGATACTTAAGGGGTGAAATTATGAGGTGAGAGAGGAAAGTGGTAAGAGGAGATGGGGAGAGACAGGGTAGGGTAAACTATCTCATGTAGAAATAGTAAGGGGAAGTGGTTGCAAGGGAGGGGAAGATTAGGAAGGCAAAAACTGCTATTCTGGGAGGGTGGGTAGGGGAAAGTCGGCGGGGGGGGAATCATTGTAACTCAAAATCTGGCAGAAATTAATGATATAAAACAGAAGTTAAAGCATTTTTTAAAAAAGACCCAGAGGGGGAAATAGAGCTTGAAGGAATCCACCTATCACCTCCTGAAGAAGATCCTAAAAAGGAAACCCCTAAGAATATTATAGCTAGGTTGCAGAATTCCCAGATCCAAGAGAAAACACTACAAGTAGCCAAGAAGAAATATTTTCAATACTTTGGAAACCCAATCAGAATAGCACAGGACCTGTCAGCTTCTACACTGAGGGATTGAAGGGCATTGAATATGATATTCTGCAGGGCAAAAGACCTCGGATTAAAACCAAGAATCACATACCCTGCAAAACTGAGTGTTTTGTTTCAGGGGAAAATATGGTCATTCAGTGGAATAGAGTACTTTAAAGAATTCTTGAGGAAAAAACCAGAGTTGAATAGAAAATTCCAGACACAAGAAGCTAGAGATGCCTGAGAAGGTAATCAGGAAAAAGAAATCAAAAGAACTAATCAAAGTTGAACTATTTACATTCCTACATGGAAAAAAATAACTGTGACTTTTGAAACCTTTCTCAATATGGAAATAATGGAAGAAGGATGTATGGTCATATGAATTCATATGTGAATGTGTGTATATATGTTTACAGTTATAGATGGATAGAGGTGATAGGTTGAATTTGTTGGGAAGGGATGATACTTAAGGGGTGAATTATGAGGGGAGAGAGGAAAGTGGCAAGAGGAGATGGGGAGAGACAGGGTAGGGTAAACTATCTCATGTAGAAGAAGCAAGGGAAAGTGGCTGCAGGAGAGGGGAAGAATAGGAAGGCAAAAAGGCAAAACCACATTCCCGTTGAATTTGGTTCAGGGAGAGAATGGCAGACATGCTAAATGGGATAGCTCAGCCTCCAGCAGAATAGGGGGAAGGGGGATGAGAGGAGGGATGATGGATGGGAGGGCATTCTTGGGGGGAGGGGAGGTTGGAAGTACCCACTATAGAAGAGGGACAGGATCATGTTGGGAATGGACCAGTTGGGGTGTGGGATGGGTGGGAGGGAATTATGGGCAGCCTTGTACAATATATCTACTATGGTAATGTTTTGCATAGGTAGACATGTACAACATATACTGAATTACTTATCTTCTCAGAGGGAATGGGTGACAAGGGAGGAAGGAATGGATCTGAAATTCGAGGTCTTAAAATTAAATATTTCAAATATATGTAAATACTATTATTAATACTATTTTGCATGTAATTGGGAGATAAGATGTGCAGACATTGGGGCACAGAGATTCACCTTACTCTAATGGAAAAGTCAAAGGGGGTATTGGAGAAGATATGGGAGAGAACAGGATGGAAGAAGTGATATCTTGTGGAACTGCTATTCTGGTATGGTAGGTTGGGGGAAAAGGGGGGAAATTGTAACTCAAAATCTGGCGGAAATGAATTATGTAAAACAGAACTTAATAAAGCATTTGTTTAAAAAAAATCCATTTGGAGAAGACAATGATGGGTAGGGCTTAGGTTCAGGAGATCAAATCATTCCCCTTTCATATACCAACTGTGCAACATGTTAAATAATTTAACCTCTTAATGAACCAGGTAGCTCTAAGTCTGTAAGGATCAAGTCAATTGCAGATCTATGTCAATGACATGTGGGCCTTTTCACACAGGGAAAGTCCTTTGCTGATAAAATTATGGTTTTCAAAGTCTATTCTCCTTTTCCTTTATGCATGTTAATGCTTTATTAATTATGGGATTTGAACATATCCTTTCAAATCACGGTAGAATTTTATTTTTTTAAAGACTGGTTTTGTTTTCTTGAGCTTTTCCATATCACGGCAAAGAGAAGGCAGATGCTGCAGTGCTAACATTTTAAGCACAATTGCCTTAATTTTGCTTCTCTATGATGTGAAATTCATTTCATCTATTCATTTTTACTACTTTCAATGTACAGGTATATTCAGTTAAATTTTGATTAGGCTGCTTCTTATGATTTACCAACATTTCTTCAACAGCTGCCAAATTCAATTTATATCTACCTGGCTTTTAGGATGAAAAATAATGTGACAGAGATGAATACAAAATAGTAGCTGAAACTACTGTTTTATGCTAAGTTTGAATGGGAGTCATTACATTTGATTTTCTTCAATCAGAAAAAAAGGAATGTTAATTTCTGCAAATTACAATAAAGATGACTGCATTGCTACCCTGCTTTCTCCCCTTCCCTAAACAGTCTGTTGCTTTGTGAATGGGCCTCAAAATCAGCCTTTATAAAATAACCAAGGATTTTAACATTTTCAGCTAAATCCATTGGATCTTCTAGATTCTAAGCATGCCTACAAAATCATTCAAAGTTGTTCTCAAAATATTTCACAACATTTATTTAGTGATTCACAAAAATCTCTAATATCTTTGACAATAGAACCCCACTTATCAAAAAAAAAATTACATTCAGTGAACCAACCCTCTTTCTGCTCTCCGGAAATAAACCTTCTTTAGAATGGTAATTATTAGCCTTTATTTTCAAAGATATAGTAGTGATTCTAAAACTAAAGATATGATAGAAAGAATTGGGAGATCAAGACAGGAACTCTGCCTGAAATGGGATTATGCAAATACGACTAACAAAGGTCAAATGAGGGAGTTTTATGGTTTATGGTATCATGGAAAAAGTTCTGAATTTGGCACCAAGGACCTGAGTTTAAATCCCTCCACTGGCTCATTCGATCTGTGGAACCTTGCGCTATTATTTTACTTCTGGGATCTTCATCTAGAAAATGGAATACTTGGGATATCTAAGGTCACTTCTGCCTCAATGCTGAAATACTATCACCATCTGTTGCCTTTGATTATGTCACAAAATTATGAATAAAGTTGGGGAGAAAAAAAACACAAAACTCTGATACTAAGTTCAGTATAAATGCTTTTCACATAATCATAACTATTTTCTCCCTATCGAAAGACCGCCTTTTACCACCTTACTAATTATGTCACTATCCCACTAACCCCAGAAGTTTTTCCAAATTTCTTTGACTCTTCACAAAATTCCCATGTCTTCCCCTTTGCCCAAAACAATTAGTTGAGAAACTTTCTTAAGATTTCACTAAAAACAATAAAGTCATTCCCTGAGAACTTCCTTTTCTTCCGTAATCCTTATTTTAAATTACTCAGATACTTTCAGTATCTTTTCCTTTACTCTCATCTAACATGACAAGGTGGCCCTTCTCCTTGTTAAGGAAAACCCCTTTACATATCACCCCATCCCATCCAATCTTTTCCAGCAATCTGCTTCTTGTAACATTTCAATATTCTTACTAGTCTCCAATTTTTCCAGTGTACTAGTTATTTCCCTAATGCCTAGAAATACATCTATGTCTTCCTTTTCCTTAAAATTCCTCTTTTTCCCAATCTGTCCATATCTACTAGTTATCATTCTATATCTATTTTCCTCTTGTAGCTAAACACATTTAGAGAGTAATCTACAATGTGTGTCCATTTCCTTTCCTCTTTCTCTTCTTAACCTTCTGTAGTTTGACTTCTGACCTTAACATTATTCCAAAAACTATTCTTTCCATACTTACCAGAGAACTCTTATGTGCCACATCTAATGACATTTTCTCTACACTCATCCTTCTTGATATCTTTATAACCTTTGTCTTGGTTGATCACCTTTTCATCCTTTATATTCTTTTCTCTCTAAGTTTTATAACACTGGTATCTCCTGGTTCTCCATCAACCATTCTGACCAATTTTTAGTCTCCTTTGATGGATCTGCATTCAATTTATTCAGACTAACCATGATTTACCCCACATCTTAGATGTGAATCCTTTTATCCTCTCCCTTTATACTCTTTCATTTGATGATATCTTTTATCAAGAATTCAATCTCCAGGGTTTTCTGCTTCATGAAGGATGGATGGGAGGATTGGAGCAGCTAGAATTTACTTTGCCATTCCAGCCCCTGTATTATACAGGCAGGCAGTTTCTAAACTTCCAGGCTGGGGGCCGGATGCAGCTAGAGAAGCCGCTCTTTCCACTGAGGGCCCAACTCTCTGGCTCCAAGATCCTATCCGCCCGATAGATGACTGTGATTCGTCCTCGGAGAGAGGCCTCAGGGCCTCCATGTGAGGATCTGATGGACTCTGGCCGGATAGCCCAGGATAACAAGGGGCCCTGAAGGCAACCTCAGAGGTCTCATAGCTAAGAAGTAATGACATGTTACTGAAACATATGCTCTGGATGACAAAAGTTAAGGGACAGAGATACAGCGTTCCAGGAGGTGGCTTCTGCCTCCTCAGAGGTCTAGAAGAGCCCATCAGGCTTAGACTGGTGGTCAGCCTGAAGACAAGCCTACTTTAGGGGTGACAGAGGGACCAGGGATATCAGGACAGAGAGGACCATGAGCGTGGACTGAAGGGCAGACCCTGCTGGATCTGCCTCACCAAGGTAGATGGGAGCGGCCTGAGGGCAGGGATTGAGGATTTCGCTGGCATAGCAGGGGGTGCTCCTGTCAAAACTGCAGGTGCTGTTTCTCAGACCCAGCTGTCCTCAGCCCCAACACACAATGAGGGGAGAGAACGTGACTCACGTCACAGAATTCATCCTCGTGGGCTTCCCCACGGCCCCATGGTTGCAGTACCTGCTCTTTCTGCTCTTCCTCCTGGCTTATCTCTTTGTCCTGGCAGAGAATGCCACCATCATCTTTGTGGTCTGGACCAGTGCTGCCCTCCACAAGCCCATGTACTACTTTCTGGCAAGCCTGTCCTTTCTGGAGGTTTGGTACATCTCCGACATCCTCCCAAAGATGCTGGACGGCTTCCTCTTCCAGCGGAGAAAAATTTCCTTCGAGGGCTGCATGACACAGCTCTACTTCTTCAGCTCCCTGGTGTGCAGTGAGTGTGTCCTTCTTGCCTCCATGGCCTATGACCGATATGTGGCCATCGGCCACCCCTTAAGCTACTCAGTCATCATGACCACAGGCCTCTGTGTGCGGCTAGTGGCCTTCTCCTATGCTAGTGGCTTCACTGTCTCCATGATCAAAGTCTATTTCATCTCCAGCGCCACATTCTGTGGCTCCAATGTCATGAACCACTTTTTCTGTGACATCTCCCCCATCCTCAAACTGGCCTGCACAGACTTCTCCACGGCTGAGCTGGTGGACTTTGTCTTGGCTTTCATTATCCTGGTGTTCCCACTCATTTCCACCGTGCTCTCCTATGGACATATCTGCATGGCTGTGCTGCGAATACCCTCCTCTACTGGCCGATAGAAAGCTTTCTCCACCTGTGCCTCCCACCTCACGGTAGCGGTCATCTTTTACACAGCCATGATTTTCATGTATGTCTGTCCCCAGGCCATTGACTCTCGGAGCTCAAATAAGCTGGTTTCAGCTGTCTACACAGTCCTGACTCCAATTGTGAACCCTCTTATCTACTGCCTGAGGAACAAGGAGTTTAAGGGCAACCTTAAAAAGAGCATGGGCATTGACCAAGCTCCAGGGGAGGACCCAGCCCTCCACTATTAGAGACATTATGTGACTCCGGGCCCCAGCTCAACCACATTAGCTAACTTGCAGAACCATAGTGATAATAGGGGTCCTGGTGGTGCTGTCTGCAAGTGAGACAGACGTGTGAGGGCTGGGTCAAGGGCCAGGCAAGAACATGGGGTTGGATTTTTGGCCTGTCTTCTCTCCACCCTGGGGGCATCTGTTGACCATTGTCTTGTCTTAGGAGGTGATATTGGTTTCTTTCTCTCTTGCTCTTATGCTCAGGCACCATCCCAGACCATCAGACTTAGAAGGGAGCTTGAGGATCATCTAGTCTCATATGCAATCAAACAAAGTTTCCCTTCCATGACTCACCTGACATGTACTTTGAGCCCCCGTGTATGTAAGTGAACAATAGAGCCCTCTCCCTCACCCACAGAACAGGGACTCTTCCTTCCCCTTTCTTGTCTGCAGCTGGAGAATTTCCCCAGAGCTTCTGATCTCTGGTCGCTGTACTGAGTATTCATTGTTAATCTGGATTCATTTTGATAAAGCACTCAACCTCTTAAAAAAAAAAAAAAGAATTCAATCTCCATGTACATGATTCTCACCTTTATATTTTTTAACCTTAACCTCTCTTCTGAACTCCAGCCTTGCATACATTTCCAACTATCTATTAAATATTTCAAACTGGATCACATATATATATACATATATATATATATATACATATATATATATATATACATATATATGTATATACATATATACGTATATGTGTGTGCGTGTATATATATATATATATTAAACTCAGCATTTCTTAAGCTGAAATCTTTATAACCCTCCACCAAGATTTTGCTATTTTGAATTACTCATTACTATTTAGGCCATCACCATTTTCCAATGAATCCATGTTGTCAATCTAGTCAGAGTCACCCTTGACTCCTCACTCTCACTACCCACACTCAATTGTTACAACTTCCTGTTAATTTTATATTCTTAGCATCTTTTGTATATACTACCCTTATCTCCTCTGACACTGACAACACTTAATATCTGAACTATTACAGGAAGCTTTTTATTATACTCTCTGCCTCACATTTTTATCCACTTCATTTATAGGCCAAAATGATTTTACTAAGGTACAAATGTGACCATGTCACCACTCTTTCCATTTAGTAAATTCCAGTTTCTTCCTATTACAAAGGATCTAATATAAAATCACTTTTAAGCTTTTAAACCATTGAAAACTTAGTCTGTTATTATCTGTCCAACTTTCTTATGCTTTACTTTCCTTCATGTACTCTACAATATGGGTACACTGGCTATTTCACTATTACATAAGATATTTTATGTTAAGGCTAAATTTTTATTCACTGCCACTCCTCCCTTCTCTCCCACTTTCTGCTCCCTTCTCACATATTTTCTAAAATTCCAAACCAAAATGCCACCTTCTGCTAATTACCTTCCCTAGTCTTGTTTAATGTTAGTGCCTTTATTTGGAGATTACCTCTAATTTAAATCTATATATGTTGTTTGGTTTTAATTGATTTTATGTTACTTTCTCCATTAGTATGTGACTTCTTTGAATGTAGAGACCCCCTTATATAATAAGCATTTAGTAATTATTTTTACTTCAAACTGATCCTAAGTCAGTTTGATAGCTTGGGAAGAGTGGCATGAGAATTGAAATATACCAGCTTTTGAGTATAATTTCTTCCAAGAAACTATGCCTATACTATTATCACAACCTGTAATAGAATTAGATAGTTGTAAAAATGAAGGAGTTAGGAGGCAGAACCGAGATGATGGAAAAAAAGGAAAACCCTTTCCTAAGCCCTCCTCCAAACACCTTTAAAGACTTTTCAACACTGCTTCAAAATAAATTTCGAAGTGGCAGAACACACAAAAGGATAGAGAGAAACAATTTTATAGCCCAAGACAGCTTATAAGATTGGAATTAAAGGTATATCATACCAGGGAACACCTTCCAGCTCAGGCCATACCATGAGAAATGAGCAATAGGAGTTGGGGGTGACTGAATAACTGGTGGCAGTGGCAGGTCTCTGTCTTCTCAGCCCACAGATGGTAAGAGAGTCAGACAACTGATCAGAGGAAGATTAAAGGGGGCCCTTGGTTGGCACTAGGGGCAAGACTCTGTTACATTGTGCATACTTGGATCTAGATTGCAGTCCTAGGTCTTAGTCCTAGGGCATGGAAGATAAACTAACACATTATAAGTAGAAATTGCAAGGGAGTCAGGACCCTGGTCATAGATCCAAAGTGATAAAGATGGCTTGCGGTTAATCAGAGACCAAAGCACAGAACAGGAGAAAAGTAAACACATTTTGTTCAATATCATACCACCTTAGAAGAAATGAAACTTACAATTCCCCAGAATTACCTCTGAAAATAACTTCATAAAAACCCTGAGGTTGTCAACAGTGACCTCTCTGGAAGTAGAGCCCCATTTAGCATAGAGTTAAAAGTCAAGAAATAGGCTATAAAATGAGAAAACAACAGGAAAAAACATCCTGACTATAGAAATTTACTATGTATCAGAAAAGAACAATATCTGATTATCAGACTCATGAAAAAGCCACCAAAGAACCAAGGTGGATAGCTTCTAAAATTTGTCTATTTCCAGTTTGTTGCTAGTATTTAATATATTTGCAGAGAGAAAAATATAAAAGGGAAAATATTGCTACCTTCAAGGAACTTATGTTCTAGTTTGGTAAGGTATCTTGAAATATTTTTAATTTTCTGAAGGTTTGGGGATGTGGAATATCTGAAGGAAGAAAAATAAGGGAGGTAAAAGGGTTAAACCAATTGATACATATAGACATTTCTGACATTAAGATTGCAGTTATGGCCAAGATGGCAGAAAAGAAGGAATTACTTTTCTAAGCTCCTCAGTGAATCCTGTCACTAAACCTTAAAAGTGAATCTGAACAGATTCTGGAGTGACCGAATCCAAAGGGAGATGGAGCATGGCAAAATCCAGCCCAGAAAAGTGCCCAGTTAGTCCAAAAAGAGGGAATGAAGAGCATGTGGGGTATGTATAGCTCAGACCTTATATCCAAGCAGATTACAACAGAGACAGAAGGAGCCCCAGCCAGCTGACTCACCCATCCCAAGGATGAGTCACAGCTGTCTCACCAGCATCTCACCAGGGGACAGGAGGAAACATTGGAGCCAGGTAAGAGAGGGCTTGGGGCCCCCACCAGAAACAGCAGCTTCTCAGGGGACTATCAGCCCCCAGCCTGGAAGTTTAGATATCACCTGCCTGTTTTTCCAGAAGCCAGAATGAAAAAGTAAACTGGTTGCTCCTATTCCTTCTTCAAGTCCTAGAACACCTAAAGATAAATGTCCCACCCAAAGTGAAATCCTAAGATAGTGGCAAAAGCCTCAGAATTGGACTTCATTCAGAAGGGGTGTAGCTGAGGCAGCAAGGAGTCTGAAGAGAAGAGCGGGAGGGGTCCCAACAATCCCACCTCAACTGACCAGCAAAGCCTGCCTGAGCTATAGCCCAGGGTTATAGAGGCAGAAATCTGAAGTGGCCAGACCACACATCCTCCACAGATTACTCTGTGAGCATCAACATACCTAGCTGAGACTCCTGCCTTAGCCTCAAAATAGACACGAACATGTTACAGTTTTCAAAGTCAATGAACAGGCTCATAGCTCACAGCCTGAGAAATTAGGAAATAGGAAATTACAATGGGAAGGAAGGAAGCTGAGAAGGAGAAGGGAAGGCAATAAAATCAATCCCAGCTTATTATGTAGGTCAAGAACAACTGAATACAGAGGATAACATGGACTCTTTACTCATACCTGAGACCACAGAAGGAAATATGAACTATTCTCAAGCCCAAATAGCATTCTTGGAGGAGCTTAAGAAAGCTTTCACAACCAAATCAGGGAGGCAGTGACCAAATTGGGAAAAAAAAGTTTCACTGAAGAAAACAAATCATTAAAAAAAAATAGTTAAGTAATTAGAGAAAATACCTCCCTAAAAAAAGGACCTTCAAAAACTAACTGAAGACTATAATTTGCTAAAAATTAGAATCAGTCAAATTGAAACTCAGAACTATATGATACACCAAGAGTCAATCAAACAAAATACGAAGATTGAAAAATTGGAAGAAAGTGTAAAATATATCACTGGAAAAAAAAAAAACTCACCTAGAGAACAGATGCAGGAGAGATAACTTAAGAATCATTGATCTACCAGAAAGCCATGATGGAAAAAGCAGTCTGGACAACATCCTCCAAGAGACTGTCAAAGAAAACTGTCCCGAAGTCCTGGTATCAGAAGATGAAACAGTTATCGAAAGAATTCACTGAACACACTGATCCCAAATTTAAAACCCCAAGAAACATTGTAGCCAAATTCCAGAATTACAAGATTAAGGAAAAAATACTACAAGAAGCCAAAAAAGAAACAATTCAAATATCATGGAACTACAGTCAGTATCACACAGGACCTAGCAGCTTCCAAATTAAGAGATTGGAGGGACTGGTATTTGATATTTCATAGGGCAAGAGAGCTAGGACTACAACCAAGGATTAACTACCCAGCAAAACTGAGCATAATCTTTCAGGCAAGGAAATGGTCATTTAATGAAATAAGGACTTCCTGACTTTCCTGATGAAAAAGCCAAAGCTCAATGGAAAAGTTGATCTTCAATTTCAGGACTGAAGAAAGACATAAAAAGGTAAACTAGGAAAACACAGACTCACACATACATACATGGACACACACACATTCATCCACACATGTACATAACTTGGGATGCAACAAGAGCAAAATGTTCACATCTGTATATGAGAGGCTGATAATTCTCAACATTGAAATTTATATGATTATCATATCCTTTAAAAGGGTTATACATAGATAGAGGGTGTGTGTAGGAATGAACTAACCTGAAGATAAAACACACACACACACACACACACAAACACACACACACACACACACACACACACACACCCCTTATTAAGGGGATCAAAAGGACTGTAATGGGATAAAAGGAAATGATGAGACAGAAAAAAGGTAAAGTATGCCATTTGAATAGGCATAAAAACACACTTTAGTAGAGGGGAAAGAAAGAGGGAGAGGAATCATTTAAACAATATTCTCACTGGTTCTGATTTAAAGAGTATTCAACATAATCAGTTAAGTTTAAGATTCTAATGTGAATAGACTCGAAAATTCATTAAATAGAGGAAAAGGAGGGAGGGAGAGGAGCACTGTTTGAAATTTACTCTCATTGGTTTGGTGTTAAAGGGAGAGTAACACACTCTGATGGGTATAAACATTTATTGTGTCCTCTAGGGAGTAGGACGGTAAAGGATGGGGGGATTAGATGGGAGGGAAATGGTAGTAAGGGGAGAGGGTAAGTTAAGAAGGGGTATCACTGGGTGGGGACACTGAGGGAGGAGGTGGTCAAAGAGGAAACCCTCAAGGAGGGGAAGGAAGAAGGAAGAAACAGAAACATAAGCAGGGGAAGGAATAGGAGGGAGAGGAAGAGACAGATAGTCATCATTACTGTGAATCTGAATGGGAGGAACTCTCCCATAAAACAGAGGCAGATAGCAGAATTAAAAACCATAATCCTACAATATGCTGTCTACGAGAAACACATTTGAAACTAAAGGTTTCCCACAGGGTTAAGGTAAAAAGCTGGAGTAAAATATGTCAAGCCTTATGATCTGTTTAACAGCATCTTGATTCCCCATAAAGTCAGTAGCTTCCATTTGCTCCAGTCTAAATCTGAGGGAATGATTCTCCTCAGTGAGCTTTTGACATTCTTTTTCCTTATGGCAAATTCAGCTTTTTGACACATTCTTATTGTATTTTTGACCCTCTTTTGCCATTAGAGTTAGTCTATTTTTAAGGTGTTGTTTTCCTCTGTCAGGCTGTTGATTCTCATTTCCCAATTTTCTTGCATTGTTCTCATTTATCTTCCCAAATTTTTCTCCACTTCTTTTATCTGCTTCTTAAGGTCTTCTATAGTCTGTTGTTTTGGGTATATTTTTAAAGGTTCAGATTTGTACCCACAAATGACTCTCTGCACTCAGTATTAAGGCTAAAATGTTTTAATAATCAGAATAGGCAAAGAATAGGAGTAGTACAATAATGAAACCAAAAGATCAAGAGAACTATAACACAGATTACCAAACTAATAATTATAATAAGTACAGAAGGAAAAGTTAAAGAAAACATCACCAATCCAGGGGAGCACCAACTCGTCCTTGCAGTGGCTGGGGGATCCCGGGAAACAGACTCAGAGTCCCGGCCAGGAAAGTCCCAGGCAGAGCATCCTCTCCATGGGTGAGATCCCAATGAGAGGGAGAGATTTGGGAGTTTTTATGCAGAGAGAACAAAGAAGTTAAAACTTTCATAAGTTGTTTCACACAATTTGGCTTCCTTGAGTGAATTCCAGGTGAGGCTGAAAAAATACAGTTATCAATCAGTAATGCTGGGAGAATAGCCACTTCCCATCAGCATTGTTTATTGTTCCAGGAATGGCTAGTTCCGGGAACTGAAATGTAGCCATAACCCACTTGGTCACGCAAGAGGGTCAATTCCAGGGTCAATATTCAGTTATTTTAGTTCATGTACCTTAAGGGTTGAGTGAACTTACAAAAAAAGGAAAGAATATTCTTTCTTCACCTGTAACCAGCTCATATATTTCTTGGAATCTTTTGGTATAGGAGTTCTGACTTCACTATCATCCTCCTGTTCCATGCTTTCGTCCTTTTTGTCCCCAGACTAGGAGTCTAATGTTGGATTATTCTGTTTGTTTTGCTTCCTTTGCCTGGTCATGTTTCCACTCAATTACTTGACTTTTGGGCTTTATGCCACAGTAGGACTCTGTTACCAAGGAAACTTCCATCCCAAATGTTGGTTTTTCTCAGCTGCCTATGGTATTAGTTGGGTGCCCTCTCTGAAGCCTTCACACTCTCTGGTAAACTGGTCACACACCCCAGGACCTCCACTCTATAGGGTGCAATCCAGATTTAAGCAGTTTAAAGCAAGTGTGATTACCCCTGAGACTAGGTGATTGGTCCCCCTACAGTCTGCAGGCCAGGAGCTTAAGCTTCCACATGGTGGCAGCTGCACCTTGGCTATTCATATATTTGTTGATAATTCCGGAAACCACCACAGCTTATCCAGTCCCTCCAGACCATGGTTGGTCAGTCCTGCCCTGTGGCTAAATCCTCCAGCTCTCAGGGGCCTGAGCTGGGCCCCCAAAGTACTGTTCTGGCCACTCCATGCCAGCCAGCCAGGCTGTCCTCAGTGGGAGGTTAACTTTTCTGTGTCATTTTGTGGCTTTTGTAGCTCCAAAGTTTTTTCAGAGTCCACTTTTAGATGAATTGTGGAAGGTGGAAGCCAGAGTCTCAGAGAAGTCCTGTTTCTACTCCACCATCTTGACTCTGCCCCCTGAAAAAAATTTTTAAATAAAATATTAGCCAAAAGACTACAGCAATTTATCACAAGAATAACACACTTTGACCATGTATGGTTTATTCCAGAAATATAGGAATGGTTTAATATTAGGAAAACGAACATTATAATTGATCATATCAACAATAAACCCAGCAGGAACCACATGATTATCTCAATAGATGCAGAAAAGGCTTTTAACAGAATACAACATCCATTCATATGAAAAATATTAGAAAGTATAGGAATAAATGTAACCTTTAACATAATAAGTAGTATCTATTTAAATCTGTCAGCAAGTATTATATGTAATGGGGATAAGCTAGAAGTATTTCCCATAAGACCAGTGGTGAAACAAGGATGTCCACTATCATCCCTCTTATTCAATCGGGTACTAGAAATGTTAGCAGTAGCAATTAGAGGAGAAAAAAGAAATCAAACAAATCAGATTAGGCAAAGAAGAAACCAATTTACCACTCTTTGCAGATGATATGAAGATATACTTAGTGAAACCTAAAGAATCAAGTAAAATACTACTTGAGACAGGTAATAAATTTAGCAAAATTTTAGGATATAAAACAAACCCACATAAATCCTTGGTATTCCTGTATAATTTTAATGAAATCCAACAGCAAGATATAGAAAAGGAAATCCCATTTAAAGTTAATATAATCATTATAAAATATTTGGGAACGCATTTGCTAAAACAAATGCAGGACCTATATGAACACAACTATAAAACACTTTTCACACAAAGAGAGTAACATCTAACTAATTGGAATAACATTAATTACTCATGGCTGGGTTGAACTAATATAATAAAAATGACATTTTTGGGGGCGGAGCCAAGATGGCGGAGTAGAAACAGCTCGTCCAAGCCTCTCTGCCCCCAGATTCTCCACAAACTATGTAAAAAAGGACTCTGAAAATCTTCTGGAGCCCCAGCACCCACAGAACGACACAGAAAAGCTAACCTCCCGCTGAGGACAGCCCAGCACCCTGCAGGAAGGACCAGCGCAGTGGTCTGGGAGCCGGCAGCGCGCAGGAGCCGAGCCGAGCCCAGGTCCACGTGAGCCAAGGTTTTAGCCCCAGGGCGGCAGGGCCAGCAGCCGGCTGGAGGAACCCCAGAACACCAGGAACTGTGGAGACGCCAGAATTATCAACATAGACTTGCCTAGGACAAAGTAAGAGGTTAGTGTCCTATGGACTTTGGGACCTGTATTTGGGGAATGCGTCAGCTCCCTCCCTGGGGGCTAGAAGCCACTGAGGAGACACGCCATTTTGTAGTTTTCAGAGGCATTTCCGGCTCCCAGCCTACAAATCGTGGGGAGATCCAGCGATCAGTCTTGGGGGGTAATCGCTCTTGCTTTACCCTCCCTGGATCTGGATTGTGATCTAGGGTGGAAGTTGTGGGTGGGTTTACAGCTTGCCAGAAACGGAAGTTGCCCCCCACACGTTCTGGATGAAAATTCCTCTATCTGGCCTTAAAGCCATAGTGTGGCAACAAGCCCAAAAGTCAAGCAATTAAGTGGCAACATGCCAAGGCAAAGGAAACAGAAAATGCAACCCTAGACTCCTATTTTGGGGGCATAGAGCGGGAAAAGGACTGTGAGGTCAGAAGTCCTGCTCCAAAAGCCCCAGGGAAAACATGAGTGGGTTGCAGGCCATAGAGGACCTTAAGAAGGACTTTAAAAATCAAATAAGAGAAGTGGAGGAAAAATTGGAAAGAGAAATGAGAAGGATGCAGGCAAAGTATGAAATGAGGGTCAACAGCCTGACTGAGGAAAACAACACCTTAAAAATAGACTAACTCAAATGGCAAAGGAGGCCCAAAAGGGCAATGAGGAGAAGAATGCCTTAAAAGTCGAATTTGCCAGATGGAAAAAGAATCTCAAAAGTTCACTGAGGAGATTCATTCCTTCAGAGTTAGACTGGAGCAAATGGAAGCTAGTGACTTTATGAGAGGTCAAGATGCTGTTAAGCAGATCCAAACAAACGAAAGATTAGAAGGCAATGTGAAATATCTCATGGGAAAAACCACTGACCTGGAAAATAGATCCAGGAGAGACAATTTAAAAATTATTGGACTACCTGAAAGCCATGATCAAAGGAAGAACCTAGAAATCACCCTTCAAGAAATTCTCAAGGAAAATTGCCCTGATGTTTTAGACCCAGAGGGGGAAATAGAGGTTGAAAGAATCCACAAATCACCTCCTGAAAAAGATCCCAAAAAGAAAACTCCCAGGAATATTATAGCCAGGTTCCAGAATCCCCAGATCAAGGAGAGAATACTACAAGCGGCCAGGAAGAAACAATTTCAATATTGTGGAAACACAATCAGAATAGCCCAGGACCTGGCAGCTTCTACACTGAGGGATCGAAGGGCATGGAATATGATATTCCAGAGGGCAAAAGAACTGGGAATGAACCCAAGGGTCACCTACCCAGCAAAACTGAGTATTTTTGTTTCAGGGGAAAATATGGTCATTCAGTGGAATAGAGGACTTTCAAGCATTCTTGAGGAAAAAACCAGAGTTGAATAGAAAATTTGACACCCAGACGCAAGAAGTAAGAGATGCCTGAGAAGGTAATCAGGGAAAAGAAATCAAAAGGAACTCATCAAAGTTGAACTATTTACATTCCTATATGGAAAAGCAATATCTGTGACTGATGATATCTTTCCCACTATGAAAATAATGGAAGAAGGGGGGTGTGGTCATATGAATACATATGTGAATGTGTGTGTATATGGTTACAGTTGTATATGGATAGAGGGCATAGGTTGATTTTGTTGGGAAGGGAGAGTACTCAAGGGATGAAATTATGAGGTGAGAGAGGGAAGTGGCAAGAGGAGATGGGGAGAGACATGGTAGGGTAAACTATCTCATGTAGGGGAAGTGGTTGCAAAGGAGGGAGAGAATAAGGAAGGCTAAAAAGGCAAAACCACATTCACATTGAATTTGGTTCAGGGAGAAAATGACATACATACTAAATGGGATATCTCAACCTGCAGCAGGATAGGGGGAATGGGGATGAGAGGAGAGATGATGGATGGGAGGGCATCCTTGGGGTGAGGGGAGGTTGGAAGAACCCACTATAGAAGAGGGACAGGATCATGTAGGGAATGGACCAGGTGGGGAGTGGGATGAGTGGGAGGGAATTATAAGCAGCCTTGTACAATATATCTACTATGATAATGTTTTGCATAGCTAGACATGTACAACATATACTGAATTACTTATATCCCAAGAAGGAATGGGTGACAAGGGAGGAAGGAAATGGATCTGAAATTCAAGGTCGTAACATTAAATGTTTCAAATATATATAAATACTATTATTAATACTCTTCTGCCTATAATTGGGAGATAAGATGTGCAGGCACTGGGACACAAAGATTCATCTTCCTCTAATGGAAAGTCGATGGGGGTATGGGAGAAGGTATGGGAGAGAGCAGATTGGAGGAAGCGATATCTTGTGGGACTGCTATTCTGGGAGGTTGGGTAGGGGAATAATGGGGGGAAAATGATTGTAACTCAAAATCTGGCGGAAATGAATGATGTAAAACAGAAGTTAATAAAGTATTTGTTTAAAGAAAAAAAATGACATTTTTACCTAAATTAAATTACATACTTATTGCCATATCAATCAATCTGCCAAAATTTACTTTATAGAGCTAGAAAAAATTGTAACAAAATTCATTTGGAAGAACAAAAGGTCCAGAACATAAAGAGAATTAACGAAAAGAAATGCTAAGGAAGTTGGCCCAGCCCTACCAGGTTTTAATCTGTATTATCAAGCAGCAGTGATCCAAAGTACTTGGCACTGGTTGAGTAATAGAGCAGTGAATCAGTGGAATATATTGGGTACAGGAGACTCAGCTGTCAATGACTATGATAATCTACTCTTTGATAAACCCAAAGACCCCAGGGTTTGAGATAAGAATTCACTATTTGACAAGAACTGCTGGGAAAATTAGAACATAATATTCAGAAACTGGGCATAGATCATTATCTGACACCGTATACCAAAATTAAGTCTAATTGGGTGCATGATCTAGGTTTAAACGATGATACTTCAAGCAATCTGGGAAAGCAAAAAATAGTTTACTTGTCAGATTTATGGAGAGGGGAAGACTTCATGACCAAGCAAGAATTAGAGTGCATTGTGGAATGCAGAATGGATAAGTTTGATTACATGAAATTGAAGGGCTTCTGTACAAACAAAATTAATGTGACCAAGATTGAGAGGGAGGGGGGATATTTGGAAAGAATTTTTCCAGCCAGTATCTCGATAAAAATATCATGTCTGAAATGTACAGGGAATTTATTCAAATCTATAGGAGTGCAAGTCATCCCCTAATTTATGGATGGTTCAGGGGATATGAATTGGCAATTCTTGGGAGAGGAAATTGAAGATATCTATGGGCATATGAAAAAATGCTCTAAATCACTATTGATTGGAGTAATGCAAGTCAGGGTGACTCTGGGGTACTACATCTTGCCAGTCAGGTTGGCTAAGATGACCAAACAGGAGAATGATGACTTCGAGAGGGGATGTGGAAAAATTGGAGAACTGGTGCATTGCTGGTGGAGCTGTGAACTGATCTGGCTGTTCTGGAGAATAACCTGGAACTATGCCCAAGGGGCTATAGGTAACTTCATATCCTTTTACCCAGCAGTGCCACTTCTGGGGTTGTATCCCAAAGAGATCATAGAGGCAGGGGGAAGACCCATATGTACAGGGATATTTATAGCAGCTCTTTTTGGGGTGGCAAAGAGTTGGAGATTGGCAGGGGGGATTCCCATCAATTGGGGAATAGCTGAACAAGTTGTGGTATATGAATGTAATGAAATACTATTTTGCTATGGGAGGCCAAGACCAGATGGACTTCATATTCACCTGGAGGGGCTTGTGCAAATGGATGCTGAGTGAGAGGTCCAGAGCCAGGAGGGATTTGTGCACAATTGCAGATACAGCCCATGTGTGACGACCAACTTTGATGGACTAGTCTCTCCTGGGAAATGCAGGGCTATAGGTAAACTCCAAAGGACTCATGATAGAGAGAGATGTCAACATTCAGAGAATGAATTAGAAAGAACAGTTTGAATGCAGAATGTAGTGAATTACCTGCTCTCTTTCTTTTTCTTGTTTAGTTTTGTTGCCTCTTTCCAATTATTCATTACATCCAATACAATTCTTCTTTATAACCTTACAAATGTCTTATGTATCTGTAGTTCCTCTACCTGATTGTATGCCAAAATGGGGGTGGGGGGAAGGAAGAGAAGGGGAGAAAATTTGAAACTCGGGGAACTGTGGAACTAAATGTTGTAAATCCAAAGTAAACAAACCAATTAATGAAGACAAAAAAATTAAAAAATATAATGATATAAAAATAAAAGAAAACTTTGGAGAAATAATTGGAAAAATACAAATTGCTTGTGGGTAGGCTGAACCAATTAATAAAAATGACAATTCTACCTAAATCAATATATTTATTCAGCACCATACTAATCAATGTACGAAAATTTATTTTGTAGAGCTGAAAAATAATAATATTTATCTGCAAATGAAGAAGTCTAAGGGGATCAATAAAAAACAATGTCAAGGAAGATAATTTAGCCATACTAAATCTTAAACTATATTATAAAACAGTAATTATCAAAACAATCTAATACTGGCTAGGAAGTAGAGTGGTTAATAAGTGGAATATATTTGGAACACAAAACATTATGGGAAATGACTATAGTAATCTAGCATATGATAAATACGAATATCCAAGATTTTGGGACAAAATCTCATTATTTGGCAAAAACTTCTGGGAAAACTGGAAAACAGTATGGCAGAAACTAGGTATAGAGGAACATCTCACACAATATATCATAAGATAAGATCAAAATGGGTACGTGATTTGCATTTAAAATTTGATACCATAAGCAAATTAAGACAGCATGGAATAGTTTACCTATCAGACTTATAGGTAAAGCAATAATTTAGTAACAAACAAGATATAGAGAGCATTATGAAATGTTAAATAAACAATTTTGATTATATAAAGTTAAAAGTTTTTGTATAAATAAAGCCATTGTAACCGAAATTGGAAGGAAAGCAGAAAGCGGAGGGGAGGGAGAATTTTCAAAAAAGTATCTCTAATAAATGTCTGATTTCTCAATTATAGAGAGAATTCTGTCAAATTTATAAGAATACAACTCATTCTCTATTTGATAAATAGTCAGAAATCAAAAACTATCAATAATCATGTGAAAAAATGTTTTAAATCACTCTTGATTAGAGAAATGTAAATTAAAACAACTCTTAGATATCACCACATACCTATCATATGTATAACATGACAAAATAAAGAAAATGACAAATGTTGGAGGGGATATGGGAAAACTGGGACACTGATGCACTCTTCATGGAGTTGTGAAGTGATGCAACCAATATGAAGAGCAATTTGCTGTACAGATCCCTCTGTACCAGGCTAGCACCTATAGATATCTTTCTGGTCACTTCCTCAATATTGACTGAAAGCAGACTGAAACATTCTATTTCTATTTTTCTTTCTCCCTCTCTCTTTCTTTTCTCTTCTTTCTTTCTTCAAGTCTTCTTGTACAAAATGACTAATATGGAAAAGTGTTACATGATTGCATATGTGTTATCTATATCAGACTTCTTACCTTTTCAGGAAGTGGGGAGGGGAGGACAGAGAGGGAGGGATTGGATTTAGAACAAAAACATTTTAAAAATGCTAAAATTTGTTTAAACATATAATTGGGGCAAAATAAAATATTTAACTAAAAGAAAAATAAAGAAAAATTGGGAAGAGAAATGAGAAAGATGAAAGAAAATCATGAAAAGGGAGTCAATGAACTGACTCAAGAATATAACACCTTGAAAATAGACTAATTCAAATGACAAAAGAGGCACAAAAAGAAAATGAGGAGAAGAATGCTTTAAAAAGCCAAATTTGCCAGATGGAAAAAAAATTCAAAAGCTCAATAAAGGGAATAATACCTTCAGAATTGGTTTGACACAAATGGAAGCTAATGACTTTATGTGAAATCAACATAATATTAAACAGATCCAAACAAATGAAAAAATAGAAGGCAATGGGAAATATCGCATTGGAAAAGCCATTGACTTAGAAAATAGATGCAGGAGAGATAATTAAAAACTATTGGACTACCTGAAAGCCATGAGAGAAAAAAAAGTACCTAGAAATCATAATTCTCAATGAAAATTGCCCTGATATTTTAGAACCAGAAGGCAAAATAGAAATTGAAAGAATTCACCAAACACTTCTTGAAAAAGATCCCAAAAAGACAACTCCTAGGAATGTTATAGCCAGGTTCAAGATTTCCCAGATCAAGGAGAAAATATTACAATCAGCCAAGAAAAAAACAAAACAAAACATTTAAATATTGTGGAAACCCAATCAGGATAACACAAGATCAAGCAGCTTCTACAATAAGGGATTAAAGGGCTTGGAATATGATATTCTGGAGGTCAAAGGAGCTAGGATTAAAAGCTCTGGAAGATGTATTGAAATTGGAAGGGAAATGAGGTAGAGAAACTAATAAGGAAAGAGGAACCATGGACAATGAGCAAAGAACAAGGGTGTACAGAGGAATACAGAGAAGAGGAGGGATGAAGAGGGGTTGTAGGTTTGGAATCAACCAAATTGGGTGACTGGATACAAAAATGTCTTTGACAAATGTCCCTGGTTGTTTTCTTTCTTTTTTTTTTAATCTCCTCAATGAACTTTGGAATTTTAACCCAGTTATCACAAATCCTTGGCTAAGTCCTGGTTTCTGAAAACAAATTTCATTCACTCTAGATAACCTTCTAATTGGGATTCATTTTGTGATTTAAATAAGCCAGTATATTGATCATTTCCTGCCATCTTCTTTTATGCTAGCAGGCCAGATACTGGCAATAGGGATATGCAGCTGTATTTTATATGGCATTGATACATTCTGGAGCTTACTAGTTGTAACGATGCCAGTGTTATATAACCTAACTCTATGCTAATATTGTTGATTTGAGAGCAGGGCTACAGAAGCCCATTTCAACTGTATTTGAGCTGCTGACATATTTCCAAATATTTTCAAGTGACTTCAGTTTTGCAAATATCTGTGTCATACAAAATGTTCCAGAATGTCTAATCATGCACATTATCATTCAGACACCCAGCCCATTTGGCTGTAATGATGAAAACTCTTGTGGTGTAAAGACAAAGTGTGGGTGTTAATTGCAAACAACTGCCAAAAAGATGTTTTCTTAATGAATGTATCAATACTGAAGTTGTTGTTATTGGTATGTGTGTATGTGTGTGTGTGTGTGTGTGTGTGTGTGTGTGCGTGTGTGTGGGGGGTGTTTTATGATATTTTCATATCTCAGTAATGCCATAATGATCCATATCCATTTCTGAATTCTACTGGAACATCAACTGACAGAAGAGTTCTTATAATGCAACACTTTATTTTCATTGAGGCAGTATTGGGCAAAGAACAGAACTCTGGTCCTGGAGTAAGAAAGACCTTGGTTTGTATTCTACATCAGATGCTGTAGTGCCAACAAAATATTTACAGCACCCAAGATTACAATAAAGACTGTGAGTATAAGGATTTCATGACTTTCAATTGGGAAATATACCAAACCCTCCAAAATGGAGGATAGAACAGAAGCATTTATTTAGACACTAGAAAACTGAATCCCAAAACCAGTAAGCTGATCCCATCAATAGTATAAAAGATATTCTGAAGCCATAATAGTGCTGAGAGCCACAGCATACTCCAGCCTTCCCACAAGCAAATACAAGATCAATATTTACTCACAAACCTCACTATCTCCTTGTCTGTTTGGTCTCTCTCTCCCCCAGCGTCTAACTAGCTCTGACCACCAGCTTGCTGTGGGCTCTGCTTCCCTTCAGCAAAACTCCTCCCACCTCAGGCTCCATGTAACTAAATTTAGCCCATTAGAGGACAGAGTTTATGTTCACAGCAGGGAAGCTTCCTGTGGGCTCTGTTGCACCCTTCAACAAATTTCCTTCATTACAGGCTCTATGTGATTACATTCAGCCTATTAGGGGCAGAGTTTACTTTCAAAGCAAAGGACATCTTCAAACTCCCCCCTAGGTCTACTAAATCAGGGAAGATCTTCAAATTCTAGTTCTTTTTACATATACTTAACTATCTATATGGATAAGAAGTCTTTTTTTATTATTTTTGCTTTTTGAGGACAGTTGGGGTTAAGTGACTTGCCTAAAGTAACACTGAGGCAGGATTTGAAGGTCCTCCTGACGTAAGGGCCAGCGCTCTATTCACTGTACCACCTAGCCACCCCAAGAAGTCTTTAACCATTCTGAGATTCATTCTCCTTTCATAGCAAATGGAAATGTTAATATCATTTAGGTTATGCAGTTTTGTAAATATCATATAAGATAATGGATAAAAAGTGATTTGAAAATCTTAAGGTTCTATATAGATCCTAGTTCTAATCAACTGTTAAAATATGACTAATAATTGCACTTACCCTGTAGGGTTGTTGTAGAGTCAATATACACATGCATGTGTATATGCACACACATATAAAAAACACATATGCACATACGTACCCGTATACATGTATATGCATGCATGTTGTGTACTTACATAAAATAAATATGAAAATGGGATTTTAACTAAGGATAACATTCAAACAAATGTGTGTATAATGCACAGACATGCATATAGACATGAATACTGTATACCTACAGATATGTTCATTCATGAATATTCATGCCTTCTATCTTTCTATCTATATCCTTTAGCTCAAAGCTCATTTTCATATGTGTCTATAACTGTGATAATTGCTTAGTCTATGCTTCATACTTGTGTGATGAATGGGATTATTATTAACTGGATACTAGATAGATTCTGGTTTTCACTTTTCCAGATTTTAGTTAGAAAACAGATCCCAGAAAGGAGAAAGACTCTGGGAAGAAGCTGCCATGTAGAGGAATTCATAATTCAATCCTGTCTCTGTTTCCAGCTTACTACATTAGAAATTTTGAAGAATTTCACCAGATATGAGAAATATCTAGATTTCTCTCTTTCTCTGAAATTTCTCAGTGCCAATTGACCATACACACATACATACATATAGATGCACATAGACATGCACAGACTTCTTTCAATTTGCTATCTCGACATACAGAATTATTAGCTATGTGTCTTCATTGTGGAACTGGAATTTTATGGGAAGAGAATCAAGACTTGAAAATATAGCTTTGTATATTACTTCCCACTAAAAAATAGTCATTAATTCCACAATCCCTTGAGTTTCAAATTTTCTCCCCCTTCTTCGCCCCTCCCATGGAGGCATGTAATCAATTATAGGATCTGCAAATACTTTCACATTAGACATTAGGTTGTAAAGAAGGATTATAATCCTTGGAATGAACAATGGGAAAGAGGAAACAAAACCAAACAAGAAAAAGAAAGGGCACAAGGTAGCTTGCTTCAATTTGCATTCAAATACTATAGTTCTTTCTATAAATGTAGACATCTGTTTCCCTCATGAGCCCTTTGGAGTTCTCTTAACACCTTGCATTGCTGAAGTGAGCCCAGTCTATCAAAGTTGGTCATTACACATACATTGTGTCTGTAATTATGTGCAATTTTCCCCTGGTTCTGCTCTTCTCCCTCAACATCAGTTTGTATAATCCTCTCCAGGTAAATATGAAGTCTCCCTGCTCCTTATTTCTTATAGCACAATAGTATTTCACTACATTAATATTCCACAACTTGTTTAGCCATTGCCCAATTAATGGGATTGTTGATTTCCTATATCTTGCCATGACAAAAAGAGCTGCTATAAATATTTTTGTACATATAGTTCTTCCTCCTATTTTTATGATCTCTTTGGGTTACAAACCTAGACATGGTATTGCTGATCATAATTCCAGACTACTCTCCAGAATGGTTGAATCATTTCACAACTCCAACAACAATGCATTAGTGTTCCAATTTTTCCACCTCCTCTCCAGCATTTATCATTTTGCTGTTTTTTTTTCGTCTTAGCCAATCTGGTGTGGTGAACTGTGGTACCTCAGGGTTGTTTTGATTTGCAATAGTGATTTAGAGCATTTTTTCATATACTACATATATAACATCTAAAAGGCCATAAAAATGTGCATAGCCTCTGATCCAACAAAACTATTACTAGGTCTGTATCCCAAACATAGCATAAAAAGGGGAAAAACATCCTTGTGGATAAAAATATTTATAGCAGCTCTTTTTTTGTTGTGGCCAAGAATTGGAAATTAAAGGAATACACATTAATTGGGGAATGTGGGGATAAGTTGTGCTATATGAATATATGACATGCCATTGTTCCATAAGGTATGGCGAGCAGATGGATTTCAGAAATACCTGGAAAGGCTTGCATGAACTGATGCAAGCCTTTCAGTGAAGTGAACAGAATCAGGATAACATTGTGCATAGTGACAGAAGGATTGTATGATAACTGACTTGGTTAGACTAAGCCCTTCTCAGCAATGCAATAATCAAAAATAATTCCAAAAGACTCATGATGGAAAATACTACCCACATCCAGAGAAAGAACTATAGGGTCTGATGACACATTTAAGCATGCTATATTCTCTCTCTCTTTATTTTTCATATATTTTCTTTTTTGTTCTGATTCCTCTTTCACAACATGACTAATGTGGAAACATGTTAATAGGATTGTATATGTTTGGTCTATATTAAGATTGCTTGCTGTCTTTTGAAGAGAGGAGGGAAGGGAGGAGAAAATTTAGAACTCAAAATCTTATAAATGAAAATGTTGGAAACTAAAAGGAAATGACTTTATTTTATAAAAAGAAAAAAAAACATAATAAATGTTTGGTAGAATTCACATGTAAATCCATCTCACCCTAGCCATTTTTTCATAGGGTGTTTATTGGTGGCTTATTCAATTTCATTTTCTAAAATGGGTTAAGTATTTTATTTCCTTTTCTTTTAATCAGGGCAATTTGTATTTTTGTAAAAAAAATATCCATTTGTCTTAAAAGTTGGATTTATTGGCATACAATTTAGCAAAATAAATCAAAATCATTCTTACTTTCTTCATTAGTGATGAATTAGCCCTTTTCATTTTAAACACTTTCAATTTTGTTTTATTTGTTCAAAAAGTCAAATTAACCAAAGGTTTATCAATTATATTGGTTGATCCATATAGCCAGCATTTAGTTTTATTTATTAGTTCAATAGTTTTAATTTCAATTTTATTAATACCTCCTTTGAGTTTCAGAATTTCTAATGTGTTATTTAATTGGGGATTTCTAATTTGTTCTATTTTAGTTGCATGTCCAATTCATGGATCTTTTTTCTTCCTATGTTTTATTCATGTAAGTATTTAGAGATATAAAAATTTCCCTAAGAACTGATTTGTCTGCATCCCATGTTTTGGAATGTTGTCTCATTACTATCATTTTTTTTAGATGAAGTTATTGATTGTTTCTATAATTTGTTTATTGAGCCATTCATTCTTTAGGATTACATTATTTAGTTTAAAATTAATTTTTAGTCTACCTTTCCATGGCCCCCTATTACATATAATCTTTATTGCATCATGACATGAAAACAATTCATTTGGGGGGGCGGAGCCAAGATGGCAGAGTAGAAACAGCTCATCCAAGCCACTCTGCCCCCAGATTCCCCCCAAACTATGTAAAAGGGGACTCTGAACAACTTCTGGAGCCCCAGCACCCACAGAACGACACAGAGAAGCTAACCTCCCGCTGAGGACAGCTCAGCAGCCCTGCAAGAAGGACCAGCGCAGGGGTCTGGGAGCCGGCAGCGCGCAACACGCAGAGCTCAGGAAGCAGAGCCAAGTGGAGCCCAGGTCCACATGAGCCAAGGTTTTAGCCCCAGGGCGGCAGGGCCAGCAGCCAGCTGGAGGAACCCCAGAACACCAGCAGCTGTGGCGACTCCTGAATTATCAACATAGACATGCATAGGACAAAGTAAGAGGTTAGTGTCCTATGGACTTTGGGACCTGTATTTGGGGGAATGCGTCAGCTCCCTCCCCTGGGGACTAGAAGCCACTGAGGAGACACGCCATTTTGTAGTTTTCAGAGGCATTTCCGGCTCCCAGCCTACAAATCATGGGGAGATCCAGCGATCAGTCTTGGGGGGTAATCGCTCTTGCTTTAACCTCCCTGGATCTGGACTGTGATCTAGGGTGGAAGTCGTGGGTGGGTTTACAGCTTGCCAGAAACAGAAGTTGCCCCCCACACGTTTGGGAGGAAAATTCCTCTATCTGGCCTTAAAGCCATAGTGTGGCAACAAGCCCAAAAGTCAGGTAATCAAGTGGCAACATGCCAAGGCAAAGGAAACAGAAAAATGCAACCCTAGACTCCTATTTTGGGGGCATAGAGCGGGTTGGAAGTACCCACTATAGAAGAGGGAAAGGATCATGTAGGGAATGGACCAGGTGGGGGGTGGGATGAGTGGGAGGGAATTATAAGCAGCCTTGTACAATATATCTACTATGATAATGTTTTGCATAACTAGACATGTACAACATATACTGAATTACTTATCTCCCCAGAGGGAATGGGTGACAAGGGAGGAAGGAAATGGATCTGAAATTCGAGGTCTTAACATTAAATGTTTCAAATATATATAAATACTATTATTAATACTCTTTTGCTTGTAATAGGGAGATAAGATGTGCAGGCATTGGGATGCAAAGACTCACCTTCCTCTAATGGAAAAGTCGATGGGGGTATGGGAGAAGGTATGGAGAGAGCAGATTGGAGGAAGCGATATCTTGTGGGATTACTGTTCTGGGAGGTTGGGTAGGGGAATAATGGGGGGAAAATGATTGTAACTCAAAATCTGGCAGAAATGAATGATGTAAAACAGAAGTTAATAAAGCATTTGTTTAAAAAAAAAGAAAATAATTCATTTGATATCTCTGCCTCTCTGCATTTTATTATGAGGGTTTAATCCCCTAGTATATGGTCAACTTTTGTGTAGATGCCATGTACCCCTGAGGAAAAAAAAAAAGTATATTCATTTCTATCCCCATGCAATTTTCTCCAAAGGTCTAACTATATCTAAGTCTTTTTAAAGTATATCCATCTCCTCATATTCTACCTTCCTTATTTTATTTTAAATACACCTAATTCTGAGAGGTGGAGATTGAGATTCCCCACCAATGTAATTTAGCTGTTTACTTCTTCCTGGAACTCATTTAACTTCTTTTCAAAGAATTTGAATACTATAGCACTTGGTATAGAATTTTCCTCCAATTGCTCTTTCTAGATTTTCTTTAAAAAATAAATATATTGGGTCAGAGCCAAGATGGAACAATAGAAGCACAAACTTTTTTGTGGGCTCTGGCTCCAAACAATTGAAATACCTGTAAAAAATGACTCAACAAAATTTAAAGCTACAGAACCCACAATGTGACAGAGAGAATCAAATCTCCTGCTGAAGACAGCCAGCAGGCCAACAGGAAAAGTTTATCACTGCATGCTGGGAGCCAAGCACAGTCCCATAGGAGCCACAGGTTTCAATACCAGGGTGACCCCATCCAGCAACAGCCAGTGCAGACTTCAGGAGAGTGAATAACCAGCAGCTATAGTGGCTTCCACACTTCTCAACCCATACATTCCAAAGATAAAGTGAAATGACAGTGTGGAACATTATTGGAACAGCGGGGGGGGGGGGGAGAAAGAGCAAGGTACAGCTGCTGGCCCCCTTGGCAGAGGTATGGTGGCTGTGCCATGTGGCTGCCTAAGGAACTCCTAACGTGCAGTTTGCAGGGGGAGAAGTGAACATTCAGAGGGTAATCCCTCTTGCTTTAATCAACTTGTATCTGGATTGCAATGTTGGGTGGTGCTTCTAGGGTGTGTGACCAGGGAGCCATAGATTGTGGGGACTGTACAGATGGTACCTTCCTAAAAGCTCCAGCAGCTGCAAAATTCCCAGCCATTTGGAACAAAGCTTTCTCCATTCTAGAAGCATAGTTCTCCTGTGACAAGGGAGTCAAAAGTCAAGTAATTTGGTAATATGAGCAAACAAAGGAAGCACAAACAGATGATAGAATCCTTTTTGGGGGGACAAAAAGGATCAAGGCATGGAATGGGAGGAAGACAGTAAAGTCAGAACTCCTACATTAAAAGCCACCAAGAAAAATATGAATTGATTAAAGGCCACAGAGGAGCTCAAAATGGGATTTTAACAGCAATTTAGAGAAGTGGAGGAAAAATTGGGAAGAAAAATGAGAATGATGCCAGAAAATCATGAAAAGCAAATCAACAGCCTAATAAAAGAGAACAGAAAATACACTGAAGAGAATAACACCTTAAAAATTAGACTAACTCAAATGGCAAAAGAGGCTCAAAAAAGCCAAGGAGGAGAAGAATACCTTAAAAAGCAAATATGCCAAATAGAAGAGGAATTTAAAAATTCCCTGAAGAGAATATATCCTTCAAAATGAGATTGCAGCAATTGGAAGCTAATGACTATGTGAAAAATCGAGATATTATAAAAGAGATGTAAAAAATGAAAAAAAAAATAGAAGGCAAAGGAAAATATCACATTGGAAAAACCACTGACCTGGAAAATAGATCTAGGAGATATAATTTAAAAATTACTGGAATACCTGTAAGCCATGATCAAAAAAAAAGAACCTAGAAATCATCCTCCAAGAAATTCTCAAGGACAATTGCCCTGATATTCTAGAGCCAGTGGGCAAAATAGAAATCGAAAGAATTCAACAATTACCTCTTGTAAAAGATACCCGAAAGAAAACTCCTAGGGATATTATGGAAAAATTCCAGAGTTCCCAGGTCAAGGAGAAAATACTGCAAGCAGTCAGGAAGAAGCTATTTGAATACTGTGGAAACAGAATCTAGATAAGACAGGATCTGGCAGCTTCTACACTGAGGGATCAAAGGGGTTGGAATATGATATTCTTGAGTTCAAAGGAGCTGGGATTAAAACCAAGAATCACCTACCCAGACAAACTGAGTATCATGTTTGAAGGGAATATATGGTCATTCAGTGGAACTGAGGACTTTCAAGCATTCGTGATGAAAAATCCAGAGTTGAATAGAAAGTTTGACATTCAGATACAAGAAGCAAGAGAAGCATGAGAATGTAAATAGGGAAAATAAATCATAAGGAACTTACCAAAGTTGACCAATTTATATTGCTACATGGAAAAATGATAATTGTAACTTATGAAATTTTTTTCTCAGTATGAGAACAGTTGAAGGGAATAGAAGTGAATATATACACATATGTGTGTATGTGTGTGTGTGCGTGTGTGTGTGTGTATAAACATGCCTACATAGGAGGGTATATGGGCCTATGAATTCATATGTGAGTCCGTGTCATAGCTAGAGGGTACAGAACCAATTGAATAGGAGGGATGATACTTAAACCGTGAAATTAAGAAGTGAGAGAGGAATATGAGAGGAGATGGGGAGAGATAGAATGCGGCAAATTTTCTCATATAGAAGAGGCAAGGGAAAACTTACAGTGGAGGGGAAGAACAGGAAGGCAAAAGGGAATGAGTCAACCTTATTCTCATTGAATTTTTCTTAGGGAGGGTATGACATACACACTAAATAGGGCATCTCACCCTACAGGGGAGTAGAGGGTAAGGGGAGTAGAGGGTGAATAATGAAAGAGAGAGCAGGCTCTGGGTTAGGGAAGTTGGAAGCACCCACATTTTAAAAGGGACAGAATCAAATTAGAGTATAGAACAAGTGGGGGATGGGATAGAATGGAGGGAAATATACTAAGTCTCTCACAATATATCCACTATGGAAATGTTTTGCATAGCTACTCATGTAAAAATCTGTATTGGATTGCTTATCTTCCCAGTGATGGTTGGTGACAAGGGAGGAAGGGAAAAAATAGAATTCAAAGTTTTAAAATCAAATGTTTAAATATATACATAATAATAACTTATTATTATTATTATTATTACTATTACTATTTTATATGTAACTGGGAAACAAGATATACAGGCACTGGGGCATAGAGATCCACTGTGCCCTACTGGAAAATCAGAGGGGGTATGGGGGAAGATATGTGAGAGAGCAGAATGGGGAAGGGGATAATCAGTGGGATCACTGTTTTGGGGTGGTGGGTGGAGAGAAAATTTGTAACTCAAAATCTTGTGGAAATGAAAGATGTAAATTAAAAATAAATCATATAATCCAAAAAAATAAAATAAAGTAAAGGAAATAATAAATACATTTTCACCTCTTCCATGGTTATATGTTCAACAAAGAGGTGTTTCCTCCTTTCCTGCTCTGTGCTCTGGTCTACAAGTGACAAAAAGTGCTCTTTTCTGCCTTAGAACTTTGAAGTGGATTCCCTCTCCTCCACCACCACAGGTTCTGCCATGCCAGTGCTCCTTCTTGCCTCTATACTGCCACCCAGGACTCTGATCCAGATTAAAACATAGACAAAGCAAGAGAATCCTGCCTCAGCAACCCTGCACCAGCAAAGAGATCCCTGAAATTCCCCTTTGATCAGCTGCTATATCCCAGGACCATCTCTGGGCCAAGAGCTCCAGAAACAGCCATTGATGAACCTGCCATGAGCTGCCAATGATTTACTGCCCTGAAGCCTACAGTGGGTTTACTAGGGCCCTGTCTGTGCCAGTGTGGTTCATGCTGAACTGTGCTCTGTTCTAAGACTGGTGAAAAAGATTTTTTTAAACAAATTATTAATTGAGTATTCATATTTTATTTTATTTTTTTAAATGCTTTATTAACTTCTGGTTTACATCATTCATTTCTGGCAGATTTTGAGTTCCAATTTTTCCCCATTTTTCCCCTACCCACCACCCCAGAATAGCAGTCCCACAAGATGTCCCCTCATCCAATCTGCTCTCTCCCATATCTTCTCCCATACCCCCTCTACTTTACCATTAGGGCGAGGTGAATCTCTGTGCCCCAATGCCTGAAAACCGTATCTCCCAATTACATGCAAAATAGTATTAATCATTGTATTTATATATATATATGAAACATTTAATTTTAAAACTTCGAATTTCAGATCCAATCCCTTCCTCCCTTATCACCCATTCCCACTGGGAAAATAAGCAGTTCAGTATGTGTGGTATATGTATAGTTATGCAAAACATTACCATAGTAGATATATTGTAAAAGGCTGCTTATAATTCCATCCCACCCATCCCACCCTTCACCTGGTCCATTCCCTACTTTGATCCTATCCCTCTTGGATAGTGGGTACATCCAACCTCCCCTCCCCCCATTATTTGCTCCCCTCTATCACCCCCCCTCTCATCCCCCTTCCCCCAACTCTCCAGCAGGGTGAAATATCCCATTTAATATGTATGTCATTCTCTCCCTGAGCCAAATTCAATGAGAATATGGTTTTGCCTTTTTGCCTTCCTGTTCTTCCCCTCCCCTGCAACCACTTCCACTTGCTTCTTCTACAGGAGATAGTTTACCCTACCCTGTCTGTCCCCATCTCCTCTTGCCACTTTCCTCTCTCACCTCATAACTTCACCCCTTAAGTATCATCCCTTCCCAACAAATTCAACTTGTGCCCTCTATCAATGCATAACTGTAAACATATATACACACATTCACATATGTATCCATATGCCCTTCTTCCATTATTTTCATACTGAGAAAGGTTTCATCAGTCACAGTCATTGTTTTCCATGTAGGAATGTAAATAGTTCAACTTTGATAAGTCCGTTTTGATTTCTTTTCCCTGATTGCCTTCTCAGGCATCTCTTGCTTCTTGTGTCTGAATGTCAAATTTTCTATTCAGCTCTGTTTTTTTTTTCCTCAAAAATGCTTGAAAGAGCTCTATTCCACTGAATGATCATGTTTTCCCCTGAAACAAAATACTCAGTTTTGCTGGGTAGGCGATTCTTGGTTTTAATCCCAGCTCTTTTGCCCCCTGGAATATCATATTCCATGCCCTTCAGTCCTTCAGTGTAGAAGCTGCCACTTCCTGTGCTATTCTGATTGTGTTTCCACAATACTGACATTGCTTCTTCCTGGCTGTTTGTAGTATTTTCTCCTTGATCTTGGAATTCTGGAACCTGGCTATAATATTCCTGGGAGTTTTCTTTTTGGGATCTTTTTCAGGACGTGATCTGTTACAATAGATTTTAATAGATTTTTTTAAGTTGTCTCAAACTGGAAATTTGTTTCACTCTGTCACTTTCTAGATCTTGCTGCTTGAGAAGTTTTTAGAGTAATTTTTACAGGTAGAGATTTGGGGGAGAACCCAAGAAAGTCCCTGTTTTACTTTGCCATCTTGTCTCCATCCCCTAAAATATTGTTTTTCAATAATTTTTTTTTGTCTTTAGCTCTTTGTGAGACATGGATCACATCATGTCAGGCTCTTATGTCCTCAACTACTTCATAAAGTCTGTCTAAATTCATGTTTGTTGTTTCAATGATTCTACCTGTCTATCTTATCCTCTCCCATCCCTGCTTTCTTTGCCATTACATCTTCCCCACAATTCTGAAGCACTAATTCTATAGTGCTGATTTTTGCTTATGTTTATATTATCACAGCTATACATTTGCTACTGAAAACATCAACACCAACATAGTTTTCCTATACAGACTTTGAATGTAAGATGATGCCTCTAGATTTTAGCATTGAATCTAGATTGGCCATAATTCTCCTTCCAGGACGAAAGATCTTTTAATTTCATGACTGTAGTTGCCACAGCAGTGATCTTTGAGCCAAAGCATTTAAAACTTTACACTGCTTCCACTTCTTCTCCCTCTATTCGTCATAAAGTGATGACTCTAGTTTACCAAAATCTTAAGATTTTTTTTTTATATTAAGGTTCAATTCAACTTTTATACTCTCCTCTTTCACTCTCATCAAGAGGGTTCTTAAATTCTTTTCATTTTTGGCAAGAGTGGTATCATCTACATTTCTAATATTTTTGATAATTATCCCAGGAACCTTAATTCTAGTTTTGGATTCGTCCAGTATGGCATTTTCCATGATGTACACTTCATATTTAGTAAAGAAATCAGTTGACAAATTGTAGCCTCATCACACTTCTTTTTCAATCGTTTCAATTGTTCTTTTCTTGTTCAGTTCTAACTTCTGCTCCTTGACCCACATACAGGTTTCTAGGTAGACAAGGAACATGATCTGGTGCTACCATGTCTTTGAGGACTTGCCACATTTTGCTATAATCCCTGCAGTAGAAAGTGGAATATAAAGTGGAAGTAGATTACTTTTTTCCACTGGAAATCCGTTTCTCCCTAATCCAAAAAAATCTTAGTTAGCAACTTGGTCTCTGGTTCCTCTGCCTCTTTATCCTGTTATTTGGGAAATGCTTGGTTCCCATATTGTTAAAGTCTAACTTTCAGACTGTAACCTATAACCTTGCTGGTTTATGAAATGAAAAATATTTGGAAATAGATAAATTGAAAACTAGAAAACCTAAGAAATAATAAATAGAATTAAAAGTTGGTTACTTAAAAATTGTAAAATATTAACTAATTTAATTAAAAAGAGAGGAGCAGAAAATCAAATAAGCATATAAGCAAGCAAGCATAGTAAAATCTTTTTTTTTTTTTTTAAAGCAATTGGGGTTAAGTAACTTGCTCAAGGTTACACGGCTAGTCATTTGATTAATGCGTGGGTGCTCATTTTCTGAGGCCGGGTCTGATCTCGGGTCATCCAAACTCCGAGGCCGACGCTCTTACTCACTGCGCCACCTAGCCGCCCCTTTAGGGCAATTGGGGTTAAGTAACTTGCCCAAGGTTACACGGCTAGGTTTTTGTTTGTGCGGATTAAGTGTCTGAGGCCGGCTCCGAACTCAGGTCCTTCTGATTCCAGGGCTGGCACTCTATTCACTGCGCCACCTAGCCGCCCCAGCATAGCAAAATCTTAACAGTTCTGGAAGAAATAAAAATCAACAAAATATATTGTGAAAGTTATGCACTAACAAAACGTAGAATTGATTGCTTCAAATATTAAAATATTAAATCTATCAGAAAACCAGGTAGATATTTTAGTAATTCATTCTCAGGAAATGAAATAAGGTTTTCTGTAAAGAAATACAAAAGACACAAGAATAACAATGCATAGCTCTTATGAATTTGCAGTAGAATCCTAACAGAATTTTAAAGAATTTTTGGTACCCATACCCAACCTTCACAAATTTTCAAAAATTGAGAAATAAATAACCTTACCAAAATTTTTGTGAGATAAATGTAGTTCTAATATCTAAATCAGAGAAGGATAAGATATTGAAAGAAAATTATAGGGCCAGTATGATTGATGAAAATTAATTTTTTTAACAAAATCTTATGAAGGAGACTACAGAAATTTACCAAAAATCATTACATATGTTAAAATGAATACTAGAGACATAATATACTAGGGTAACATACTAGGGTTATAAATATAGTTCAACATTAGGAAATCAATCAACATTATTAAGATTAATACAAATAAATAAAGCTTACAAATGTTAATCATGTCAATACGTGAAGAAAACAACTATGACAAAGTGTAACTTCTTTTTATGTTAAAAACCTAAGAATTATGGCTATAGAGGTACCTATACAATATCATAAAACACTTATCTAATTAAAAAACCAATATGTATTTTTTTTTCCTTTTGGAGGGCAATTGGGGTTAAATAACTTGCCCAAGGTCACACAGCTAGGTTTTTTTTTTGTGCATTAAGTGTCTGAGGCTGGATCCGAACTCAGGTCCTTCTGACTCCAGGGCCGACGCTCTACGCACTACGCCACATAGCCACCCCGAAAAACCAATATGTATTAAGGTATACTAGAACTGTTTCCAATAAATAGTTGAGTGAAGTAAGGATATACACTCTCCTCATTATTATTTGACATAATTCTGTCAGTGCTAGCAGTGGTAGTTAGACAAGAGAAATGAATTAAAGAAATAAAAATCAATAAATAGAAGATAGCACTATGCTTGTTTGCCCATGATAAAATGGTAAAATGGTTTACTTTGCAAATTCCAAGGAATCAATAAAGATTCTATCTCTCCTGCTACTTAACAGGGCTTAGAAATGAGGAAGGAAAACATTAAAGGCCTAGTGGGCAATGAGAAAAAAATCCAGGAAATGAAGACATGGATTGTCATCTTCACAGAATATCAATAAGGCTGATGTCAAAGTATCAAAGAGTATGTGGTGAGGAATAAAGTATAATAAATCTGGAAACATAGAAAGGGGCTTGAGCATAAAGGCCTTTGAATATCAAATGGAGGATTTTTTCATTTAATTGTAGAGGTGAGAGGAAGCCAGTAGAGATCATTGAGCATGTGGGTAGATGGTGGTGACATGGGCACACCTGTGCTATAAAAAAAATCGTATTGTTGGCTGAAAGTGACATGCATTAGTTCTGAAGCAGGTAGATATACCATTGACATATTGTAATAGTTCAGACATTTGGTAATGAGACCTGCACCATAGCAGTAGCTGTATGAGAGGAGAATAATGGGTAGATTCAACAGATATTGAAAAGGTCAAATCCTCCTGTCTGGTGGCAGAGTCCTACTGTGGCAACAAGCCCCCAAATCAACGAATTAAGTGGCAATATGTCTAGGCAAAAGAAACAAAACAAACAGAAAAATGTAACTTTAGACTCCTATTTTGGGGGCAAATAGGATCAAAGCATGGAACAGGAAGAGAAATATGGGGTCAGCACTCATGTACCAAAAGCCCCAAATGAAAATACAAGCTGGCTACAGGCCATACAGGACCTTAAGAAGCAGATAAGAGAAGTGGGGTTAAAATTGGGAAGAGAAATGATAAAGATGCAAGAAAAGTATGAAATGACAGTCAACAGCCTGACTGAGGAAAATAACACCTTATAAATTAGACTAACTCAAATGGCAAAAGAGGCTCAAAAAGGCAATGAGGAGAAGAATGCCTTAAAAAGCCAAATTTACCAGATGGAAAAAGAATCTCAAAGTCTTACTGAAGAGAATCATTCCTTCAGAATTAGACTGGAGCAAATGGAAGCTAGTGACTTTATGAGAAATCAAGATGCTGTTAAACATGTCCAAACAAATAAAAGAATAAAACTCAATGTGAAATATCTCATGGGAAAAACCACTGACCTGGAAAATAGATCCAGGAGAGACAATTTAAAAATTATTGGACTACCTGAAAGTCATGATCAAAGAAAATACCTAGGAATCATCCTTCAAGAAATTCTCAAGGAAAATTGCCCTGATGTTTTAGACCCAGAGGGGGAAATAGAGGTTGAAAGAATGCATCGATGGCCTCCTGAAAAGGATCCCAAAAAGAAAACTCCTAGGAATATTATAGCCAGGTTCCAGAACTCCCAGATCAAGAAGAAAATATTACAAGCAGCCAGGAAGAAACAGTTCCAATATTGTGGAAACACAATCAGAATAGCCTAGAACCTGGCAGCTTCTACACTGAGGGATCGAAGGGCGTGGAATATGATATTCCAGAGGGCAAAAGAGATGGGATTGAAGCCAAGGGTCACCTACCCAGCAAAACTGAATATCTCGTTTCTGGGGAAATTATGGTCATTCAGTGGAATAGAGGCCTTTCAAGCATTCTTGTGGAAAAAAACAGAGTTGAATAGAAAATTTGACATTCAGACACAAGAAACAAGAGATGCTTGAGAAGGTAACCATGGAAAAGAAATCAAAAGGAACTTATCAAAGTTGAAATATTTGCATTCCTACATGGGAAAACAATAACTGTGTCTGATTAAACCTGTCTCCTTATGTCTTATGAAAATAATTGAAGAAGGGGATATGGACATATGAATATATGTGTGAATGTGTGTGTGTGTGTGTGTGTGTATTTTTTTAAAGCAATTGGGGTTAAGTAACTTGCTCATGGTTACACGGCCGATCATTTTTTGTGTGTGGGTGCTCATTTTCTGAGACCGGATCTGATCTAGGGTCGTCCCAAGTCCAAGGCCAGCGCTCTTACTCACTGGGCCACCTAGCCACCCCAATGTGTGTATATATGTTTACAGGTATACATGCATAGTGGGCACAGGTTGAATTTGGTGGGAAGGGATGATACTTAAGGGGTGAAGCTAAGAGGTGAGGAAAGTGACAAGAGGAGATGGGGAGAGAGGGGGTAGGGTAAACTCTCTCATGTAGAAGAGGCAAGGGAAAGTAGTTGCCACAGAGGGGAAGAACAGGAAGTCAAAAATGCAAAACCCTATTCTCACTGAATTTGGCTCAGGGAGAGAATCACATACATACTAAATGGGATATCTCACCCTGCAGGTGAGTAGGGGGAAGAGGCATGAGAGGGGGGATGATGGAGGGGAGAGCATTCTAGGGGGAGCGGTGGTTGGAAGTACCCACCAGAGAAGAGGGACAGGATCAAAGTAGGGAATGGACCAGGTGGGAGTGGGATGGGGGGGAGGGAAATAGAAGTAGCCTTTTACAATATATCTACTCTGGTAATGTTTTGCATAGCTATACACTTACAACACATACTGAATTGCTTATCTTCCCAGAGGGAGTGGGTGACAAGGGAGGAAGGGAAAGGATCTGAAATTCGAAGTCTTAAAATTAAATGTTTCAAATGTATATAAATACTCTTATTAACACTATTTTGCATGTAATTGGGAGATAAGATGTTCAGACATTGGGGCTCAGAGATTCACCTTGTCCCAGTGGCAAAGTCAAAGGGCGTATGGGAGAAGATATGGGAGAGAGCAGATTGGATGACGGGATATCTAGTGGGACTGCTATTCTGGGGTGGTGTGTAGGGAAAAAATGGGGATAAAATTGTAACTCAAAATCTGGTGGAAACGAATGATGTAATCCAGAAGTTAATAAAGCATTTGTTTAAAAAAAGGTAAAATCTACAGGCCTTGGCAGCAGATTAGCTATTATAGATGAGAGGATTGATCATAGTAATAATTGATATTATGACTTAGTAGTAATAATTGAGGTAGTAATAATTGAGAATGACCCCTAGTTTGTGAGTCTGAAAGACTGAGGATGATGTACTCTAGAGTAATAGAGAAATTAGGAGTGGGAAGGGCTTAGGAGGAAAGACATTAAGTTCAATAATGGACACTTTAAGTTTAACATTTCTAACTGACATCTAATTCAAGGTATCTTAAAGGAAGTAAGAGATGCAAATTCAGAGGTAAGTGAAGAATTTAAGAAAAGAAAGTTAAATCTGAGAATAATCACCATAGAGATGGTAATCCAATTCTTAGGATTTAATCAGATCACCAAATGAAACAATATAGGAGTAGAATAAAAGATGGTCCAAGACATACTTCTAGAGGACGTATATATTATTAGGGAGGTTAAAGAATGGTGTAATGATTTGTTATTGTTAAATCTTTCAGTCATGTCTGACTCTTTGTGAACTTATGGACCATTGCATGCTAGGTCTTTCTCTCTTCCTGTATGTCTCCAAGTCTACCCAAATTCATGTTAATTGTTTTATTAACAGTATCTATCCATCTCATCCTCTGTCATCCCCTATTGTTTTTATTTTCAATCTTTTCCAGCATCAACTGAAATGAGTCCTATTTTTTTTTATTATGTGGCCAATATATTCAAACTTCAATTTCTTTATTTGAACCTCTAATAGAACTATACATGCAGTTATAAGCATAGGATTATACTATGAAATGTTTATAAATCTATAGATGGAAGGGCCTTCAAAATCATTTAGTCCATTCCATTCACTTTACAGATTATTAATCTTAGGTTCATAGAGCATGGGAGCAACCATTAATTAAGTGCCTAACATGTGGCATGCACAGTGTTACACACCTTACACATGTTATTTCATATATTCAGGTAGGGGTTTTACTCATATAGTAAACATGTTTACAGGCAGAGTAAACATCAGAGACAGGATTCAAACTCAGGTATCTTATGAAAACTCATAGGAAGTTAATCTTTTTGAGATAAAAATAACTTACATTTGGTCAATTTGTTGACTTTGGTTTTAACTTCCATTTTTAGAACTTGTCTCTCACTAAATGTATAAAAGTTTAAAAAAGGTTTATTGAAAATAACTACTCTGAAATTTTGAGCTATTTTTAAAATACTCATTTAATGACATTCAACAAAACATGAAATATTTTATTGTTTTGGGGAAATTATAGAGTTTTTTAAAGACTCCAATCATCATCCTCAATCAATGGTCATATTTTTGAATATTAGTTTTCAATTGGTAGTATGACTCTGATACGTGGAGAATTGGAAACTCTATATATTGAAAATTATTATCGTTTGAAGGACAATGTTGAGGTGTATTCTGCATAAGCAGAATGTGAAACATCATAAACAAAGGTATTCTAAAAGAGAAGCATAATAATAGGAGTTACCAAGGAAATGTATAAAGCATATAGTCTAAAAATGCAAAATAAATATGATGAGAGACATGGAAAACTATTAGGAAAATCAACTCAATATCTTGAGTGGATATTGTCTGCCAGCCTTAAGGAAAGTGATTGGCAAGAATCTAAATGACAAGGGGAGAGTTCAGTGAGCATCAATGGAGAAAATATTCCCATGGTTGAGATCACAGATCATTCAGAATATTGGATTGTAATCAATGTACTGTGGCAGATGCTAGAAAGAAAAAAATAAAAGACAAACATATGCTTTTCCTGAAGGATGTGTGGGGAGGGATACAACATGAACATAAATAAGGAAAGAGGAATTAAACAGAAAGAAGAACAAATTAATTACTGGAAGGAAAGTGTGTTAATAAACTGGATGTCAAGAAAATCATGAATATCCTTGAGTAGGAAGTGACAGCTGAACTGTGCTTTAAGGGAGGCCAGTATTCAGCAAGGCAGGAATGAGAAGGGAATGCATTCTGGTCATTCATTTTATGTGTGTGGGAGAAGAGAGGAATCATTGGCTCTAAACAGATGTTTTCTTATACAGCCATGGGGCAATAAAATCAGATAGAAGTTATTCATAATACTCATGAATATGCATGGAGGAGTTTTTGGCATTCTTGTAAAGTCCTAGTGAGTACATACCACATATTGACATTACTGGAAATATTTCAAAATTTAACAGCTTGGCCATTGATTTTAATGTCCAAATTTATACTGAAGAAACACAATATGAAATTCAAACCTTGGATTACTTCTTATTCCTTACACATCATATCATTCTGCCATACTCTTGAAATAAATATGGACTCACATGCAAATGGTTATATGTGATGGATTTTATAAATTTGATAGTTAATATACTTTTAAAAGCTGAAATTTAACATCTTATTGGGACTTCCAGTTATAGAACCAAGGTGGAAGAGTACAGAATTCTATCAATTGAGCTCTCCCAATATTCCTTTCCAAAGAACATTAACATAATGCATCAAATTCTGAAATGACAAAGCTAACAAAGGGTCAGAGTGATATATTCCTCCAGGCTAAGAAAGCATGAAATATTAGAAAAAGAGATCTGTGACATGGGAGAGGAGGCTGACCAAGAGGCCATGTGAATTAAACACCAGTGGTTGGATTAGGTGCAGCAGAAACTTTAAGACTTCTTAAGCTGGAAATTATAAGATGACCTGGCCACTTGTCTGAATAAGATAGCAGTGGCTACTGTGATAACAATGGATGTAGCAACAGAAACATTCTGACAATTCCATTGTCTATACAAATATCCATGTCATTGTTTAAGGCAAGGAGGACCACTTTCAGTCAAGATGAGTGGAAACCCTGAGGGATAAGATTCCTTCCAGCCACAAGGGATCAGGAAAGCTTAGGAAAAGTTTTGTTTTAGTCATAAGGGAACAGAGGCCCAGAGAAGCAGTAATCAATTGTAATCCCAAGGAATCTGACTTCATTCCTGGGTAAAAACAAAACTGCTGACCAGGGGACCAGTGGCCATACCTCTCTTCAGATCACATCACCTTTGAAATACCAAAAACTTACAAATCCCCAAAATTATCTCTGAAAAGAGGAGTGCAAAACAAACAAACAAAAAAAAAAAAACCCTAAATCTTAAGACAATGCACATCCTCCAAGCCAGGCAGGGAACAGGGTGTAAAATTGAAATAAATTCCACATCAAGAAACAAGGTGGAAAATCAGTAAACAACAGTAGCAAAAATAACATGATGATAAAAGAATTTCTATGGTGAAAAGGAAGATCAAGACACATATTCAGAATAAAACAATGAAGTCAAAACAACTAAAAATAAAGCCCAAAAAAGTTTAAAAAATTAATTTGTACACAAGTCTAACAAGAATTAAAAAAAAACTTATTTTCAAAATCAAATAAGAACAGAAAGGAAACATTAGGTAAAGAAATTACAAGAAACGAAGAAAATGATGAAAAGACAATTTAAAACTTGGTTTAAAAAGGCACAACATGGAGTAATGTTGAGATGTTGGAGTAGAAATAGGACTTAGATGCAGCTCTGGCTTCCACCTCCTCCAATTCATCTAAAAATGATTTTAGAAAGAATTTGGAGCTACAGAACCCACAAAATGACACAGAGAAGCAAACCATATGCTGAAGTCAGACTAGTAGGCCAGCAGGAAGGGGCCAGCTCAGCACACTGGGAGCCAAGCCCAGCACTCCTTGAGCCTGAGGTTTTAGCCTCAAGGTAACCACAACTAGCATCGGTCTGCAGGGACTTAAGTTCACCAGCAGCTATGGTGTTTTCCAGAATTATCAACTCACAGAGGCTAAGGACAAAGTGAGATGACAGTCTTGTATGGATTTGGGATCCTGTAGTTCAGGTGTGAGGTCTGGCCTTTAGTCCCTGGAGGGAGAAGGAGCTGAGGCACTGTGGTTGTGCAGCGACTGACATATTGCAGCTTCAGCTCCTGGCTTGCAGAATGTAGGGGGACCGAGTGAACAGGCTGAGGGGTAATTGCTCTTGTTTAACCTCCTTGGATCTGTATTGTGGTCTAGGGTAGAAGTCCTAGGGTATGTGACCAGCTTGCCAGAGGGAGTGGAGGCTGAGAGAGGGCACCCAAATAACAGCTCCAGAAGCTGCAAAAATCCCAGCAATTGGGACAAAACTCCCCTGTCTGGTAACAGAGACCTACTTGGACAAAAATTTCAAAAGTCAAATAATTGAGTGGCAACATGAACCAGCAAAGGAAGCAAAACAAGGAGAGAAATCCATCTTGACACTCCTGTTTTTGGGAGAAAAATAATCAAATCATGGAACAAAAGGAAGATAGTGAGGTTAGAATTCCTGCCTGCACCAAAACTTCCAAGAAAAATAAGTTACAGGCCATAGAGGACCTTAAGAAGGATTTTGAAAACCAAATAAAAGAAAAAAATAGGAAGAAAAATAAGAATGATGCAATAAAATTATGAAATGAGAGTCAACAACATGACTGAAGAAAATAACACCTTAAAAACCAGACTAACTCAAATGGCTAAAGAGGCTCAAAAAGGCAAAAGGAGAAGAATGCCTTAAAAAGTCAAATTTGCCAGATGAAAAAAGAATCTCAAAAGCTCACTGAAGAGAATAATTCCTTCAGAATGAGACTGGAGCAAATGGAAGCTACTGACTTTATGAGAAATCAAGATACTATTAAATAAATCCAAACAAATGAAAAAATAGAAGGCAATGTGGGAAATCTCACTGGGGAAACCACTAACCTGGATAATAGATCTAGGAGAGATAATTTTAAAAATTTTATTGGACTACCTGAAAGCCATGATCAAAACAATGAAACTAGAAATCATTCTTCAAGAAAGTATCAAGGAAAATTGTCCTGATGTTTTAGAAGCTGAGGGAAAAATAGAGTATGAAAGAATCCACAGATCACCTCCTGAAAAATATCCCCAGCCAGTCACTGAGCCACCCCCAAGGACTCAGCAGCCTCCCCCTCAAGTCACCTTGCTTCCCGATGCTCCATCCCCCACTCCCACTCGCTTTCTCCTGCGACCGCCTTTCACAACCCGTTTCCACAGAGGAAAAGTAATCGTATCGTATGTCCTCTATCCAGAACCTCCACTCTTTCGTCCCCTTTGCTGATGCAAGTCCCGGATTCCTGCTGGGACTGAGGATTATATCCATATAAGAATTCAACAGAGAAACGGCATGAAGACCCTCACTACTGTCCAGGGGATAGCTGATGATTACAATAAAAAGAAACTAGTGAAGGCATTCAAGAAGAAATTTGCCTGCAATGGTACTGTAATTGAGCATCCGGAATGTGGAGAAGTAATTCAGCTACAGGGTGATCAGCGCAAGGATATATGCCAGTTTCTCATCGAGATTAGACTGGCTAAGGATGACCAGCTGAATGTACATGGGTTTTAAGTGCTTGTGGCTCGCTGAAGCTTAAGTGAGGATTTCCTTGCAATGAGTAGAAAAATTCCCTTCTATCCCTTGTCACAAGTTTAAAAAATTCAAAGCTTTTATAATGTAACCATTTGGGGTCCGCTGTTTAACTTGGACTAGTGTAACTCATTCATGTAATAAACTGAAAAGAGCCAAAAAATATCCCCAAAAGAAAATTCCTACTAATATTATAGCTAGGCTCCACAATTCCATGATCAAGGAGAAAATATTACAAGCTGCCAGGGATAAACAATTTAAATGGTGTAGAAACACAATCAGGATAACACAGGATCTGGCACCTTCTACACTGAGGTATTAAAGGGCTTGGGATATGATATTCCAGGGGTCAAAGGAGCTAGGAAGGAAATGTAATCAGTCTTTTACAATATATCCACTATGGAAATGTTTTGCATACCTTCATTTATAAAACCTATAGTGAATTGTTTATCTTCCCAGTAAGGGCGTATAACAAGGGAGGAAGGGAATAAATCTAGATTTCAAAGTTTAAAAAATGTTTATATATATATATTTATTCCCTTCCTCCCTTGTTATATATATATATATATATATATATATATATATATATATATATACTGTTATTAATAATAGTTTATATGTAAGTGGGAAATAAGATATACAGGCCCTGGGCATAGAGATCCACCATGCCCTACTGGAAAAGTGGAGAGAGGATAGGGGAAGATATGGGAGAGAGTAAAGTAGAGAAGTGGATATCCAGTGGGATCAATATTTTGGGGTGGTGGGTATGGAAAAAATGGAGAGAAAATTTAAAACACAAAATCTTGTGGAGGTGAATGCCATAAACTAGAAGTCAATAAAACATTTGATAAAGTAAAGTAAAGTAAAGTAAAGTAAAGTAAAGTAAAGTAAAGTAAAGTAAAGTAAAATAAAATAAAAAGGCACAACATGATAATATTTTAAAAAATAACTTATCTAATGGAAAAAGAGGTACAGAAATACACTGATGAAAAGAAAACAAAAACAAAAACAAAAACTTCAAAACTCAGAATTGACCAAATGGGAGAAAAATGTCATAGAAAAATTTTGCAGAGAAAATAATTCCTTGAAAATTAAATTTTGGCCAGGAGAATCTAATGACCTGACGACTTTAGTTTGAGGGCCAAAAATATTACTTGTGTTGGACAATGCTTGTATCTTTCTCACCCCTAATTTGGATTACAGGGTTAAACTAAAATATGAAGGGGCAGAGCCAAGATGGTGGAGTAGAAACACCACTTCCAAGGTGCTCTCCCCCAGACAACTTCCAAACCATGTAAAAGGGGACTCTGAACAACGTCTGGAGCCCCAGCACCCACAGAACGAAACAGAAAAGGTAACCTCCCGCTGAGCACAGCACAGCAGCCCTGCAGGGGGCAGCCAGCGCAGCACTCTCAGAGCTGACAGAGCAGTGTGTGGGGAACCAGACCCAGGTCCCCGTGAGCCATGGTTTTAGCCCTAGGGTGGCCAGGCCAGCTGGAGGGACCCCAGAACAGTAGCAGCTGTGGAGATGCCAGAATTATCCACACAGAAATGCCTAAGACAAAGTGAGATGTTAATGCCCTATGGACATTGGGACCAGTATTTTGGGAAAACCTTGGCTCCCTGCCCTGGGGGCTAGATCCCAAAAACAAAACTCCCATGAATATTATCGCCAAGTTCCAGAATTCCCAGATCAAGGAGAAAATACAACAAGCAGCCAGGAAGAAACAATTTCAATGTTGTGGAAACACAATCAGAATAGCACAGGACCTGCCAGCTTCTACATTGAGGGATCGAAGGGCATGGTATACCATATTCCAGAGGGAAAAGGACCTGGGATTAAAACCAAGAATCACCTAACCAGCAAAACTGAGTATTTTGTTTCAGGGGAAAATATGGTCATTCAGTGAAATAGAGGACTTTCAAGCATTCTTGAGGAAAAAACCGGGGTTGAATAGAAAATTTGACATTTAGACACAAGAAGCAAGAGATGCTTGAGAAGGTAATCAGGGAAAAGAAATCAAAAGGAACTTATCACATTTGAACTATTTACATTCCTACATGGAAAAACAATAACTATGACTGATGAAAACTTTCTCAGTATGAAAATAATGGAAGAAGGGTGTATGGTAATTTTAATACATATGTGAATGTGTGTACATATGTTTACAGTTACACATTGATAGATGGCACAGGTGGAATTTGGTGGGAAGGGATGATATTTAAGGGGTGAAGTTATGAGGTGAGAGAAGAAAGTGGCAACAGGAGATGGGGAGAGAAAGGGTAGGGTAAACTATCTCATGTAGAAGAAGCAAGGGGAAGTGGTTGCAGGGGAGGGGAAGAACAGGAAGGCAAAAAGGCAAAACCATATTCTCATTGAATTTTGCTCAGGGAGAGAATGACATATATACTAAATGGGATATTTCACCCTGCTGGAAAATAGGGGGAAGGGGGATGAGAGGGTTTTATCAAGGGAAGGGCATTCTGGGGGGAGTGGAGTTTGGAAGTATCCACTATCGAAATTAAAATTAAATGTTTCAAATGTATATAAATACTATTATTAAAACTATTTTGCATGCAATTGGGAGATATGATGTTCAGGTATTGGGGCACAGAGATTCACCTTGCCCTTATGGCAAAGTCAAAGGGGGTATGGGAGAAGATATGGGAGAGAGCAGATTGGATGAGGGGGTATCTTGTGGGACTGCTATTCTGGGGTGGTGGGTAGGGGAAAATGGGGAAAATTTTAACTTTTTTGTTTTTTATTTGTTTTATTTTTTGTTTATTTTTTATTAAACAAATGCTTTATTAATTTCTGGGTTACATCACTCATTTCCACCAGATTTTGAGTTATAATTTCCCCCCATTTTTCCCTACCCGCCTCCCCAGAAGAGCAGTCCCACTAGATATCCCCTCATCCAATCAGCTCACTCCCATATCTTCTCCCATACCCCCTTTGACTTTGCCATAAGGGCAAGGTGAATCTCTGAGCCTAAATGCCTAGACATCTTATGAAACAATTAATTTTAAAACTTAGATTTTCAGGGGCGGCTAGGTGGCGCAGTGAATAGAGCGCCGGCCCTGAAATCAGAAGGACCTGAGTTCGGAGCCGGCCTCCAACACCTAATCTGCACAAACAAAAACCTAGCCGTGTAACCTTGGGCAAGTTACTTAACCCCAATTGCCCTAAAGGGGCGGCTAGGTGGCACAGTGAAGAAGAGCTCCGGCCTCGGAGTTTGGATGACCCGAGATCAGATCCGGCCTCAGAAAATGAGCACCCACACATAAATCAAATGACTAGCCGTGTAACCTTGAGCAAGTTACTTGCTTACAACCCCAATTGCTTTAAAAAAAAAAAACTTAGATTTTCAGATCCATTCCCTTCCTCCCTTGTCACCCACTCCCTCTGAGAAGATAAGCAATTCAGTATGTGTTGTACATGTATAGCTATGCAAAATATTACCATAGTAGATATATTGTAAAAGACTGCTAATATTTCCTTCCCACCCATCTCACCTCCCACCTGGTCCATTCCCTACTTTGATCCTGTCCCTCTTTGAGAGTGGGTAATTCCAACCTCCACTCCCCTCAGAATGTCCTCCCTTCCATCATCCCCCCTCTCATTCCACTTTCCCCTACTCTCCTGCAGAATGATCACTTCCCATCAAATTCAATCTGTGCCCTCTATCCATGTATACCTGGAAACATATGCCCATATACCCTTCTTCAATTATTTTCATAATGAGAAAGGAATGTAAATAGTTGAACTTTGATAAGTTCCTTTTGATTTCTTTTCCCTGATCTTTTCCCATGAGATATTTCACATTGCCTTCTATTGTTTCATTTTTTTGGATCTGTTTAACAGCATCTTGATTTCTTATAAAGTAACTAGCTTCCAATTGCTCCAGTCTCACTCTGAATTAATGAATCTCCTCAGTGAGCTTTTGAGATTCTTTTTCCATCTGGCAAATTCGGCTTTTTAAGACATTCTTCTCCTCATTGCCGTTCTGAGCCTCTTTTGCCATTTGAGTTAGTCTATTTTTAAGGTGTTATTTTCCTCAGTCAGGCTGTTGACTGTCATTTCATACTTTTCTTGAATCCTTATCATTTCTCTTCCCAAATTTCCCCCACTTCTCTTATCTGCTTCTTAAGTTCCCCTATGGCCTGTAGCCATCTTGTATTTTCATTTGGGTCTTTTGGTGCAGGAGTTCTGACCTCACAGTCCTCCTCCATGCTTTGATCCTCTTTGCCCCTAAAATAGGAGTCCAATGTTGAATTTTTCTGTTTATTTTGTTTCTTTTGCCTAAGCATGTTGCCACTTAATTGCTTGATTTTGGGGCTTATTGCCACAGTAGGACTCTGCCACCAGACAGGAGAGCTTCTGTCCCAAACTTGGGGTCTTCACAACTTCCACAAGTTGGGTGGCCTCTGTAAAGCCTCCACCCACTCTGGCAAATTGGATACCCACACCTAACCTCCTCCCCAAACTACAATCCAGATCCAGGCAATTTAAAGCAAGAGCGATTAACCCACAGACTCATTGCTGGATATCTCTACAGTTCGCAGACCAGGAGCTAGAGCCGCCACTGATGCTGCAAAATGGCTTCTGTGCCCTGTTTCTTCAGCAGCTTTTCGCCCCCAAGGGAGGAAGCCAACTGGTTCTCCAAATGCTGGTCCCAAAGTTCATAGGGCACTAACCTCTCAATTTTCCTAGGCATATCTATGCTGATAATTCTGGAATCACCACAGCTGCTGGTGTTCTGGGGTCCCTCCTGCCGGCTGCTGGCCCTGCCACCCTAGGGCTAAAACCACGGGCCTGGGCTCAGCTCCCAGAGCGTGTCACTGTCGGTTCCAAGCTCTCTGTGCTGCCTACTCTCAGAGCGCTGTGCTCACTGCTCCCTGCAGGGCTGCTGGGTTCTCCTCAGCAGGAATTTAGCTTCTCTGTGTAGTTCTGTGGGTGCTGGGGCTCCAGAAGTTGTTCAGAGTCCCCTTTTACATTGTTTGGAAGTTGTGTGGGGCAGAGCACTTTGGAAGTGCTGTTTCTACTCCGCCATCTTGGCTCCGCCCCAATAAAGCACTTGTTAAAAAATAAAATAAAATAAAATATGAATACTCAATTAATAAAAAAATCCAAGGTCATCTAGGGTGGTGCAGTGAATAGAGCACCAGCCTTTCAATAAGGAGAACCTAAGTTCAATTCTTAAGTCTTGCTAGCTGTGTGTCATTGGACAAGTCACTTAACTCCAATTGCCTTGCTTTTTTCCTTCCAAAATAAAAAGTAGATGTAGCAGTAGTAGTGGTAGTAATAACAATTATTTAATATAATGAATTATATGTAATTAAACATATTAAGATTATTATATTATATTCATTTATTATGCATCATATTTTATATATTTGTTTAATATATAATTTTACTTTATATAATATGTAATATATTGTATTATACATTACATATTATCATTATATAACAAATATAATTAAAGTTAATATATTTAATATATTATATTATATTAATTTTATTTTTATATTATAATTAACCTGTTAATCTTATTTATGATTAAATATATGCAATTATATATTGATATTTATTATAACTAAGATAAATAATATTTATATAATATAGTATATAATACTAATGATGATGATGATGATGATGATGATAGTAATAGATATTGCGGTTTTGTTTCCATTATTATTACAGAAATCTATTTTAAAATCAGGTAAATAATACAGGAAATGGGCAGCAACAGAAACAGGGACAGAGGGTTTTATAAAACAGAAGGCAGATAAAAGAAACATTGTTCAAAAGAAAAATAGGCAAGAGCATGAAAATACAGAAAAAAGCATAAGCAAAAGAAAACGGGATGGAAGTGAATGCACAGGGATACATCATAATTTTGAATATGAATTAGACAAACTCACCATAAAATGGAAGCAGATCACAGCGAGGATTAAAAACCATAATCCTAAAATAAGTTTTTTCCAAGAAACACACTTCAATAGAGAGCCAAAGAGAGAGTTAAAATAAAAGCCTGGAACAGAGGCTGTTATGGTTCAGGTGAAATAAAGAAGGAAGGACTAGCATTCATCATCTCATATAAAGCAAAAGGAAAAAGAGATCTGACCAATTAGGAAGTAACTATACTAAGAAATATGCACCTAATTGTATTAGCATTCAAATTGTTAAAGGAAAATTTAAATTAGAGAAGTAAATAGTAAAACTATACCAGTGGGGGATATCAACATTCCCCTATGAGACCTAGATAAATCTAACCTTGAAATATTTTTTCAAGAAGTAAGAGAGATGAATAGAATCTTAGAAAATTTAAATATGATAAAACTCTGTAGAAAACTGAGTGGAAATAGAAAGGAATTTATGATTTTGTTTTTGTTTTTTGTTTTTTTTTTCTCAACTGTATACAATACCTTCACAAATCTGTCCATCTATTAAAATATAGAAATCTCACGAGCAAATAAAGAAAAAAATATTAAATGCACTTCTTTCTGGTCATAATGCAGTAAAATTAAGCTTAATGAAGAACCTTAGGAGCATAAATTAAAAGTTATCTGGAAACTAAACAATCTAATATTAAAAAATGAATTGCCAAAGAACAAATTATATAAACAGTCAATTATTTCTTTTTTTTTCTTTTTTTTTTCTTTTTAAAGATGTTTTATTGTTGCTTTAAAAATATTTTATTTGCTTTAATCAGCCAAGATTCATATTATCATCCTCCCACCAAAACTCCTTACCCCCAACTGTGAACACAAGAAAAACAAAATACATTACAAACATGTATAGTCAATCAAAACAATATTCTACACTGGTCATGTCCAAAAAAAATATTTTTCTCATTCTTCATTGAGTCCTTCACCTCCCTATCAAGAGGTTGGTTAAATGTTTCCTTATTAGTCCTCTGTAATCTTGGTTGAACATTATGCTGAAGAGTTCAACATTCTTTTTTTTTTCTTTAAACAAATACTTTATTAACTTCTGTTTTACATCATTCATTTCCGCCAGATTTTGAGTTACAATCATTTTCCCCCCATTATTCCCCTACCCAACCTCCCAGAATAGCAGTCCCACAAGATATCGCTTCCTCCAATCTGCTCTCTCCCATACCTTCTCCCATACCCCCATCGACTTTTCCATTAGAGGAAGATGAATCTTTGTGTCCCAATGCCTGCACATCTTATCTCCCAATTATAGGCAAAAGAGTATTAATAATAGTATTTATATATATATTTGAAACATTTAATGTTACGACCTCGAATTTCAGATCCATTTCCTTCCTCCCTTGTCACCCATTCCTTCTTGGGATATAAGTAATTCAGTATATGTTGTACATGTCTAGCTATGCAAAACATTATCATAGTAGATATATTGTTCAAGGCTGCTTATAATTCCCTCCCACTCATCCCACCTCCCACCTGGTCCATTCCCTACATGATCCTGTCCCTCTTCTATAGTGGGTACTTCCAACCTCCCCTCCCCCCAAGGATGCCCTCCCATCCATCATCCCTCCTCTCATCCCCCTTCCCCCTATCCTGCTGCAGGTTGAGATATCCCATTTAGTATGTATGTCATTTTCTCCCTGAACCAAATTCAATGTGAATGTGGTTTTGCCTTTTTAGCCTTCCTTATTCTCCCCCTCCTTTGCAACCACTTCCCCTTGCTTCTTCTACATGAGATAGTTTACCCTACCCTGTCTCTCCCCATCTCCTCTTGCCACTTTCCTCTCTCACCTCATAATTTCATCCCTTGAGTATTCTCCCTTCCCAACAAATTCAACCTATGCCCTCTATCCATATATAACTGTAACCATATACACACACATTCACATATGTATTCATATGACCACACCCCTTCTTCCATTATTTTCATAGTGAGAAAGATATCATCAGTCACAGTTATTGCTTTTCCATATAGGAATGTAAATAGTTCAACTTTGATAAGTTCCTTTTGATTTCTTTTCCCTGATTACCTTCTCAGGCATCTCTTACTTCTTGCGTCTGGATGTCAAATTTTCTATTCAACTCTGGTTTTTTCCTCAAGAATGCTTGAAAGTCCTCTATTCCACTGAATGACCATATTTTCCCCTGAAACAAAATACTCAGTTTTGCTGGGTAGGTGACCCTTGGGTTCATTCCCAGGTCTTTTGCCCTCTGGAATATCATATTCCATGCCCTTCTATCCCTCAGTGTAGAAGCTGCCAGGTCCTGGGCTATTCTGATTGTGTTTCCACAATATTGAAATTGTTTCTTCCTGGCTGCTTGTAGTATTTTCTCCTTGATCTGGGGATTCTGGAACCTGGCTATAATATTTCTGGGAGTTTTCTTTTTGGGATCTTTTTCAGGAGGTGATCTGTGGATTCTTTCAACCTCTATTTTGCCCTCTGGATCTAAAACATCAGGGCAGTTTTCCTTGAGAATTTCTTGAAGGGTGATTTCTAGGTTCTTTCTTGATCATGGCTTTCAGGTAGTCCAATAATTTTTAAATTGTCTCTCCTGGATCTATTTTCCAGGTCAGTGGTTTTTCCCATGAGATATTTCACATTGCCTTCTAATCTTTCATTTGTTTGGATCTGCTTAACAGCATCTTGATTTCTCATAAAGTCATTAGCTTCCATTTGCTCCAGTCTAACTCTGAAGGAATGAATCTCCTCAGTGAACTTTTGAGATTCTTTTTCCATCTGGCAAATTCGACTTTTTAAGGCATTCTTCTCCTCGTTGCCCTTTTGGGCCTCCTTAGCCATTTGAGTTAGTCTATTTTTTAAGGTGTTGTTTTCTTCAGTCAGGCTGTTGACCCTCATTTCATACTTTTCCTGCATCCTTCTCATTTCTCTTTCTAATTTTTCCTCCACTTCTCTTATTTGATTTTTAAAGTCCTTCTTAAGGTCCTCTATGGCCTGCAACCCGCTCATGTTTTCCCCTGGGGCTTTTGGAGCAGGACTTCTGACCTCACAGTCCTTTTCCTGCTCTATGCCCCCAAAATAGGAGTCTAGGGTTGCATTTTTCTGTTTCCTTTGCCTTGGCATGTTGCCACTTAATTGCTTGACTGTTGGGCTTGTTGCCACACTATGGCTTTAAGGCCAGCTAGAGGAATTTTCGTCCCGAACGTGTGGGGGGCAACTTCCGTTTCTGGCAAGCTGTAAACCCACCCACAACTTCCACCCTAGATCACAATCCAGATCCAGGGAGGTTAAAGCAAGAGCGATTACCCCCCAAGACTGATCGCTGGATCTCCCCACGATTTGTAGGCTGGGAGCCGGAAATGCCTCTGAAAACTACACAGTGGTGTGTCTCCTCAGCAGCTTCTAGCCCCCAGGGGAGGGAGCTGACGCATTCCCCAAATACAGGTCCCAAAGTCCATAGGACACTAACCTCTTACTTTGTCCTAGGCAAGTCTATGTTGATAATTCTGGCATCTCCACAGTTCCTGGTGTTCTGGGGTTCCTCCAGCCGGCTGCTGGCCCTGCCGCCCTGGGGCTAAAACCTCGGCTCACGCGGACCTGGGCTCGGCTCGGCTCCTGTGCTCTGCTGGCTGCCGGCTCCCAGACCACTGCGCTGGTCCTTCCTGCAGGGTGCTGGGCTGTCCTCAGCGGGAGGTTAGCTTCTCTGTGTCGTTCTGTGGGTGCTGGGGCTCCAGAAGATTTTCAGAGTCCTTTTGTACATAGTTTGTGGAGAATCTGGGGGCAGAGAGGCTTGGACGAGCTGTTTCTACTCCGCCATCTTCCAATTATTTCTTAACAGAGAATGACAACAATGAAACAAAATTTCAAAATATATGGAATGGAGCCAAAGTAATACATGGGGAAAATGTTATATCTTTATATGGGTACATGAGTAAAAGAGAGTAAACAGATCAATAAATTTGACATGAAGCTAAAAAAACTATCAAAATATCAAATTAAAAAATGACCAAATAAAAATCCAGGAAATCAAAGGAGATATGAATATAATTAAATGTTAAAAATAAACTAATAAAAACTAGTTCTTTTTGTGAAAAAATTAAAATGATAAACCATTGATTAATTTGATTTTAAAAAGTAAAGAAAATCACAAATATATAAAATGAAAATGGTGATTGCACCAACAATGAAGAGGAAAGTAAAACAATTTTTTGGAATTATTTTACCCAATCACATGCTAATAATACTGACAATTCAAGTGAAATCAATGAATATTTTAAAAAGTATAAAATGCCCAGATTAACAGAAAAGGAAATAAAATTCTTACATAACCCAATATTAAAAAAAAAAACACATTGAACAGTCCATTAAGTACTTCAAAGGAAAAAAAACAATCTCCAGCACAAGATGGATTCTATGAAATATTTAAGTAATAATTAGGCCCTCCTATTATAGAAACTATTGGGAAAAGTCAGTAAAAAACAGTGCCACCAAATTATTTTATGACACAAATATGGTTTTCATATTTAAGCCAGAAAGAACAAAAACTAAGAAAGAAACCTATAGACAATTCTCCAATGAATATTAATGCAATTATAAAAAATACCAGCAGGGAGTTTACAACAACATATCACAAAGATCAGCAGGTATGATTTATACCAGGAAAACAGGGCTAGTTAAATATTAATAAAACTGTCACTACCAATAAAAAAACAACAAAAAAATGATCATCTTCATAGAAGCAGAAAAAAATGTTACAAAATACAACACCCTTTCTTATTATAAGCATCAGAAAGTATAGGAATCAAAGGAACAATTCTTAAAATAACAAATAATAACTATCATAAAATATCAGCAAGCATTACTTTTAATAGGGATAAAATTGAAATCTTCCTAATAAGATCATAAGGGAAGTAAGGATGTTCATTATCACCATTATTATTCAATATTCTGCTAGAATTACTAGTTATAGAAATAATACAAGAAAACAAAATTACAGGTATAAGAATAGGGAAGGGGGAAACTAAACTAACAATTTTTGCAGATCCTTTGCTGGTATATTCAGAGGACCCTAGAGAATCAAAGTAAAAAAAAAAAAATTCTTGAAACAAATTTCAACAAAGTTGCAGGGTTCAAAATAAATCCAAATAAATCAGTATCATTCTTATAAATTTCAAACAAAACCAAGCAGATAGAGAAAAAAGGAGAAATTCTCTTAAAAAATAACAACAGATGATAGAAAACACTTTGGAGACTGCCTGCCAAGACAAACCCAGGGATTATGTGAACATATTTACAAACCACTTTCTGCAAAAATAAAAAAAAAACAATTCTAAACAATTAGAGAAATATTAATTGCTCATGAGTAAATCAGTCTAACATAAAATAACATGAGATCCTACATATTAATTCATTAATCATTTCCATACCAATCAAACTAGCAGAAAAATGTAGTTAGAAAAAAATAATCACAGAATTCATTTGGAAAAATAAAATGTCAAGAATCAATTTTTATAAAACATGAAGGAAAATAGCCTATCATTCCTTGATATCAAGCTATACTGCAAAATTGTAATCAAAACAATTTGGTAATGGCAAAATGGTAGATTTTAAACAGTGAAATAGATTAGGTAAACAATACACAGTATTAATTGATCACATTAATCTACTCTTTGATAAACTCAACACCCAAGCTTTGAAAGAAAAACTCAATATTTGATGAATTTTGCTGGGAAAGCTGGAAGGAAATTTGGCAGAAACTAAGCATAGACAAAAATCTCACATCGTATAACAAAATAATTTCAAAATATATGAATGATTTAGATGTAAAGTGTGATATCATAAGCAAACTATAGTAGCATGGAAAAATTTACCATTCAGGTCTCTGGATAAGGCAAGCATTTATGACTAAATATGAGGGGATGAAAAATGGATAATTTTGATAACATGAAACAAAAAAGAATTAAAAACATTTTGTATAATTAAAACTAATTCGATCACAATTAATAGGAAAACAGCAATGTGGATATATTTTACACAAAATATCTCTTGTAAAGGCCTTATTTATCAAAAATATAGAAAATTGGGGAGGCTAGGTAGCACAGTGAGTGGAGCACAGGCCATGGAGTCAGAAGGACCTGAATTCAGATCTGGCCTCAGACACTTAATATACACAAACAAAAGCCTAGCCTTGTGACCTTGGGCAAGTTATTTAACCCCAATTGCTCTCAAAAAAAAAAAAAAGCAAAAAAAATATAGAAAATTTTGCTCAATATATTTAAAAAAGGATTGATTAATTGATAAATTGTCAAAAGATATAAATAAGCAGGTTTAGAAAAAATTAAAAGCTATCAATAGTCACATAATAATATTCTAAAGCAATACAGATTATTTAAATATAAATTAAAGCAATTTTGATGTACCACCTCATATTTATAAGACTGACCATCATGACAGAAAAGGGAAATGACAAATGGTGGAGGTGATGTGTAAAAAAATGGATATTAAGGCACTGTTGATGTAGTTGTAAACTAGTCCAACAATTCTAAAGAACGATTAGGAAATATTCCCAAAGATCTTTAAAACTGCATATCCTTTACTGGCAAAGAATTGGAAATCAAAGAAAGTCTGTCACTTGGGGAATGGCTTAACAAGTTGTAGTATTTGATTGTGATGCAATACTCTTGTCCTGTAAGTAGTGATGAGCAGGCTGATTTCAGAAAATTCTGGAGAGACTTTTATGAAATTCAGATACTTATTAACTGTGTTCTTCTGGGTAAGTCACTTAACATTTAACAGTTTGCTCTACTGTTAAATGTTCTGCATAGGTAGAAACAGCACGTCCAAGGCACTCTCCCCCCAGATCACCTCCAAACGATGTAAAAGGGGACTCTGAACAAATTCTGGAGCCCCAGCACCCACAGAACAACATAGAGAAGCTAACCTCATGCTGAGGACAGCCCAGCAGCCCTGCAGGAAGGACCAGCACAGTGCTCTGGGAGCCAGCAGCTCAGTGCACAGCTCGGGGAGAGCCAAGCCCAGGTCCACCTGAGCCGAGGTTTTAGTCCCAGGGCAGCTGAGCCAACAGCTGGCTGGAGGGACCCCAGAACACCAGCAGTTCTGGAGATTCCAGAATTATCAACACAGACATGCCTAGGAAAACGTGAGAGGTTAGTGCCCTATGGACTTTGGGAACAGTATTTGGGGAACTCATCAGCTTCCTCCCCTGGGGGCTAGAAGCCAATCAGGAGGCACACCATTTTGTAGTTTCCAGTGGCAGCTACAGCTCCTAGCCTTCAAACTGTAGGGAGATCCAGCGATCAGTCTTGGGGGGGGTAATCGGGCTTGTTTTAACCTGCCTGGATCTGGATTGTGGTCTGGGGTGGAGGTCGTGGGGTGGATATCCAGCTTGCCAGAAACGGAAGCTGTCCCCCCACACTTTCTGGATGGAAGCTCCCCTGACTGGTGGCAGAGTCCTACTGTGGCAGCCCCAAAGTCAAGTAATTAAGTGGCAACATGCCGAGACAAAGGAAACAAAATAAACAGAAAAATGCAACATTACACTCCTATTTTGGGGGCAAAGAGGATTGAAGCATAGAACAGGGAGAGGACTGTGAGGTCAGAAATCCTGCTCCAAAAGCCCCAAAGGAAAATATGAGCAGGTTACAGGCCATAGAGGACCGTAAGGAGGACTTTAAAAATAAAATAAGAGAAGTGGAGGAAAAATTGGGAAGAGAAATGAGAAGCATGCAGGAAAAGTATGAAATGAGGGTTAACAGCCTGACTGAGGAAAATAACCCCTTAAAAACAGACTAACTCAAATGGCTAAAGAAGCTCAGAAAGGCAATGAGGAGAAGAATGTTGTTAAACAGATACAAATAAATGAAAGAATAGAAGGCAATGTGAAATATCTCATGGGAAAAACCACTGACATGGAAAATAGTTCCAGGAGAGACAATTTAAAACTTATTGGACTACCTGAAAGCCATGATAAAAGAAAGAACCTAGAAATTACCCTTCAAGAAATTCTCAAGGAAAATCGCCCTGATGTTTTAGACCCAGAGGGCAAAATAGAGGTTGAAAGAATCCACCTATCACCTCCTGAAAAAGATCCCAAAAAGAAAACTCCCAGGAGTATTATAACCAGGTTACCGAATCCCAAGATCAAGGAGAAAATACTACAAGCAGCTAGGAAGAAAACAATTTCAATATTGTGGAAACACAATCAGAAAAGCACAGGATTTGGCAGCTTCTACACTGAGGGATCGAAGGGCATGGAATATGATATTCCAGAGGGCAAAAGAGCTGGGACTGAACCCAAGGGTCACCTACCCAGCTATAGGAATAGAGGACTTTCAAGCATTCTTGAGGAAAAAAACAAAGTTGAATAGAAAATTTGACATCCAGACACAAGAAGCAAGACATGCCTGAGAAGGTAATCAGGGAAAAGAAATCAAAAGGAACTTATCAAAGTTGACCTATTTACATTCCTACATGAAAAAACAATAACTTTGACTGATGAAACCTCTCTCAGGATGAAAATAATGGAAGAAGGGTGTATGGTCATTTGAATACACATATGAATGCGTGTATATATGTTTACAGTTATAGATGGATAGAGGGCATAGGTTGAATTTGTTGGGAAGGGATGATACTTAAGGGGTGAAATTATGAGGTGAGAGAGGAAAGTGGCAAGAGGTGAAGGGGAGAGACAGGGTAGGATAAACTATGACATATTGAAGAAGCAAGGGGAAGTGGCTGCAGGGGAGGGGAAGAATAGGAAGGCAAAAAGGCAAAACCACATTCTCATTGAATTTGGTTCAGGGAGAGAATGACATACATACTAAATGGGATATCTCAACCCCCAGCAGAATAGGGAGAAGGGTGATGAGAGGGGGGATAATGGAGGGGAGGGCATTCTAGGGGGAGCGGAGGTTGGAATTACCCACTATAGAAGAGGGACAGGATCAAGTAGGGAATGGACCAGGTTGGGGTTTGGATGGGTGGGAGGGAATTAAAAGCAGTCTTGTAAATATATCTACTACGGTAATGTTTTGTATAGCTAGACATGTACAACATATACTGAATTACTTATCTTCCCAGAGGGAATGGGTTACAAGGGAGGAAGGGAATGGATCTGAAATTCGAGGTCTTAAAATTAAATGTTTCAAATATATATAGATATAGATATAGATATAGATATAGATATAGATATAGATATAGATATAGATATAGATATAGATATAGATAGATAGATAGATAGATAGATAGATAGATAGATAGATAGATAGATAGATACACACACACATGTATACTATTATTAAGCTATTATTAAGACTCTTTTGCATGTAATTGGGAGATAAGATGTTCAGGCATTGGGGCACAGAGATTCACCTTGCTCTAATGGAAAAGTTAAAGAGGGTATGGGATAAGATATGGGAGAGAGCAGATTGGAGAAATTGATATCTTGTGGGATTGCTATTCTGGGATGGTTGGTAGGGGAAAAAATGGGGGGAAATTATAATTCAAAATATGGCAGAAATGAATGATGTAAAACAGAAGTTAATATAGCATTTGTTTAAAAAAATCTTCTGCATAAGGAAATGGCACACCTTTTCAGTATTTTTGCCAGGAGAACTTCAAGTGGGGTCATGAAGAGTGAGACATGACTGAAAAAATGACTCGATAAAACAACAACGTTGTTAAAGGTATAAAATAATTGAAATACAAAATAAATTCTTTTTATTCTTCCCATAAGAAATTCTAGAATTGTGGAAATTTAGATTTGTAGTAAATATATATATATATATATATATATATATATGTCCTTCTAAGCAGCCTCATATTTATTCTTCCAGTTCCCTTTATAATAATTTGGCACCTGACCTCTAGATTTAATTGAAAAACTATGGTGAAAGAATACCTCCAAATACATTTGATTTTACTTTCATATGAATGTGTTAGGAAGATTGTTTTACCTCACATTAATCTCATGTTTGTCTTACTAAACCTTTTTCAGTTATTCCTTGTTCTGCCTTCTAGGGAGGAACATGCAGAAAATATATCATTCTCCTCTTTCACATGGCAGCATTCAAATATTGAAGATTATTATTAATTTTACTGTAAGTTTTTCCTAACTAGAATAACAACTTATAGTTACCAAAATCCATTCTCGTAGAAGGTAAGTACATATATATGCACACACATGCACATGTGTGTTTTAAAAAGCAATATACTTATGTCAAAAAAGGTGACATTCCATTCACTTACAAATCTCAACCTTAAGAAAAATAAAACAAAAGAAGCAAGAAGGAAATATCCACTGGCCAGTTCCTTTTTTTTCAATATGCAGCATGGTTTTGTGAGAGAATCACCTTGAAGGTCCAAAATATTTTACAGAAGATCTTCCATTTATATCTGCTCTGGTTATTAATGTTGTAATATATAACTTTATTTATAAAGCAAAGAACTGGACAGAAAGAAAATGTTCACAATTACTCCGGTATTTGGCTTGATTAGAGTTTAAAGCTAGGATACTTTATTAGGTTGATGGATGCTCCAATGAAGTCTAGAGGACTTGGATCTCAATTTCAGAGCTCTTGGAATTCTTTTATAAAGACAACAGTGGTAACACTATTGAAATGCCTGGGAGACTAATATGTCAACTGCCAGAAATCTATATTTCACAAAGGCAGTGGTACCTGAATGTGTGTCAGTTCTGTCACCATTTTTCTGTATCTTCCTTTATATTTCTTTCTAATCCAGATGTCATTTGTCCATCTGATGTCACAGTCATAAGCCCAACTAATTTTGGTCAAACTAAGGATGTGGTCATTAATAAACTGTTACAGTTCTCAAAGTCTCTGTGGGGGGAAATTAAAACCACCACTAACACTTCCATTATCTCCACCTCCACCACCACCACCATCAACAACAAAAATGACTTTTTCTCAATAGATATATTTACCAAAAGGAAAAATAAATACATACTTAATTAGACTTTAAGTTTCATCCTAGCTGTGCCTATGTCATGCTATAATGGTAATAGGATTTAAAATCTTCCCCACACATTAACAGGTCTCACATGGAGCCCATTAAGGGGAGCTTGCTTAGTCAGGCTTGCTTATAGGAAGGCTTTCACACCTTTTGAGAATTTCTAATTAGGCAATGAATCATGAGAGTTGTGATGCATTCTGGCTCTGAGAAGTGTATATGTACACTGAGTTGCTATTTTGCTTTGAGGGATTCACTTTGAGAAAAATCTTGTGATTTCCTGGTTTCAATTTTGAGTGGGCATATATTAAGAGCTCACCAACTGCTCAGATATAAAGGCTCTATCCATCCAGGGATGTATGTAAAGTAAATAGCTGATTCAGGCAGTCAGAGCCCTTTCTGTTGCTCTTTATTTCTCTGCTTGTATTTTCTCTGAAGTTCAAAGTGCTGACTTTCCCCTTGAACTAGTGAATGTTAAAAAAAAAAAAAGATTGATGACCCGTTAAACAGCTATCTTTCCTATTAAAGCAGATGTAAGAAACTGTGCTAGCCTTCATCCTAGGTATGGCAGTGTGGTTGCCATTGTGCATGCCCAATCTGAAGTTATGGGTGAAATGCTGGATTTTGAGTAAAAGAAGTTGGATTAAAATCTAGTTTCTGCCACTTATTATTACCTTGACAAAGTCACTTAACATCTTTTCTTGTATTATTTTTTTCATCTGTAAAATGAAGGTGTTTATCTCAATGACATACAATCTCACATTTCACCATGAATCTATTATCCTATAAATAAAATATCCTCCTCTCCCATCTCCAATGAGGATTAATATATTACTCTAAATGCAGTACACTTTTAATAAATGTGTGTTGTATTACATCCGTGTTCTACTGTTGGCTATGTTGTTTTGAAAACTGCATTCAGAGGCCATAGTGTTTTTGCGAGAAACATGAGCTAATACAATACTTAAGATTTCACTGACCTTAGGAATGTGCCACTTCTGTATGACATATTTAGAGCCCTGATTTCACATGTTCCCAACAGATATGAATTATATAAAATTTTGATGTAAAATTTTCTTAAAACTGCCTATGAGTTGAATAAGTAAGATTTAGTAAGAATTCTACCCATTAGAACCCGGAAATTTCTCAGTGAGAAGGGGGGCACCCAGTGCCAACATGATCTCCTGTTGCTTCATTTGGACAATTACAATTGAACATTTGGAACTAAATGTGTTTTTTTGGTCACTTGTCAGTCATTAACCTTATTAACATTAATGTTATTGCTCTAGACATTAAAAATGGATGAATAAAATACAAAAATATTGAATAAAACATTTCTTATGAAAGAGAATTTATGAATATCCTGGGGGTTTTGGCTGAAATTCAGTGTGCTTTAACTGCAAAGATGGATGAATACATTAATAATATTAGTATAAGAAGATCATTATGTTATTAATAATAAAAATGTATTTTAGATGCAAAAGGAAAACAAAAGGAGAGGCAAACTGCTTAGCAATTTGACCAAAGGTTAGTGTCTTGATACATTCATTATGATTATAAGTAATATCATAGGAAACCTAAAATAAATTAATAAAAATAATTCATTGGTGATATCCAATTTATCCTGTCTATAGTAGGATTTTTTACATAGTTGTTTGAATGTTATCTCCAATTAGACAGTGAGTGTCTTGAGATAAAAAATTCCTTTTTACCTTTTTTTGAATCTCAGACTCTTAGGACAGTAACTGGCTGAAAAACATTATTCTGAGGATTCCATAGTCTTTGCCATACCAAAAAAAAAAATTAACCTAGACTTAAAGAGAGGTGTACAGTAGGGGATTCAGGCAACCAATTTTGAAGAGTAGACATATGAGAGTTCAGGGAATTGTCCTTTGATCATTCCTCCCCCCCAAAAAAAATATCTGATTTGGTTAGAGTACTTTCACAAGATTTATTAGCAAACCCTCAAAAACACTAAGGAGAAACTTGTATACATATATGTGTGTATCTGTGTTTCCCTGGAAATGTAAGGGATTCAAAATCATAAAAAATGCACTATGGATTTATGTAAATGCTCCATTTACAACACAAAGACCAGATTTTAACCTCGTGCCCCATGAACATATAACAAATTTTGGAACTCTAGACTGCTGTCTGACAAGATAGATATTTGAGTGAAGTCCCACTGAGGACTGCCTTTATGCCAAAAAACGTTTCTCTTTGTCTATCTGTCTGTCTCTGTTTCTGTATCTGTCTGTCTTTTTCTCTCTGTCTCTCTATCTGTATCTCTGTCTCTGTCTGTCTGTCTCTCTTTTTGTGTCACTCTCTCTGTCTCTGTCTTTTTCTGTCTCTGTCTCTCTCTTTGTCTCTCTCTCTGCCTTTCTCTGGATGTCTGGCTATCTGTCTGTCTCTCTCTGTCACCCTCTCTGTCTCTGTCTCTCTTTGTGCCTTTCTGTCTCTCGGTCTCTGTCTCTGCCTTTCTGTCTCTCGGTCTCTGTCTCTGTCTCTCTGTCTCTGTCTCTGTCTCTCTGTCTCTGTCTGTCTCTGTCTCTGTCTGTCTCTGTCTGTCTGTCTCTGTCTGTCTCTCTCTCTCTCTCTCTCTCTCTCTCTCTCTCTCTCTCTCTCTCACTCTCTCTGTGTCTCTCTCTGTCTGTTTCACTCCTTCACTCTCCCTCTCTCTCTCTATGTTTCTCTCTATCTCTCTGTCTCTCTCTCTGTCTCCGTCTCTCTGTCTCTTTTTCACACACACACACACACACACACACACACACACACACACACAGAAAAACACAGACACAGACACACAGACACAGACACACAGACACAGACACAGACACATACACACACACACACACACACACACTTGATCTTTTGTTTATCCCTTACATTCAACCTTTCCTCCCCAAACTTGATTTGCTCAGAGAATGTTCAGAGGGTTTATTGGCTAAACCCCAAACAATCCTAAAGGGAAAATTGAACTTAAGTCCAAGCCATTTTCACCTGCCTCCTCCTGGTCCCTTCTGCAGGCAATATTCTAGCTGATAACCAATGTTTGAACCTCATAGTGACAATCATCTCAATGTATTTATTCATAACCTATATCCAAAGTATTCAAACTGAGCATTTCCTGGAAATATCTCTAAGCCCTTGCTGTTGTTACTGACATTTTCAGTTGTGTTCAAATCTTCCTGTCTCTATTTAAGGTTTTCTTGGCGAAGATACTGACATAGTTCACCATTTCCTTCTCGGATTCATTTTACAGATGAGGAACCGAGGCATGCAGATCTGACACTCTATCTACTGTGTCATGTAGCTACCCTCATACACCAGTGTAATAGCATATTACAAACTGAGGAATATCAAAGTCAAAATAATTTCTTCATAAGCTTCCTGGGAAATATCAGAGAATTACACAGTGATGGAATGGTAAAACACCTCAGAAGTAATCTTGCCCAAAGAAATAAGTACAGAAATATTATTTTTGCTTTGCAATAACCCAATCATCTGGATTCTATACAAAATCGAAAGACCCTAAAGGAAGCATAGTTTATTCTACTGAGCTCTCAGAGATTAGGTTCATGTGTGATAATTATAATGGCCTGAACTCTTATAATATTTTAAAATTTTCAGTGTTTTTCGCATAAAATTTAATCATAAATAAGCATAAAATCATATAACATGCTAAACAATTGCTTAGTATTTTTGTAATGCCATAGAATGTGCATGATTCCATAGAATCAAAAAAAGAAATGATCCTAGAAATTACCTTTTTATATGCTATAATTGGGAGAGCAGAAAATTGAGGCCCAGATCCGGGAAATGTCTTGAAGAAATTTATAAAAGCAGTAAATTACAGAATCATTATTAGAATGCAAATCATTTGACCTCTTATTTATTGGTTTTACGTCCAATGTACCATACTGTAATCCAGTGAAAGATTCTATTTAATAATTCCTTTAAACTAAGTATTCCTTTTGGGGTATAGATAGGATGTATAGTAGATAGAATGCAAGACCTGGAATCAAATCTGGTTTCAGACACTTACTAACTGTGTAACACTGGGCAAGTCACTTACCCCTGTTTGCCTCAGTGTGTTCATTTGTAAAATGAGCTGGAGAAGGATATTGCAAACCACTATAGTATATTTTCTAAGAAAACACCAAATGGTTTCATGAAGAGTCAGATATGGCTGATAATGAATAAACAACAGTATCAACAATGCTCTTTTAAATTCAACAATTAAATATTTGAATATACCCAAGCACACATATATATGTGTGTATGTATATACACACATAAGCATTTAATGTGGGTATATAGTATACACTAAGTAAATATATAATTATTTGGGAGAGAGACTGAGAAATTGAAAGAAACTAAGAAATAGGGGACTCAGGAAATCCTTCATTTGTGAGGCAGCACTTGAATCAATCAACCAATAAATATTTCTTAAGTTCCTTTTTATGTGCCAGGCATTGTGCTAAGTGTTGGGTATATAAAAAAGAAAGTACAGCCCTCAAAGAATTTATAATCTCATGGAAATAAAATTTGAATTGATTTGAGTGAATTTGAAATTTCTTTGTATCTAGAGATTTGAAAGGATGGAGGTGATCAGAAAGAAGAATACAGAATTATAGTAATATAGGACAAATAGAACAAAGGTCCAGAAGTGAGTGATAAAATTTATAAGAAATATAAATATAAGGATAAATATTTATAAGGAATAGTAAGGATGTAAACTGTATTAGTGGACACTAAATTCCAGAAATATAAGTTGGAATAAGAATTGTTGTCAAAGGAAATAGGTTTCATTTTATATATATTTGAAACACTCAGTCCCTCAGTGTAGAAGCTGCCAGGTCCTGGGCTATTCTGATTGTGTTTCCACAATACTGAAATTGTTTCTTCCTGGCTGCTTGGAGTATTTTCTCCTTGATCTGGGAATTCTGGAACCTGTCTATAATATTCCTAGGAGTTTTCTTTTTGGGTTCTTTTTCAGGAGGGGATTGATGGATTCTTTCAACCTCTATTTTGCCCTCTGGGTCTAAAACATCAGGGCAATTTTCCTTGAGAATTTCTTGAAGGATGATTTCTAGGTTCTTTTTTTGATCATGGCTTTCAGGTAGTCCAATATTTTTTTAAATATCACTCTTGGATCTATTTTCCAGGACAGTGGTTTTTCCCATGAGATATTTCACATTATCTTCTATTCTTTCAATTGCTTGGATCTGTTTAACAGCATCTTGATTTCTCATAAAGTCACTAGCTTCCATTTTCTCCAGTTTAACTCTGAAGTAATGAATCTCCTCAGTGAGTTTTTGAGATTCTTTTTCCATCTGCCAAATTAAGCTTTTTAAAGCATTCTTCTCCTCATTGCCTTTTTGAGCCTCTTTTGCCACTTGAGTTAGTCTATTTTTAAGATGTCATTTTCCTCAGTCAGGCTGTTGACTCTCATTTCATCATTTTGCTGCATCCTTCTCATTTCTCTTCCCAATTTTTCATCCACTTTTTTAATTTGGTCTTTAAAATCCTTCTTAAGGTCCTCTATGAATTGTCACTCACTCGTATTTTCATGTGGGGCTTTTGGTGCAGGAGTTCTGACCTCCCAGTCCTCCTCCTGTTCCATGCTTTGATCTTCTTTCCCCCCAAAATAGGAATCTAATGTTGTATTTTTCTATTTATTTTATTGCCTTTGCCTAGGCATGTTGTCACTTAATTACTTTCTTTTGGGCTTTTTGCCACATTAGGACTCTGCCTCACAATAGGAGAGTTTCTGTCCCAAAGGTTGGGTTCTTCTCAACTGCCAGAGGTATTAGTAGGGTGCCCTCCATGAAACCTCCACACACTCTGGCAAGTTGGACACGCACCCCAAGACCTCCACCCCAGACTGCAATCCAGATCCAGGGAGGTTAAAGCAAGAGCAATTACTCCCCAGACTGATTGCCAGATCTCCCTACAGTTAGCAGGCCAGGAGCTGAAGCTGCATTTAAAGATGGAAAATGGCAGCTGTGCCTTGTCTCCTCAGGTGCTTCTCACACCCAGGGAAGAAGCTGATGCACTCCCAAATACTGGTCCCAAAGTCCATAGGGCACTAACCTCTCACTTTGTGTTGTAAAATCTGGAAAAGCCACAGCTGCTGGTGTTCTAGGGTTCCTCCAGCCCACTGCTGGACCAGTCGCCCTGGGCCTAAAACCTCTTACTCACATGGTCCTGGGCTTGGCTCCCAGAGTGCTCCACTGGCCACTCCCTGCAGGGCTGCCATCGTGTCCTCAGCAGAAGGTTACCTTCTCTGTGTCATTCTCTGCATGCTGGAGCTCCAGAGGTTGTTCAGAGTCTCCCTTTTACATAATTTTGAAGTGGTGTGTTGGTGTGCCATGGAAGTGCTGTTTCTACTCCTCCATCTTGGCTCTGCCCTCAAATCTAGCAGTTATATTTTATTTCAAAGGCAATCAGAAATAATTAAAGCTTTTTGACCAAAGAAGTGAGTGATTTGGTCAGACCACTGCTTTTAGAATATTAATTTAGTGCCTTTGTGAATGTTGAATTGGAGCAGGGAGAGACTAAGTAAAAAATAGCAATTTTGATGAGGCATTTGATTAAATTGATGATTGTTCTGCCCCTTTTACTGCATTTATGGCAGGTGAAGAATGTACTTCTATCAATGAAGATCTGAAAACTAAACTGAAACATAGCCGTACAGAGTTTCCTGGATTACTGTAAATTTAACTGAAAATATAACCAGTGTTTCCAGTTTCCCTCACACTATGTTGTTACTCAATGAGCCATTATTTCCACATGATTAAAAACAACAACACCAACAACAATTAATTCAGTTATGTGGCAACAGATATGAATTAGGGTTAAAGTCTGACTAATTATTTAGACAATTCATTTCACTTGAATTGCTCAGAGTTTTGACTTACTTATATATTGTCTTTTCTGACCATTTCTTCAAAATGTAAGAATTATATGACTCACCAATCTATCCATTCATTAATCTATCCATCCACCCATCTATCCATTCATCCATCCTCCTATTCTATAGCCTAGTCAAAAGGCCTGGAACTAAATATCACTTAGTAAGATTAAAAATAATATTTTGTTCTATTTCAAAAAAACTTAATTTGTTAAGAAATTTCATGTTAAATGTGATATTCAGTTAATAAATATCAAATTAGAGTTAATAAAAAGAAATATCACCAGTAGAAGAGTATACATATGCCTTTGTTATATCAATAATGAAGTTGTTTACTGATGTCCATGTATTAGCTTATGATGTTTGAAAAATATCTCTTTTGCATCATGTAAAAAAATAATTGCAAATAATTACTAAGTGAATTTCAGATTTCAAAAGCATAATTTTATTAAAACTACAGGTGGCATTATCTTTAATTTTGGAGGGAGTATCTGTGAGGAATTTCATTCCTAGGAAGTTTGAAAACACATTCAAATTAAAATGCAATAATTAAGTAACTCAGATCATATATCTCATTTTGCTTTATGAATGACTTTACTACATTTGTGTGGGTGTTTGTGAGTATATTAATGTGATTACCAAAAACAAAATTGTAGCTAAATTAAAGTGTGATACTATATATATATATATATATATATATATATATATATATATATATATATAAATGCTGAGTGTAACCATATTTGATAAGATAGAAAAGCATGATCTCTAAAACCGTAAGTTATACTTACCTTTTTCCCCCTCTTTTCACTTACTGTGCATGTCAGTGACAAAGCACTACTTGTAATACTAGACAAAGAGATATGAAAACATGACTTTAGTTGAATGAATAATTTTGTTATGCTAAGAACCTTTCTATCAATTATTATTTGCATTGCAATTTTAACTGGCAATAAAGAAGGGAGTGGAACATAGGTTAAGAGTATCACATACAGTGGTGAAATTGAAAACATTTGGAGTGCTCTTTTCCAAATATTTGATAACCATCATTAATTAAACTGTAATGACTCAATTGTCTCCTTCTTATAAATGGAATAGAATACTGAGAGAGATAAAGTGTTGTAAGAGTTAGAAAAAGGGACCTCTTTCTCTGCGCTTGTTTAATGCCTCACTGTTCACATTGCAAGATTTTTTTTTTGTTTGTTTTTTTATGGCAAGTGGAAACTACATAGGATTTTTACTTAGGGGTCCAGACTCTAAATAAATACGAGTTAGAATTCTATTCTAACTAAATATTCTAAGTAACTATTCTAACTAACTCATTCACTAATTTTATAGGTGAAAAACTTATTTCCAAACTGGTTGTGGTTTCCTCAAAGTAGTGCAAATAGTAAGTAGATTTACGATATATTTGAGACAGCCCATCAGTCAAATAGTATATTCATAGATATAGTAATATTCACATATAAATGTGTATGTCTATATATTAATATATACATATGTATATACATATGTACACACTGGTATATGTGTCTTTATCTTCCAATTTGTATGTAAAGCCAAGCATGGGCAGCTTTCCATAGGACTGCTGCTGTGAACAGCTTTCAAGAGTAATTACATAGTATAGTGAACTCTATATTTATTTTGCAAATAAAGCAAAACATTCACAGAAATCAAAACACAGCATTTAAAATGTTATAGCCTAACAAATTATCACTAAAGTGGCCACACAATTTTCATCAAATGGGTTACATAGTTTTAAACCAAGTAGAGTCAATTCGTCACTCAATCATTCTTAAGGAGGCAAGCCTCCTTAATTGACACCAAGTACAAAAGTCAAAAGTTTTCCTCCTCTAGGTCACACTGTCTTAATATCTTCAATCAAAAATTTTTCTTTTTGATTGGATATTAGTTTCCAATCATCCTTAATTAATATGTCCTTAACTCAATAATCTAATTGTAAAGTGTCAAAGTTCTCCACCTCTAGTAAATCATGATCTTCTGATTTGCAATAAATACCCAAGGAGAAGTCTTTTTATCTTAACTCTAGGCTGGCTCTCAGCTTCCATGGTTTCCCTTCCCACAGTTTCTCTTCCTGGGAAGACAAAGCTTAACAAAGCCACAATAATATTAATGTACATTGCCAGCATCCTAATCAATTCACTTTCTGCCTGTGAAATCGACATAGACCCAATGACAAAGTCTGAGGCCTCTAACAACAAACAAATCTGACAAAGTAACATCAAAACAGACAGAAGGTGTACCAAGACCACAGTCATGCTTTCTTCCAGTTCTCCTCACTTCTCAGTTCTCATTCCCAGCAGTTCTAGCTGGTTCTCAGAAGTTCTTCAGAAGCTCTGGCTAGCCCTCAGAAGTACTCAGAAGCTCTTGACAGCTTTCAGAAGTTCTGCACCAAAAGTTCTGTTCTCAAAATCTTTTCTCTTCTCATTTCTTAGCTCCTCTGCCTCTACCCAGCTTGCTCCCAAAAGTTCTGGCTCTCTAGCTTGGGCTTTTCTTTATATAAGGTATTAGCTCTTTTGTCTTCCACCCTTTCCTGAAACAACAGTAAGTTCCTTCCACTTTGGGTTTCACAAGTTCTGGATCTTAATACTTGAAACAAGATGGTAAGTACTTCTGTGTTAATTAAATTGCTTAAACAAGGTGTTAACTACTTCTGTTTTTAATGAACTTAAAGCAAATTGCTAAGTACCTGTTTGCTTGCCAATACAAAGGGATCTTCAAATTCCATTACTGTTATATTGTATTAATAATGTCAATAGGAAACTGTTGGATCTCATTGAGTTGGTGATTGTAACAGTAACACCAGTGATTTAGAAATATGATATATTATTTGGCATTTCTATCAAGGATGAGGTAAAGAGTATATAGACTTGAGTTTAGGGGAGAAAAGAAAAGAACCTAAATTAGGCCTGGGCCTGTGTAAGTAGAAAACATGGAATCTATGATTGACATTATGAAGATAAAAATTACAAGATTTGTCAATTTATTGATTTGTATGGTAATTGAGAGTCAGAAGGTGATGATCACATCATGGTTGTAAGTCTCTGTGAAAAAGAGGGTGGAATTTACCTTTAAAGAACATGATCTTTTGGGGAAAAGGAGGAGGTTTTGGGGGATCCTGGATCATTAAAACATGACAGATTGTGTTTTAATTCTTGTTCAGGTCCTCATCACTTCTCACCTAGATTATCACAATGTACTTTCAGTGGGTCTCCCTGAACTATCTCCCAACATATGCCACATTTTGACTAAGCATTTGAGATACCATCAACATTTCTTAGAGTGAAAATAATGGAGTCATTTTGTGATGGCAAAGAATAAGACAATGAGGATATGCCCATCAATTGGGGAAAAAGTTGTGGTATATAATTGTGATGGAATACTATTGTGCTATAAGAAATGAAAAAAAAGCAGGATGCTTTCAGAAAAACCTGGGAAGAAGTAAATGAGCTGATTCAAAGTAAAATGAGCAGAATCAGGAGAACTGTATATACATTAAGAACAATATTATCTGATGATCAGCTGTGAATCACTTAAGTCATTCTCAACAGTACAATGATCTAAGGCAATTACAAAGTATTAGGGATGAAAAACTATCCAGCTCCAAAAAACAAGTTATAGAATCTAAATACAATTTTAAACATACTTTTCATTACTTTATTTTTCTTAATTTATGTCTCCTTTTCTTTCATATAATCACTAATATGGGAATATGTTTTGTATGACTGCATATGTATAACCTAGCAAATTTTTCTCCCTACGAATAAAGAGGGGGGAGGAAAAAGAGGGAAAGAATTGGGAATGCAAATAAAAATGAATCTTAAAATATTTTACATGTAATCTGAAAAATAAAATATTTTTAAAAATTAAAAATAGAAAATAAAAGACCCAATTTGTGGGTCCTGGTGAAAAGGAGATATGATGATAACTGATGAGTCTCTCAAGTCATAATATGCTTAATAAAAAGTTATAGTTTATTCAATCTTTAGTCAGTAGTATTTCTGGAGGAGTGTACACATAAGGATAATTTTCCCCATTAAGAATTCTTGACCTGATATTTGAAGCCTTCCACAATGTTACATCACCACATCATTCCCTTCTTATTCCCCTTCTAGCAAATTGATTCAACAATATGTAGCCTCTATTACCTTAAATATTGCTATCACTATATCTCTGTTCCCACATAAGTACAACACTAGCGCATTCCATATGTATGCACTACTTCCTTTCCCTCCTTATACTCAATTCACTCTTGAGTGTCCATCTTTAGTCTTTTTCTATAGGATATTGGAGCATTACAATTCAAAGTGTCTCTACCTTCTTTTAATCCATATACTCAATATCTAACATGTTTCCTAGTAAATCATGTAACTTACCTAAGTATCTGGCATGTAGTAGGCATATAAAGTATTGGTTGAATGATAATATATGACACTTAATTGTTAAATATTATTGCTTTGGTAAAGAGAATTAGTATGATAAGGTGCAAAGAGCTTGACTCTAAGCCTTAAAGATGAAAGGTTCTGAGGAGGACGGGGCCAAGATGGTGGAGTAGAAACAGCACTTTCAAGGTGCTCTGACCCACACCCCTTCCAAACAATGTAAAAGGGGAATCTGAACAACTTCTGGAGCCCCAGCACCCACGTAACAACTCAGAGAAGTTAACCTTTGGCTGAGGACAGCCCAGCAACCCTACAGGGAGTGGCCAGCGCAGCACTCTGAGAGTGGGCAGCACATCATGTTGGGAACCAAGAGCACAGCACTCTGGGAGCCAGGCCCAGACCTGTGTGAGCTGAGGTTTTAGCCCAAAGGTGGCGGGGCCAGCAGCCATTTGGAGGGACCCCAGAACATCAGCAGCTGTGGCGATTCCACAATTATCAGCACAGATATGCCTAGGACAAAGTGAGAGGTTACTGCTTTATGGACTTTGGGACCAGTATTTGGGGAATGCTTTGGCTTCCTCCCCTGGGGGCGAAAAACTGATGAGGAAATGAGGCACAGAGGCCATTTTAGAGTGTAAGTGGCAGCTCCAGCTCCTAGTCTGTGAACTATAGAGAGATCCAGCAATCAGTCTGGGGGTTAATCCCTGTTGCTTTAACCTGCTTGGAACTGGATCGTGGTCTTGGGGGAGGTCTGGGGCAGGTATCCAATTTGCCAGAGGGTGGAGGCTTAACAGAAGCCACCCAACCTCCAGAAGTTGTGAAGACCCCACATTTGGGAAAGAAGCTCTCCTGTCTGGTGGCAGAGTCCTACTGTGGCAACAAGCCCAAAAATCAAGTAATTAAGTGGCAATATGCCTAGGCAAAGGAAAAAAAATAAACAGAAAAATGCAACTTTAGACTCCTATTTTGGGTACAAAGAGGATCAAAGCATGGAACAGGAGGAGGACTGTGAGGTCAGAACTCCTGCACCAAAAGCCCCAAATGAAAATACAAGCTGGCTACAGGCCATAGAGGACCTTAAGAAGCAGATAAGAGAAGTGGGGGGAAAATTGGGAAGAGAAATGAGAAAGATGCAAGAAACGTATGAAATGACAGTCAACAGCCTGACTGAGGAAAATAACACCTTAAAAAAAATAGACTAACTCAAATGGCAAAGGAGGTCCAAAAGGGCAATGAGGAGAAGAATGCCTTAAAAAGCCAAATTTTCCAGATGGATAAAGAATCCCAAAAGCTCAAAGGGGAGAATCATTCCCTCAGATTTAGACTGGAGAAAATTTAGACTAGTGACTTTATGAGAAATCAAGATGCTGTTAAACAGATACAAACAAATGAAAGAATAGAAGGCAATGCGAAATATCTCGTGGAAAAAACCACTGACCTGGAAAATAGATCCAGGAGAGATAATTTAAAAATTATTGGACTACCTGAAAGTCATGATCAAAGAAAGAACCTAGAAATCATGTTTCAAGAAATTCTCGAGGAAAATTGCCCTGGTGTTTTAGATCCAGAGGGGGAAATAGAGGTTGAGAGAATCCACCAATCGCCTCCTGAAGAGGATCCCAAAAAGAAAACTCCTAGGAATATTATAGCCAGTTTCCAGAACTCCCAGATCAAGGAGAAAATACTACAAGCAGCCAGGAAGAAACAATTCCAATATTGTGGTAACACAATCAAAATAGCCCAGAACCTGGCAGCTTCTACATTGTGGGATTTAAGGGCATGGAATATGATATTCCAGAAGGCAAAAGAGCTGGGATTGAAGCCAAGGGCCACCTACCCACCAAAACTGAGTATCTTATTTAAGTTAAAAATATGGTCATTCAGTGGAATAGAGGACTTTCAAGCATTCTTGGAGAAAAAACCATATTTGAATAGTAAATTTGACATTCAGACAGAAGAAGCAAGAGATGCTTGAGAAGGTAATCAGGGAAAAGAAATCAAAAGGAACTTATCAAAGTTGAAATATTTACATTCCTACATGGAAAATCAATAACTGTGTCTGATGAAACCGTTCTCGTTATGAAAATAATTGAAGAAGGGTATATGGGCATATGAATACATATGTGAATGTGTGTATACATGTTTACAGGTGTACATGGATAGAGGGCACAAGTTGAATTTGGTGGGAAGGGATGATACTTAAGGTGTGAAGTTAAGAGGTGAGAGAGGAAAATGGCAAGAAGAGATGGAGAGAGACATGGTAGGGTAAACTATCTCATGTAGAAGAGACAAGGTGAAGTAGTTGAAGGGGAGGGGAAGAACAGGAAGGCAAAAAGGCAAAACCTTATTCTCATTGAATTTGGCTCAGGGAGAGAATCACATACATACTAAATAGGATATCTCACCCTGCAGGAGAGTAGGTGGAAGGGGGATGAGAGGGGGGATGGTGGAGGGGAGGACATTCTAGGGGGAGGTTGGAAGTACCCACTTTCGAAGAGGGACAGGATCAAAGTAAAGAATGGACCAGTTGGGGGGTGAGAAGGGGGGAGGGAAATAGAAGCAGTCTTTTACAATATATCTACTATGGTAATGTTTTGCATAGCTATACATGTACAACATATACTGAATTGTTTATCTTCCCAGAGGGTGTGAGTGACAAGGGAGGAAGGGATTGGATCTGAAATTTGAAGTCTCAAAATTAAATGTTTGAAATGTATATAAATACTATCATTAATACTATTTTGCATGTAATTGGGAGATAAGATGTGCATGCATTGGGACACAAAAATTCACCTTCCTCTAATGGAAAAGTCGAGGAGGTATGGGAGAAGGTATGGGAGAGAGCAGATTGGAGGAAGCGATATCTTGTGGGACTGCTATTCTGGGATGGTGGGTAAGGGAAAAATGGGGAGAAAATTGTAACTCAAAATCTGGTGGAGATGAATGATACAAACCAGAAGTTAATAAAGCATATGTTTAAAAAAAGATGAAGGTTCTGAGCCTGCCTTTGATACACACTGGCTGTAGGAATCGGGAAAAGTGATTTAACCTGTCAATACACTAGGAAATCTTCTAAGGAGTTGAAGTGAACATGCCAAGCTGTATTTATGGAAGGATTTTCCTAACATTTAAGTTTCCACTAACATTCATTTACAGATCCAGTCCCCTTTTGATTTGATTAACTCAACTGCATATGTTTTACCTCTTTCCTTAGATCATAAATTCCTTGTGGGAAGGATCTACATCTTATACCTACCTCTCCAGTGTCCTTCAAAGTTTAGATAAAGCATAGCCTTTGACACAAAGCCTTTGTCAGGGTCCCTGCCAAATTATTTTATATTTTATTTACAGATCCAGTCCCCTTCTGGTTTGGTTAACTCAAGTGCATATGATTTGCCTCTGTCCTTAGAAGATAAATTCCTACTCCAAAGCATCTGTATCTTATACCTACCTCTCCAGTGTCCTTCAGAGTTTAGATAAAGCACTGCCTTTGACACAAAGCCTTTGTCATGGCCCCTCCCAAATTATTTTGTATTTTATTTACATATAAACACATATTTATCAATTAAAAATGTAGGACCCCTAAGAGGGGGAAATTTCATTTTTGTCCTTGAATCCTCATTGTATATCCTTAACCAAAGTTTGCTGGTTGATTTATCATTGCAGTAAGCACATGTTTGTATAATAAACGAATTTTGTGTTCAATTGGTGCTCAATAAATATGAATTCAATGTCTCCCACAATGAAAATACTGATATTCTGATCCAACCAATCTGGAGATCAACTTGGAACAATGCCTAAAGGGCTCTAAAAAAGTGTATACCCTTTGACCCAGCACTACCACTTGTAGGGCTGTATCCCAAAGAGATCATAAAAGTGGGAGAAGGACTGGTATATACAAAAAATATTTATGACATCTCTTTTTGGGGTAGCAAAGCACTGGAAATCATAGGGATGACTATAACTTGGGAAATGGCTAAACAAATTGTGGTATATAAATGTAACATAATACTATTGTGCTATAACAAATGAGGAGGGGGGTTAGAGTCAAGATGGCAGGGTAAAAACAGTGCTTCAGCTCAGCTCTGGCTCCCACCACTACACATTTATGTAAAATGGGACTCCAAAAAATTTTGGAGCTCCAGAACACACAAAATGACACAGAGAAGCTAACCTCCTGCTGAGGAGAGACAGGCAGCATGGCAGGGACTAGTGAGCTTGGTACTCTGGGAGCCAAGCCAAGGGCCACATGAGTCAGAGGTTTTAACACTAGAGTGGGTCTGACTACTCAAGTACATCAGCAGCTGGAGCTACTCAAGTACATCAGCAGCTGTGGCGTTTCCAGAAATACCAACACATAGGTAACAAGGGCAAATTGAGAGGTCAGTGCAGTCTGGACATTGGAATCAATACTTGGGAGTGTGTGACTTTTGCCCCAGGGAAAGAAGTCACTGATACACTTCAGGGTAGCCACAGTCACACAGCAGTTTCAGTTCCTGGCTTGCAGACTGTTGGAGGACCAGGCATTCAGTCTGGGGGGAAATTGCTCTTGCTTTAACCTTCTTGGGTATGGATTGCAGTCTGGGGTGGAGGTCCAGGGGTGTGTGACCAGCTTGCCAGAGTGTGTGGAGGCTTCAGAGAGGGCACCCAACTAATACATCCAGCAGCTGAGAAAATTCCAGCATTTGGGAAAGAAGCTCTCCTGGATGGTGACAAAGTACTACTGTGGCAACAAGACCAAAAGTCAAGAAATTGAAGGGCAACATGCCTAGACAAAGGAAACAAAATAAACAGAAAAATTCAACATTAGATCCTATTTTCTGGGGGAAAAGGAGCAAAGCATGGAACAGGAGGAAGTCAGTGAAGTCAGAAATCCTTCACCAAAAGCCTTAAATGAAAATAAGAGCTGGTTGCAAGCCATAGAGGACTTTAAGAAACAGATAAGGGAAGTGGAGGAAAAATTGGGAAAAGAAATGAGAAAGATGCAGGAAAAGTATGAAATGAGAGCCAGCAGTCTGACTGAGGCAAATAATACCTTAAAAATAGACTAACACAAATCTCAAAAGAGGCTGAAAAAGGCAATGAGGAGAAAATGCCTTAAAAATCCGAATTTTCCAGATTGAAAGAGAATCTCAAAAGCTCACTGAGGAGAATCATTCCTTTGGAATTGGACTGGAGCAAATGGAAGCTGGTGACTTTACGAGAAATCAAGATGCAGTTAAGGAGATCCAAACAAATGAAAAAATAGAAGGCAGTGTGAAATATCACATTGGATAAACCACTGACCTTGAAAATAGATCTAGGAAAGATAATTTAAAAATTATTGGACTACCTAAAAACCATGATCAAAGAAAGAACCTAGGAATCATCCTTCAAGAAATTCTCAAGGAAAATTGCCCTGATGTCTTAGAACCAGAGGGCAAAATAGAGGTTGAAAGAATCCCTTGATCATCTCTTAAAATCATCCCCCCCCCCAAAAAAAAAACTACTATGAATATTACTGCCAGGTTCTGGAATTCCAAGATCAAGGAGAGGATATCACAAGCAGCCAGGAAGAAACAATTTGAATACTGTGGAAACAGAATCTGGATAAGACAGGATCTGGCAGCTTCTACACTGAGGTATTGAAGGGCTTAGTATATGATATTCTGGAGGCCAAAGGAGCTGGATTTAAAACCAAGAATCACCTACCCAGTAAAATTGAGTATCCTGTTTCAAGGAAACATATGGTCATTCAGTGGAATAGAGGAAAAAAAAGTGGAAGAGAAAATTTGACATTCAGATACAAGAAGAAAGAGTAGCTTGAGAAGGTAAATAGGGAAAAGAAATCATAAGGAACTTATCAAAGTTTAACTATTTATATTCCTACATGGAAAATCAATAATTGTAACTGATGAAACTATCTCAGTATGAAAATAGCTGAAGAAGGGTATGTGGGAATATGAATACATATGTGAATGTTTGTATATATGTTTACAGGCATACATAGATTGAGGGCACAGGTTGAATTCAATATGAAGAGTTGATACTTAAAAGGTGAAATTTAGAAGTGAGAGGAAAATAATAAGAGGATATGGGGAAAGACAGAATGGGGTTAACTATCTCATATAGAAGAGGCAAGGGGAAATGGTTACAACAGAAGGGAAGAACAGGAAGGCAAAAATACAAAACCTTATTCTCATTGAATTTGGCTCAGGGAGACAACAAAATACATACCAAATAGGTTATCTCACCCTACCAGAGAGTAGGGGGGAAGGGTATGAGAGGGGGGATGATGGAATGGAGGGCAGGCTGGTGGAGAGGGAATTTGTAAGCACACCCTTTTGAAAAGGGACAAGATCAAAGTAGAGAATAGAAGAAGTGGGAGGTGGGATAGGAGGGAGGGAAATATAGTCAGTCTTTTACAATATATCTACTACGGTAATGTTTTGCACAGCTACACATGTACAACATATACTGGATGAGTGAGAAGGGAGGAAGGGGATGAATCTGGAATTCAAAGTTTTAAAATCAAATGTTTAAAAATATATAAATACAATTAACAATACTATTTTACATATATTTGTGCAATAAGATATACAGGCATTGGAGCATAGAAATTCACCATTCCCTACTGGAAAAGTTGGTATGGGAGAAAATATGGGAGAGAGCAGATTGGAATAGGGTATATCATGTGGGACTGCTATTCTGGAGTGGTGGGTAGGGGAAAAATGGGGGAAAATTGTAACTCAAAATCTGGCAGAAATGAATGATGCAAACCAGAAGTTAATTAAAGCTTTTGGGAAAAAATGTACCTAATAGATGTATGATCAAAGGATATAGAAAAAAAAGAATGTCTTGGGGTGGGGGGGTGGCTAGGTGGCACTCAGGAGGATCTGAGTTAAATCCTGCCTCAGACACTTAACACTTACTAGCTGTGTGAATTGGGCATATAATTCTTAACTCCAATTGCCCTGCCTTACTCCCTCAAAAAAAAAAAAAAAAGGATGTCTTCTCCATTGGTAAGACCTTCTTTGTTAATAATAATTAAACATATGCTTCAAAAAAAAATGAAAAAGAAATGAGGAGCATTGGGTAGGTAGGTGGCATAGTGAACAGATAATCAGCCCTGGAGTCAGGAGGACCTGAGTTCAAATCTGACCTCAGACACTTAACACTTACTAGGCATGTGACATTGGGAAGTCATTTAACACCAACTGCCCAGCCTTCCCACCTCCAAAAAAAGCCAAAAATAGAATAAGGAATGAGGAGCAGACTGACTTCATAATAAACTTAAGAGATTTAGATAAACTGATCCTGAGTGAGAGGAGCAGAACCACGAGAAAATTGTTCTCAATTACAGACAACTCATATCTGTCAAGACTGTGATAGACTGTGTTCCTCTCAGAAATGGAAGCTATAACTTAACACCAAAGGACTCATAATGGAAAGGGCTATCCACAACTAGAAAAAAATTATGGAGTCTTAATGAAGATGGAAGCAAACTACTTGGTCTCTCCCTTTTTTGTTTTATTTTGTTCCTTCTTTCTTGTTTATTCCATTGGTTTAATTCTTCTTTACAACTTGACTATTGCTAAATGTGAAGGCATTTGTAGAACCTATATCCAATTTTATGCTGCCTTTGGGGCAGGGAGGTGGAGAGGGAGGGAGAGAAAATTTGTAACTCAAAAGCTTGTGGAACTGAATATTGTAAACTAAAAGTACATAAATAAATGTATTTTTAAGAAAATACTGATCTGCTAATTTTGAAAGTTAAGCAGAAATTGGAATTTTTTCCAATATTGCCATATTTTAGGTGATGTAGAAGAGTGAAGTAGTGGAAAATTCTCTAGACATGGAACAGTAGATAGATCTTCAATATTGACTAGACAAGTTACGAGCTGCATAGTTCATGCTATAGATTTAACTTGTTGAGCTTCAATTTCTTTCTCCATTAACTCTCAGTAAAATGGATACTTCCTCCTTCACATAAGTCTTGTTAAAAATGCTTTGTAAATTTCAAAGCATTTAGCATGTAGGGTAGTTATCAGAGTTAACTGGATACTAAACAGTATTTGGAGTCTAGGAGGCTTATGTCTTAATCCTTCTTCTGGCACTTGCTACTTATGGGAACATTGGTAAGTCATCTATTATTTTCACTGAGACTCATTTTTCAACTGTGAAATATGTATATATAAATATATTTATAAGCAATACATATGGATATGCACATACATACATGTACACATATACAGTTAATTTAATGTAGTATATAAAGCTCAGTGAGGAAAAGCAGAATGAAATGTTGAGAATAAGGATCATGATGAGTGACCAAGGGAATTTTTCATAATGCCTCCAGTACTCATGTGAGAATATTTAGGGATAGGTTTGGGATATGATGAATGATTTGCCCCTACATATCATTTTGGTTAAAATCCCAAAGTATAACTTGTTAAAATCAGCAATGTTTATTAATTTTTGCAGAAATGATGAAGATATTTTCCCCTCTTTTTAAATCAAGCAAACAGTATTTGACTCAAGGGCGATTTGAATATAGAAAATGCAAAAGTTTGTACTACACATATTTTTTGCATAATCCAGGTGAAATATGTTAGGTTTTCTATCCAAAAATTATCTTAGCATCCTTTATAAGGGCTTCAGATTTATCATACGGTTTCCATCATTTAAATAACATCTTTCTGACTCCAAGGGATACTTTAAGTGTCAATTTTAAGAAGAAAATCTGTGAAGACTTTTGATTTTTGCAGGTGATGCTGAAATATTAAATATGGTAACATCTGGCCTATTTTTCAGAAAGTTTTGAATGGATAAATTGTGATTAATATTTACAAGGAATTCCCATCTGCATTAAGAACACTGCCTTTTTTTTTTTCAAATGCTTTGTTAATTTCTGGTTTACATCATTCATTTCTGTCAGATTTTGAGTTAAAATTTTCCCCATTTTTCCCATATCCACCACCCCAGAATAACAGTCATACAGGATATCCCCTCAATCAATCTGCTCTCTCCCATCTATTCTCCCATACCCCATTCGACTTTTCCAATAGGGCGAGGTGAATCGCCAGGCCCCATTGCCTGCACATTTATCTCCCAATTATATGCAACATAGTATTAATCATATTATTTATATATTTTTAAAATTGATTTTAAAAGGAAGATAAGCAACTCAGTATATGATGTACATGTGTAGCTATGCAAAACATTACCCTAGTAGATATATTGTAAAAGATGGACTATATTTCCCTCCCTCCCATCCCACCTTCCACCTTGTCCACTCCCCATCTGGATCCTGACACTTTTCAAAAGTGGGTGCTTCCAACAACCCTCCCACTCAGCGTGCCCTCCTCTCCACCATTTTCCCCCATCTCCCTCCCCCGACCAGGCTCCTATAGGGTGGGACACCCTATTTAGTATGCATGTCATTTTCTCCCTGGTCCAAATTCAATGAGAATAAGGTTTTGCCTTTTTGCCTTCCTGTTCTTCCCCTCCCCTGAAGCCACATTCCCCTACCTCCTCTACACTAGACAGTTCACCCCATTGTCTCTGCCCGTTCCCCCTCACCACATTACTCTCTCACCTCTTAACCTCACCTTTTAAGTATTATCCCTTCCTATTCAATTTGAACCTGTGCCCTCTATCTATGTGTACCTGAAAACATATATACACACATTCACATATGTATTCATGTGCCCATATACACTTCTTCAACTATTTTCATACTGAGGAAACTTTATAGTTATTGTTATTCCCTGTAGGGATGTAAATGGTTCAACATTGATAAGTTCATAGTCATTTATTTTGCCTGTTTACCTTCTCAAGCATGTCTTGCTTCTTGTATCTGAATGTCAAATTTTCTATTCAACTCTGATTTTTTCCTCAAGAATGCTTGAAAGTCCTCTATTCCACCGAATGACCAAATTTTCACCTGAAACATGATACTCAGTTTTCCTGGGTAGGTGATTCTTAGTTTTAAACCGAGGTCCTTTGCCCTGAGGAATATCATATTCCATGCCTTTCGATCCCTCAGTGTACAATCTACCAGATCCTGTGTTATCCTGATTGTTTTTCCACAATATTGAAATTGTTTCTTCCTGAAGACTTGTAATATTCTCTCCTTGAAATGGAAATTCTGGAACCTGGCTACAATATTCCGAGGAGTTTTCTTTTTGGGATCTTTTTCAGGAGGTAATCTGTAGATTCTTTCAATCTCTATTTTGTCCTCTGTTTCTAAAACATCAGGGCAATTTTCCTTGAGAATTTCTTGAAGGATGATTTCTAGATTCTTTCTTTGATCATGGTCTTCAGGTAGTCATATAATTTTTAGATTGTCTCTCCTTTATCTATTTTCCAGGTCCGTGGATTTTCCCATGATATATTTCTCATAGCTTCCTATTCTTTCATTTATTTGGATCTGCTTAATAGCATCTTGATTTCTAATAAAGTCACTAGCTTCCATTTGCTACAGTATACTTCTGAAGGAATGATCCTCCTTATTGAGCTTTGGAGATTCTTTTTCCATCTGGCAAATGCAGATTTTAAGGCATTCTTCTCCTCATTGCCTTCTGAACCTTCTTTTTTTGCCATTTCAGTTAGTCTATTTTTAAGGTGTTATTTTCCTCAGTCAGGCTGTTGACTGTCATTTCACACTTTTCTTGCATCTTTCTCATTTCTCTTCCCAATTTTTCCCCCACTATTCTTATCTGCTTCTTAAAGTCCTGTATGGCCTGTAGCCAGCTTGTATTTTCATTTGGGGCTTTTGGAGCAGGAGTTCTGACCTCACAGTCCTACTCCTGTACCATGCTTTGATCCTCTTTGCCCGCAAAATAGGAGTCTAATGTTGCATTTTTCTGTTTATTTTGTTTCCTTTGCCTAGGCATGTTGCCAATCAATTGCTTGACTTTTGGGCTTGTTGTTACAGCAGGACTTTGCCCACCAGCCAGGGGAACTTCTGTCCCATAAGTTGGTGTTTTCTTAACTTCCGGAGTTATTAGTTGGGTAGCCTCTGTGAAGCTTCCACACACTCTGGCAAACTGGTCACACACCCCAAGACCTCCACCCCAGACAACAACCCAGATCCAAGAAGGGTAAAGCAAGAGAGCTTTCCACACAGACTGGTCGACGGATCTCCCTACAGTTCTCAGGCCAAGAGCTGAAGCAGCAGCAATGGGGCAATGGGGCTTAAGCTGAGCCGGCTTCTCAGCAGCTTCTCACCCCCAGGGGAAGAAGCAGACACATTCTCCCAACCAGTCCCAAAGTCCATAGGGCACTAACCTCTCACTTTGTCCTAGGCATCTATGTGGTGATAATTCTGGAAATGCCATATATCCTGGTGTTCTGGGGTCCCTCCAGCCGGCTGCTGGTCTGGCCACCCTCAAGATAAAACTGCGACTAATGAGGGTCTGTACTTGGCTCCCAGAGCACGGTGCTGGTGGCTCCTAGAGGGCTGCACTTGTGGCTCCAAGAGCACTGTGTTGGCCCCTCCCTGCCTGGATGCAGGGCTGTCCTCAGTGAGAGGATAGCTTTTCTGTGTAATTTTCTGAGTTCTGGAGCTCCAAAGGTCATTCAGAGTCCCCGTCTTACATAATTTTTATGTGGTGTGGGTTGGAGTTCTGCACAAGTGCTGTTTATACTCTGCCATCTTGACTCCCAAGAACACTTCATTTTCAAAACAATGATGACAAAAGGGGAAACACATTGTGAGCTTTACTTATGTTTCTTTTTGGTGTTTCCTACTTGATCTAATTTTATTTTTTTAAGACAGGTCACCTTCCATCAAGTTCAGGAAGGGAATCCATGGGATACCCTGTTACCCAAAATAGTGAGGAGTATGAAAAGCCTATCAGCATTCTGCCTGCTAGTTGTTCAATATCAGTCCTGTAACAGCAGTAGTAAATATACCATTAATGCTAATTCCCTTCATTAGACAGCAAAGAAATGCATTGGAATTGCTTAAAACATTTTGGATAGGTAGGCTTTCTTTATCTGGTCTTGTGAGATTCCTTATTTGTCCATCTTTTGAGAGATACATCAAACTATTCTTTTACTTCTTTTTTTTAAGCAATTGGGGTTAAGTAACTTGCTCAAGGTTACAGGCCTAGTCATTATTTATGCATGGGTGCTCATTTAATGAGGCCAGATTCGATCTCGGGTCATCCCAACTCCGAGGCTGGCGCTCTTACTCACTGTGCCACCTAGCCGCCCCCTCTTTTACTTCTTAAATGCAGTGAATATTCAATCCTGATAATTGGCCTTGGAATTTCTATCATTCATTTGATAAGTGTGCAAGAAAGGATACTCCTCTTTTCCTATAAGGTTACAAAGATGCCAACTGATAAAGGACTAGTTTGGCATCTTTAACTTCCTAAAATGGATTGATTATAGGTGGATGCATAGAGCAGGGGCACCAATCACCTCTCAAGCATTTGCAAATATTCTTTAGATATGTGTGTATCATAAATATTATAAAATATACTATAGATATGTTATATGTGTGTCTGCAAATGCATATTCATATATGGATCTGGTATGATTCAATAAGATGAAGAAATGTACTGAAGTCTTTAGATCTCCTAAAATGCATGTGGAGTTTTATGTGCCTATTGGATACCAAGATGAGAATGAGGGTTTAAAGGGTTGGTCTGACACTCAAGGAAAAGGTAAGGGTTTGAGATAAAGAACTATTTCATGTAGAACAAGAAAACTTTTCTGTATTTCCTTTGAAGGACTTGCTAATGTCCTAATTTAATGTTTGGTCATTTGCCTAAACTGCCCAAGTTCCTTTCTTTTTCATCCTATATACTTACTACTTTCTCAAAATGGATAATGGAATAATCTAATAATGTTTTGCACAATTGTTTCTTGACAACTGGAAATATTTGAGGCTTTTACATTATTTGGCCCACATTCTTTCTCTCTTTTTTTTCCTTTTTGGAGGGCAATTGGGGTTAAGTAACTTGCCCAAGGTCACACAGCTAGGTTTTTGTTTGTGTGTGCAATAAGTGTCTGAGGCCGGATCCGAACTCAGGTCCTTCTGACTCCAGGGCCGACACTCTACTCACTGTGCCACCTAGCTGCCCCAACCACATTCTTTCTTTTCAATCACTTTTCTCCATATTTGAAATAATCTTTTGAGAAAAAGTATATTTGAGATTTTTATACTGATGATTTTGTAATTTTATAACCTTTTCCTCTTCCACGTAGAATAGAATAATACAATTGTTATTATTTCTATGGAAGATATAGTTTCATCAAAATGTTTCATAATCCTGCCAGAAAAAAAAAAAACGTTTATTTTCATTTATATAGATTGGAAATGTCCCTTACATGATACTGATCGGAAAGTTGACTTAAGATGAGACTTTGCAAATGAATAAGACTAAAATCTAAAATTTTAAATAAAATTTCAAAAGAAATTTTGTCCTTTATCCAACTTCATTACCTGGGGCAAAGCCACTTAGGGACACCTTTGAGTTGTTGGAAGCAGTCTACCATTATCCAACCCACAAACCTGCCTAGCCCCTACGATTTTCTTTTCTTTTCTTTTCGTTTTCTCTGCCCTAGCTCTCCTCTTTCATTTCCTTTCAAATTTCTATCTTGTCTATATCTTATTCAGTTAATGCCTTCATGAATTCTATGTTGCACATGGTGGCACACACACACACACACACACACACACACACACACACACACACACATGCACATACACAGACACAAGTTTCATTTAGGCCTGTGAAGGGCACTTGGATATACAGAGATTGATATTGTAATCTATGATTCACTGGACATATTTCACTCTGATGTAATGAAAAAAACTTTCTCTCAGTGAAGTCTACCCTACAGTGGATTGGAGAGACTCTATGGTGGTTCCCTATCACTGGAGGGTTTCAAGGATGTACCAGATAACCAACTGTTATAAAGAGGATCATTTTTTCAGGTGGGAAAAGAAGAGCTGAATCACCTCTGAAGTCTCATCCAACTGATAATTTCTTTGATTCAACAAAGAACAAAATTCACTTCCCCCATGCCTCCAGAAGAATATAAGTTCCCTAATGAAAGGACTTTGTCTTTTTCCTTTGTACTTTTGAATATGGCTTTATACCAGAGAACCAATTCCTTTGTATGGACAGGGAATCATATTGATGTGCTGAAGTATTGACTGGTCCTATAGCTTATCAAAAGCTGCCATTCACTTCCTGAGCAGACAGCACAGATGGCTTGGCATTTGGTTCTGGGATCCCTTGGCAGGAAGAAACACACACACACACACACACACACACACACACACACACACACACACTTAGAGCAAAGTGCCTAATTGTACATTTTTTTAGACTGCCTAAGGCATTAGAGCCTGAATTCATAAATAAAGGTCTTATGATGGTGAAAGAATCTCTCTCTCTCTCTCTCTCTCTCTCTCTCTCTCTCTCTCTCTCTCTCTCTCTCTCTTCTCTCTTCTCTCTTCTCTCTCTCCCCCCCTCCCCTTCTCTCCTCATTCTCCATCAAACTATTTATCTATTAATTTCTATATACATGCATATATAAATACTCATTTGCTCATACACATGCCCATATACACATCTATGATTTGTAAAAACTGGTTACAGTGTGATTTATCCTTGCTTTGGGAGACATATACTTTCTGGAATTTTTTATTAGCAAATTCTGTTTATGATGATTTAGTTTTCTTTTAATAATAAACATATTTAGACCTCACTCATTTTAACTATACACAGGAAGATCATTATCATAGAATAAAGTTTAGGAATGAAAGTATTTAATTGCCTTAGACTATTTCAAAGGAATCAAATCGCCTGATCAAAATGTTTTTGTTTGTTTGTTTGTTTGTTTCGTTTTTATGTTTGGTTTGGTTTGGTTTGGTTTTCTTTTTGGAAAGTGGTAGGTTTTGCCAAGCTTACTTTAATAAATAGATAAAATGAAAAATCCTAAGATCAGTAAGATAGAAGTGCTCTCAAAGACTCTCCAAAAATTGACAAAAGATTCCTTCAATAATATTTCTTTTGGGGGGCAGAGCCAAGATGGCAGAGTAGAATCAGCACTTCCTCAGAACTCCAGCCCACACTGCTTCAAAATTATGTAAACGGGGACTCTGAACAACCTCTAGAGCTCCAGAACCCACAAAATGTCACAGAGAAGCTAACCTCCCCCCGAGGACAGCCCAGCTGCCTGGAAGGGAGTGGCTAGCACAGCACTCTGGGAGCATAGCCCAGGCCCACATGAGTCTAAAGTTTTAGTCCCCAGGTAGCCAGACCAGCAGACAGCTGTAGGGACCCCAGAACACTAGCAGCTGTGGCATTTCCAGAATTATAAACACATAGATGGCTAGGACAAAATAAGAAGTTCGTGCCCTATGGACTTTGGGACCAGTATTTGGGAGTGTGTCAGCTTCTTCCACAGGGGGTGAGAAGCCTCTCAGTAACAGAGGCACAACCACCATTTTGAAGGTTCAGTTGCAGCTTCAGCTCCTGGCCTGTAGACTATAGGGGATCCAGTGAACAGTATGGGGGATTTTCCAAGAAATAATATTCTTTGGGCATAACACTGAGTTGGTTTGAGAGAGAAGATAGAAGAAGGCAAGCCCACTTCTGAAGGCTGCTTAAGGAAAAGACTCTAAGAATTCATAAGAAAAGCTGATAGTTTCCAACACATCCCTATTCCCAGCTTGCTACTCTAGAAATTTCAGGGAGTTTCCCCATGGGTGAGATCCAGGACCCTCTCTCTTGGTTGAACTGAGTTACCTAATTCCCAGTGGAAGAGCTACTTAATTCTGTATTGTATTACCTGTTATATATTCTCATATACATATATATATATATATATATATATATATATATATATATATAGGTGTGTGTGTGTGTGTGTGTGTGTGTGTACGTATTTCTTCTCTGATCTCTCTTTTGTTATGATTTAAATAAGCGGGTTTCTTTACCATTATATTTTTTCCCAAAATTTATTTATTTTTAGTTCTCAACATTCATTTCCACAAAACTTTGAGTTTCAAATTTTCTCCTCATCTCTCCTGTATCCACCAGCCCAAGATGGCAAGCATACAAATTACCCCTTCCCCAGGCTGACCAAACTTCTATCTCCCCATATCCACAACTCCCCCCATCCCCAACTCCCCCCCCTTACTTTCTTGTAGGGCCAAATGGATTTCTCTAGCCCATTGCGTCTATATCTTATTTCCAAGTAGCACGTAAACACACTTATTTAGTATTTGTTTTTAAAACTTTGAGTTTGAGATTCTCTGCCTTCTTCCCTCCTCATCACTCCCCACCCATTGAGAAGACAAGCAATTCCGTATAGGTTGTGCATGAGAAAATAAAAGCACTTACCTCCCAGGGTTGTCACAAGAATCAAAGGAGACAATAATTGATTGATTTTTTTTTTTTTGTTATACTAATTTGTAAATGCATTAACAAACAAAATTACCCACTTATTCCAATTACTTATACAAGAATACTGATGTCCCAAGTAATAAGCAAAAAGCTTACTGAAGAAGGAATCACTTTCTTTTTTATCCCAAGCTTCCAGGCATATTGATTTATTAAGCAAAGCTAATTGTCTAACAAATCACTACCAGGCCTTCCTCAGCTTTGGCACTGGACACCAATTACATGGAGGAGGCAGAATTTATGCAGTAAAAAAAAAAATTAAATAAGATGAATTAATTAAAAAGAAAATAAATAACCGGGACAGAAAATTAAATGATCTGGTTTCTTTTCTTTTTTTTTTTTAATTTGTAACATTTAATTTTAAACTTCAAATTCCAGATCCATTCCATTCTTCCCTTATCATCCTCTGCCTCTGGGAAGATAACCAATTCAGTATGTGTTGAACATGTATACCTATGCAAAAAACAGTGATGGTAGATATACTGTAAAAGACTGCTTATATTTCCCTCCTTCCCATCCCAGCCCCCACATGGCCCATTCCCTATTTTGATCCTGTTCCTCTTCGAAAGTGGGTACTTCCAACCTCCCCTCCCCTCAGAATGCCCTCACCTCCATCATCCCCCCTCTCATTCCCCTTCTCCTACTCACCTGCAGGGTGAGATATCCCATTTAGTATGTATGTCATTCTCTGCCTGAGCCAAATTCAATGAGAATATGGTTTTGCCTTTTTGCCTTCCTCTTCTTCCCTCCCCTGCAACCACTTCCCCTTGCCTCTTCTACATGAGATAGTTTACCCCACCCTGTCTCTCCCCATCTCCTCTTGCCACATTCCTCTCACCTCATAACTTCAACATATATACACACATTCATATATATATATATATATATATATATATATATATATATATTCAAATTCACATATACTCTTCTTCAATTATTTTCATACTGAGAAAGGTTTCATCAGTCACAGTTATTATTATTCCATGTGTCAATATAAATAATACAACTTTGATAAGTTCCTTTTGATTTCTTTTCCCTTACTATCTTGTCAAGCATCTCTTACTTCTTGTGTCTGAATGTTAAATTTTCTATTCAACTGCGGTTTTTTTCTCAAGAATGCTTGAAAATGGGGGGGGGGGGCAGAGTCAAGATGGTGGAATAGAAACAGCAGCTCCAAAGCTCTCTCCCCCCAGATCACCTCCAAACTATGTAAAAGGGAACTCTGAACAACTTCTGGAGCCCCAGCACCCAAAGAACAACACAGAGAAGCTAACCTCCCACTGAGGACAGCCCAGCAGCCCTGGAGGAAGGGCCAGAGCAGTGCTTTGGGAGCCAGCAGTGCACAGCCTTCGGAGAGCTGAGCCAAGGTCCCGACGTTTTAGCCCAAGGGCGGCCGGGACAACAGCTGGCTGGAGGGACCCCAGAACACCAGCAGTTGTGGCGATTCCAGAATGGTCAACACAGACATGCCTAGAACAAAGTGAGAGGTTAGTGCCTAATGGACTATGGGACCAGTATTTGGGGAATGCATCAGCTTCCTCCCTTGGGGACTAGAAACCGCTGAGGAGACACACCATTTTGCCGTTTTCAGTGACAGCTTCAGCTCCTGGCCTGTGAAGTGTAGGGAGATCCAGCGATCAGTCTCAGGGGGTAAGCGCTCTTGCTTTAACCTCCCTGGATCTGGATTGTGGTCTGGGGGAGAGGTTGTGGGGCAGGGTTCCAGCTTGCCAGACACAAATGTTGCCCCCCCACACATTCGGGACTAAGCTCCCCTGTCTGGTGGCAGAGTTCTACTGTGGCAACAAGCCCAAAAGTCAAGTAATTAAGTGGCATCATGCCAAAGGAAAGGAAACAAAATAAACAGAAAAATGAAACATTAGACTCCTGTTTTGGGGACAAAGAAGATCGAAGCATGGAACAGTCAGAGGGCTGTGAGGTCAGAAAACCTGCTCGAAAAGCCCCAAAGGAAAATATGAGCAGGTTACAGGGCATAGAGGACCTTAAGAAGGACTTTAAAAATCAAATAAGAGAAGTGGAGGAAAAATTGGGAAGAGAAATGAGAAGAATGCAGGAAAAGTATGAAATGAGGGTCAACAGCCTGAGGAAAACAACACCTTAAAAATAGACTAACTCAAATGGCAAAGCAGGCCCAAAAGGGAAATGAGGAGAAAAATGCCTTAAAAAGACAAATTTGCCAGATGGAAAAAGGATCTCAAAACCTCAATGAGGAGATTCATTCCTTCAGAGTTAGACTGGGGCAAATGGAAGCTAGTGACATTATGAGAAATCAAAATGCTGTTAAGCAGATCCAAACAAATGAAAGAATAGAAGGCAATGTGAAATATCTCATGGGAAAAACACTGACCTTGAAAATAGATCCCAGAGAGATAATTTAAAAATTATTGGACTACCTGAAAATCATGATCAAAGAAAGAACCTAGAAATCACCCTTCAAGAAATTCTCAGGGAAAATTGCCCTGATATTTTAGATCCAGAGGGCAAAATAGAGGTTGAAAGAATCCACAAATCACCTCCTGATAAAGATCCCAAAAAGAAAAGTCCCAGGAATATTATAGCCAGGTTCCAGAATCCCCAGATCAAGGAGAAAATACTACAAGCAGCAAGGAAGAAACAATTTCAGTATTGTGGAAACACAATCAGAATAGCTCAGGACCTGGCAGCCTCTAAACTGAGGGATCGAAGAGCATGGAAAATGTTATTCCAGAGAGCAAAAGAGCTGGGACTAAACCCAAGGGTCTCCAACCCAGCAAAACTGAGTATTTTGTTTCAGAGGAAAATATGGTCATTCAGTGGAATAAAGGACTTTCAAGCATTTTTTAAACAAATGCTTTATCAACTTCTGTTTTACATCATTCATTTCCACCAGATTTTGAGTTACAATCATTTTCCCCCGGTATTCCCCTACCCAACCTCCCAGAATGGCAGTCCCACAAGATATCGCTTCCTCCAATCTGCTCTCTCCCATACCTTCTCCCATACCCCCTTCGACTTTTCCATTAGAGGAAGGTGAATCTTTGTGTCCCAACGCCTGCACATCTTATTTCCCAATTATAAGCAAAAGAGTATTAATAATAGTATTTATATATATATATATATATATATATATATATATATGTATATATATATATATATATATATATATTTGAAACATTTAATCTTAAGACCTTGAATTTCAGATCCATTTCCTTCCTCCTTTGTCACCTATTCCCTCTGGGGAGATAAGTAATTCAGTATATGTTGTACATGTCTAGCTATGCAAAACATTATCAGAGTAGATATATTGTACAAGGCTGCTTATAATTCCTTCCCACTCATCCCACCCCCCACCTGGTCCATTCCCTACATAATCCTGTCCCTCTTCTATAGTGGGTACTTCCAACCTCCCCTCCCCCCAAGGATGCCCTCCCATCCATCATCCCTCCTCTCATCCCCCTTCCCCTATTCTGCTGTAGGTTGAGATATCCCATTTAGTATGTATGTCATTCTCTCCCTGAACCAAATTCAATGAGAATGTGGTTTTGCCTTTTTTTTTCCCTTCCTATTCTCCCCCTCCCTTGCAACCACTTCCCCTTGCTTCTTCTACATGAGATAGTTTACCCTACCCTGTCTTTCCCCATCTCCTCTGCCACTTTCCTCTCTCACCTCATAATTTCATCCCTTGAGTATTCTCCCTTCCCAACAAATTCAAACAATGCCCTCTATCCATATACACACACATTCACATATGTATTCATATGACCACACACCCTTCTTCCATTATTTTCATGGTGAGAAAGATATCATCACTCATAGTTATTGTTTTTCCATATAGGAATGCAAATAGTTCAACTTTGATAAGTTCCCCTTGATCTCTCTTCCCCGATTACCTTCTCAGGCATCTCTTCCTTCCTGTGTCTGGATGTCAAATTTTCTATTCAATTCTGGTTTTTTCCTCAAGAATGCTTGAAAGTCCTCTATTCCACTGAATGAACATATTTTCCCCTGAAACAAAATACTCAGTTTTGCTCGTAGGTGACCCTTGGGTTCATTCCCAGTTCTTTTGCCCTCTGGAATATCATATTCCATGCCCTTTGATCCCTCAGTGTAGAAGCTGCCAGGTCCTGAGCTATTCTGATTGTGTTTCCACAATATTGAAACTTTTCCTCCTGGCTGCTTGTAGTATTTTCTCCTTGATTTGGGGATTCTGGAACCTGGATATAATATTTCTGGGAGTTTTCTTTTTGGGATCTTTTTCAGGGGGTGATCAGTGAATTCTTTCAACCTCTATTTTGCTCTCTGGATCTAAAACATCAGGGCAGTTTTCCTTGAGAATTTCTTGAAGGGTGATTTCTAGGTTCGTTCCTTGATCATGGCTTTCAGGCAGTCCAATAATTTTTAAATTGTCTGTCCTGTATCTATTCTCCAGGTCAGTGGTTTTTCCCATAAGATATTTCACATTGCCTTCTAATCTTTTGTTTCTTTGGATCTGCTTAACAGCATCTTGATTTCTCATGAAGTCACTAGCTTCCATTTGCTCCAGTCTAACTCTGAAGGAATGAATCTCCTCATTGAACTTTTGAGATTCTTTTTCCATCTGGCAAATTCGACTTTTTAAGGCATTCTTCTCCTCATTGCCTTTTTGGGCCTCCTTTGCCATTTAAGCTAGTCTATTTTTTAAGGTGTTGTTGTCCTCAGTCAGGCTGTTGACCCTCATTTCATACTTTTCCTGCATCCTTCTCATTTCTCTTTCCGATTTTTCCTCCACTTCTCTTATTTGATTTTTAAAGTCCTTCTTAAGGTCCTCTATGGCCTGAACCCGCTCATGTTTTCCCCTGGGGCTTTTGGAGCAGGACTTCTGACCTCACTGTCCTTTTCCTGCTCTATGCCCCCAAAATAGGAGTCTAGGGTTGCATTTTTCTGTTTCCTTTGCCTTGGCATGTTGCCACTTATTTACTTGACTTTTGGGCTTGTTGCTACAGTATGGCTTTAAGGCCTGATAGAGGAATTTTCATCCCGAACGTGTGGGGGGCAACTTCTGTTTCTGGCAAGCTGTAAACCCACCCACGACTTCCACCATTGATCACAATCCAGATCCAGGGAGGTTAAAACAAGAGTGATTACCCCCCAAGACTGATCGCTGGATCTCTGTACAATTAATTGCCGGTCAGGAGCTGGCGCTGCCTCTGAAAACTACAAAATGGCATGTCTCCTTAGTGGCTTCTAGCCCCCAGGGGAGGGAGCTGACGCATTCCCCCAAATACAGGTCCCAAAGACCATAGGACACTAACCTCTTACTTTGTCCTAGGCATGTCTATGTTGATAATTCTGGAGTCGCCATGGCTGCTGGTGTTCTGGGGTTCCTGCAGCTGGCTGCCAGCCCTGCCACCCTGGGGCTAAAACCTTGGCTCACGTGGACCTGGGCTCCACTGGGCTCTGCTTCCTGTGCTCTGCACGTTGCTCGCTGCCGGCTCCCAGACCACTGCGCTGGTCCTTCCTGCAGGGCTGCTGGGCTGTCCTCAGTGGGAGGTTAGCTTCTCTGTGTTGTTCTGTGGGTGCTGGGGCTCCAGAAGTTGTTCAGAGTCCCCTTTTACATAGTTTGGGGGGAATCTGGGGGCAGAGTGGCTTGGATAAGCTGTTGCTACTCCGCCATCTTGGCTCTGCCCCCAGACTTTCAAGCATTTTTGAGGAAAAAAAAACAGAGTTGAATAGAAAATTTGACATCCAGACACAAGAAGGAATAGATACATGAGAAGGTAATCAGGGAAAAGAAATCAAGAGGAACTTTTTAAAGTTAACCTAATTACATTCCCACATGGAAAAACAATAACTATGACTGATGAACCTTCTGTCAGTATGAAAATAATGGAAGAAGGGTATGTGGTCACATGAATACATATGTGAATGAGTGTATATATGTTTACAGTTATACATGGATAGAGGGCATGGGTTGAATTTGTTGGGAAGGAATGATACCTAAGGGGTGAAATTATGAGCTGAGAGAGGGAAGTGGCCAGACGAGATGGGGAGAGACAGGGTAGGGTAAATTATCTCATGTAGAAGAAGCAAGGGGAAATGGCTGCAGGGGAGGGGAATAATAGGAAGGCAAAAAGGCAAAACCACATTCTCATTGAATTTGGTTCTGAGAGAGAATGACATACATACTAATTGGGATATCTCAACCTGCAGCAGTATAGGGGGAAGGGGGATGAGAGGAGAGATGATGGATGGGAGGGCACTCTTGGGGGGAGGGGAGAGTGGAAGTACCCACTATAGAAGAGGGACAGGCTCAAGTAGGGAATGGACCAGGTGGGGGGTGGGATGAGTGGGAGGGAATTATAAGCAGCCTTGTACAATATATCTAGTATGATAATGTTTTGCATAGCTATACATGTACAACACATACTGAATTACTTATCTTCCCAGAGGGAATGGGTGCCAAGGCAGGAAGGGAATGGATCTGAAATTTGAGGTCTTAAAATTAAATGTTTCAAATATGTGTAAATACTATTATTAATACTCTTTTGTATGTAATAGGAAGATAAGCTTTACAGGTATTGGGGCACATAGATTCACCTTGCTCTAATGGAAAAGTTGATGGGGTTATGGGAGAAGATATGGTAGAGAGCAGATTGGAGGGAGGGATATCTTTTGGGACTGCTATTCTGGGAGGGTAGGTAGGGGAAATCGGGGGAAAAAATTGCAACTCAAAATCTGGCAGAAATAAATGATGTAAACCAGAAATTAATAAAGCATTTGTTTAAATTAAAAAAAGAAGAGGCTACCATTACCCATGCTACTGCACTCTAATGACCATGGAAGCTTTCCATCTGAGTTAGAAATGAAGCTTCCATATGTGTTGTTTCCCCTATAAGAATGTGATCTTCCTACGTACAGGGTCTGTCTTTTCTATTTGTACCTCCAGTGTTTAGGCCAGTGCTCTGCATATAATAAGTGCTTAACAGATGTTTCCTTCATCAAGTAGAAGGGGATTCACCATAATCTACAATCAAGAAGTTCCCCAATTTATTTAGCCTATTTCTCAGCACCGCCCCTCGAAACCTACTTTCTTTAAAACTTTAATGTTTTTTTTTTAAATTTGCTTTATTTAAAATATGTATTTTTAAAAAATGATGCATTTAATAATTTGTTGTAAATTAGTCGTTTCTTTTTTGCACTGAAATTTTGATGATGCAATATTGTGTCATGTAACTGTATAGTATCATATTGTAAACAAGTTATTACATGCACATTTTCCTGCCAATGCATGCTGGGCTTCCTGACAATGCATAACACTCTCACCTGCCAACACTTCCTTGTTTGTTTTAAATTTATTTACTTTTAGTTTACAACATTCAGTTCCACAGTCCCTTGAATTTCAAATTTTCTCCCCCTCCTTTTCCTCCCTCCCTAATGGCAGCATGCATTCAAATATAGGATCTCCAGGGGCGGCTAGGTGGCGCAGTGAATAGAGCGCCAGCCCTGGAATCAGAAGGACCTGAGTTCGGAGCCGGCCTCTGACACTTAACCCACACAAACAAAAACCTAGCCGTGTAACCTTCGGCAAGTTACTTAACCCCAATTGCCCTAAAGGGGCGGCTAGGTGGCACAGTGAGTAAGAGTGCCGGCCTCGGAGTTGGGATGACCCGAGATCAGATCCGGCCTCAGAAAATGAGCACCCACGCATAAATAATGACTAGCTGTGTAACCTTGAGCAAGTTACTTAACCCCAATTGCTTAAAAAAAAATATAGGATCTACAAATACCTTCACATTAAACATTAGGCAGGTTGCAAAAAAGGATTATAACAACTGGAGTGAACAAAGAGAAAGAAGAAACAAAACAAAAACAAAAAAAAAAAAAGAAAGAGCAAGTAGTTTACTTCAATCTCCATTTAGACTCCGTAGCTCTTTCTCTGGATGTGGATATCCATTTCCATCATGAGTCTTTTGGAGTTGTCTTATGACCTTGCATTGCTGAGAGAAGTCCAGTCTATCAAAGTTAGTCTTCCTACACATTTTTCGTGTCTGTGATTGTGTGTAGATTTCTCCTGGTTCTGTTCCCCTCACTTAGCTTCAGTTTATGTAAGTCTCCTTGTTTCTCATAGCACAATAGTATTCCATTACAGTCATATACCACAACGTGTTCAGCCATTCCCCAACTGATGGGCATCCCCTTGATTTCCAATTCTTTGCCACCACAAAAAGAGCCGCTAAAAATATTTTTGTACATACAGGTCCTTTTCCCACATCTATGATCTCTTTGGGATACAGTCCTAGAAGTGGTATTGCTGGGTCAAAGGCAATACAAAGGCAAATCTTCCTTGTTAAGACCTGTCAGCAGACTTGACCACTTATTGGTTAGAAGTTATGTTTTGTATGTTTATCTGGAAAATAATATCATCACTACAACTTTAACTCTGTTACACAACAGATGAAAAGTAGTTTTTCAAATTTTTCTTATCTTCTCTTTCCTTAAGCTTCCACCACCTCTTTATTTTTATTCAAGTCCCCCAATTGCACCTGAGGCTACAACCTACTGTCCCCTAGGATTGTTTCAGCCCCTATTATCCAAGGCCTAAAGAACTCTGAAAGTAATAGCTTAAGGTCAATCCTTAGATACAGGACTTTTGCAAAACCTAAGACATCATGGCTGTAGGAAACACAAATTTCATGGTGTTAGATTTAAGACTGCCTGATGGTGACTAGAAATCCCTTGCAGGTGAGTTTGCTTATTCTGTGATCTATTAGATGTTCTCAAATGACTTCTATAAGCATCTTGGGATTGGTGGGTTTTTGCCAAAATTCATGCAACATTTCTATTTCGAGAGACTTGACACCTGATTCACAGCTTTACATTTCCCTTGATTCCGAGTCACTTTCTCATTTTAGCTGTCTGTGCACCCACAACAGACCTCCCCCTCTTTCCTTCTCAGATTCTTTTTCCATATGGGAAAGTGTCATGTTATTAAAACTTTTCAATTAAATTCCCCAGGTCTCTTTGCACTGATGAAAAAAATCACAGCTGGGCTCCAGGTATATTAGCTTTTTCATTATCAATTGTTTAGATAAAATGCTTTATAACATTTAAAGTGGTGTAAAAAAAAAGAATTCTTGAAAGTCCTCTATTCCACTGAATGACCATATTTTACCCTGAAACAAAATACTCAGTTTTGCTGGGTATGTAATTCTTGCTTTTAATCCCAGGTCTTTTGCCCTGCAGGATATAATGTTCCATGCCCTTCAATCCCTCACTATCGAAGCTGCCAGGTCCTGTGCTATTCTGATTGTGTTTCCACAATATTGAAATTGTTTCTTCCTGGCTGCTTGTAGAATTTTCTCCTTGATCTGGGAATTCTGAAACCTGGCTATAATATACCTAGGAGTTTTCTTTTTGGGATCTTTTTCGGGAGGTGATCTGTTGATTCTTTCAACCTCTATTTCCCCCTCTGGGTCTAACACATCAGGGCAATTTTCCTTGAGAATCTTTTGAAGCATGATTTCTTTTTTTATATACATTTGAAATATTTAATTTTAAGACTTCGAATTTCAGATCCATTCCCTTCCTCCCTTGTCACCCACTCCCTCTGGGAAGATAACCAATTCAGTACGTGTTGTACATGTATAGCCATGCAAACCATTACCATAGTAGTTATATTGTAAAAGGCTGCTTGTATTTCCCTCCCCCCCATCCAACCCCCCACCTGGTCCATTCCCTACTTTGATCCTGTCCCTCTTCTATAGTGGGTATTTCCAAACTCCACTCCCCCTAGAATGCCCTCCCCTCCATCATCCCCCCTCTCATCCCCCTTCTCCCTACTCTCCTGCATGATGATCTGTCCCATTTATTATGTATGTGTTTCTCTCCCTGAGCCAATATCAATGAGAATAGGTTTTTGCCTTTTTGCCTTCCTGTTCTCCCCCACCCCTGCAACTACTTCCCCTTGCCTCTTCTACATGAGATAGTTTACCCTAGCCCCTCTCTCCCCATCTCCTCTTGTCACTTTCCTCTCTCACCACTTAGCTTCACCCCTTAAGTATCATCTCTTCCCACCAAATTCAACCTGTGCCCTCATCCATGTGTACCTGTAAACATATATACACATATTTGGGGTGGTTAGGTGGAGTAGTGAGCAAGAGCACCAGCCTCGGAGTTGGGAGGACCCAAGATCGGATCTGGCCTCAGAAAACGAGCGCCCATACACAAAAAAATGACCCCCCCGTGCAACCCCGAGCAAGCCACCCAAACTCAATTGCTTTAAAATACACACACACACACACACACACACACACACACACACACACACACACACACACATACACACACATTCTCATATGTATTCAAATGTCCATATACCCTTCTTCAATTATTTTCATAATGAGATAGGTTTCATCAGACACAGTTATTGTTTTTTCCATATAGGAATGTAAATAGTTCAACTTTGATAAGTTCCTTTTGATTTCTTTTCCCTGATTACCTTCTCAAGCATCTCTTGCTTCTTGTGTCTGATTGTCAAATTTTCTATTCAACTCTGTATTTCCTCAAGTATGCTTGAAAGTCCTCTGTTGCACGGAATGACCATATTTTCCCCTGAAACAAGATACTTAGTTTTGCTGGGTAGGTGACCCTTGGCTTCAATCCCAGCTCTTTTGGCCTCTGGAATATCATATTCCATGCCTTTCAATCCCTCAGTGTAGAAGCCATCAGGTCCTGGGCTATTCTGATTGTATTTCCACAATATTGGAACTGTTTCTACCTGGCTGCTTGTAATATTTTCTCCTTGATCTGGGAGTTCTGAAACATGACAATATTATTCCTAAGAGTTTTCTTTTTGGGATCCTTTTCTATCATGTCATTTGTTTGGATCAGCTTAACAACGTCTTGAATTCTCATAAAGTCTCTAGTTTCCATTTGCTCCAGTCTAACTCTGAAGGAATGAATCTCCTCAGTGAGCTTTTGACATTATTTTTCCATCTGGCAAATTCAGCTTCTTAAGGCATTCTTCTATCCACGGCCCTTTTGAGCCTCCTTTGCCATTTGTGTTTGTCCATTTTTTAAGGTGTTATTTTCCTCAGTCAGGATGTTGACTCTTATTTCTTACTTTTCCTGCAGCCTTCTCATTTCTCTTCCCAATTTTTCCTCCACTTCTCTTATTTTTTTTTAAATCCTTCTTAAGGTCGTCTATGTCCTGTAACCCCTTCATATTTTCATTTGGGACTTTTGGTGCAGGATTTCTGAAATCACAGTCCTCCTCCTGTTCCATGCTTCGATCCACTTTGCCACCAAAATAGGAAACTAATGTTGCATTTTTCTGTTTATTTTGTTTCCTTTGCCTAGGCATGTTGCCACTTAATTACTTGATTTTGGGGCTTATTGCTAGAGTAGGACTCTGCCACCAGACAGGGGAGCTTCTGTCCCAAATGTTGGGGTCTTCTCAACTTCCAGAATATTAGTTGGGTGGCCTCTGTTAAATCTCCATGTGCTATGGCAAGCTGCATACCCACCCCAAGATCTCCATCCCACACTGCAATCCAGATCCAGGGAGGTTAAAGCAAGGGCTATTACTCCCCAAGACTCATTGCTGGATCCCCCTTCAGTTCTTAGGCCAGGAGCTGAAGCTGCAACTGAAGCTGCAAAATGGCATTTCTCCACATCTCCTCAGCTGCTTCTTGCCCCCAGGTGAAGAAGCTCATGTGTTCCCCAAATACTGATCCCAACATCCATAGGGCACTAACCTCTCACTTTGTCCTAGACATATCTGTGTTGATAATTCTGAAATCACCACAGCTGCTCGTGTTCTGGGGTCCCTCCAGCTGGCTGGTGGCCAGGCCACCCTGGGTCTAAATTCATGACTCAGGCGGGTCTGGGTTCAGCTCGCAGAGCACTAAGCTGTGCTGTGCTGGCCTCTCCCAGAGTGCTGCCCTGGCTGTTCCCTGCTGGACTGCTGGTCTGTCCTCATTGGGAGGTTGGTTTCTCTGTGTTGTTCTGTGGGTACTGGAGTTCCAGATGTTGTTCAGAGTCCACCTTTTACATGGTTTGGAAGTGGTGTCATCACTTTCTTTTTTTAATTATTAACATTTGATTTTAAAACTTTGATTTCTAGATGTTTTACCTTCTTCCCTTGTCACTCACCCCTACTGGGAGGAAAAGCAATTCAATATAGGTTATACACGTATAGTTAGGCAAAACATTTCCAAAGTAGATATATTACGAAAGACTGACCATATTTCCCTCCATCTAATCCGACACACCACTTATAATATTTTCTACTTTGACCCTGAACCTTTTCAAAACCGTGTACTTCTAACTACATTCTGGCCCCCCAATATGCCCTCCTTTCTATCATTTCCCCCTCTTATTCCCTTTTTCCCTATATTCCTGTAGAGTTAGAAATCCAATTTAGTGTATGTTATTCACTCCTTAAGCCAAATTCAATGAGGCTAAGCTTGACCCATTCCCTTTTGCCTTCCTTTTCTTCCCCTGCTCTACAAAAGTTTTCTTTCACCCCTTTTACATGAGGAAATTTACCCTATCTACCTCCCCCTATCTCCTCTCATTATATTCCTCTCTCACCTCTTAATTTCATTTATTTTAGATATCATCCTTTGCTATTCAATTTATCTTAGGCCCTCTGTCTATGTATAAATATCCGCATATATATACACACTCACATATGTATTTATACCCATATATACCCTCCTATATAAATATATATATGTCTATACATATATATGCGTATATATGTGTATATATATACACACATATACATACACATACAGATACACATATACACATACACATATACACAACATATACATACACACACACGCACACACACACATATATTCCCATCAACTATCCTTATACTGCGAAAAGTCTCTTAATTTAGAATTACCATTTTACCACATAGGAATGCAAAGATTTCAATTTTAAGAAGTTTCTTATCATTCATTTTCCCTGTTTTCATTCTCATGCTTTTCTTGCTTCTTATATTTCAAAGTCAAATTTTCTATTCAACTCTGTTTTTTTCATCAAGAATTCTTGAAAGTCCTCTATTACATTGAATGACCATATATTCCCCTGAAACATTATACTCAGTTTTGCTGGGTAGGTGATTCTTGGTTTTAATCCTAGCTTCTTTGACCTCTGCAATATCATTTTCCAAACCCTTTGATCTGTTTATGTAGAAGTTGCTAGATAGTGGGAGTAGCCAAGATGGCGGTGTAGAATCAGCACTTCTAAAGTGCTTTTTCCCACAACTCTTCAAAATCTTTTAAAAGGGGACTCTGAACAACTTCTGGAGCTCCAGCACCCACAGAATGACAAACAGAAGCTAACCTCCAATTGAGGACAGCCGAGCAGCCCTGCAGGGAGTGGCCAGTGCAGTGCTCTGGAATCTGAGCCCAGACCTGTGTGAGCCACAGTTTTAGCCCCAGGGCAGCTGGGCCAGCAGCCAGCTGGAGGGCCTCCAGAACACCAGCAGCTGTGGTGATTTAAGAATTATCAACACAGACATGCCTAGGACAAAGTGAGAGGTTATTGCCCTATGGACTTTGGGACCAGTTTTTGGGGAATACATCAGGCTTCTTCCCCTGGGGGCGAGAAGCAGCTGAGGAGACAGGACACAGATGCAATCTTGAGCCTGTAACCAGTTTATATTTTTCTTGGAAACTTTTGGTACAGGATTTATGATGTCATTTTCTTGCTTCCATTCAATTGTTTGATACTTTTTGTCTTAAAAAAAGGAATCTAATTTTTGATTGCTCTGCTTGCTTTGCTTCCTCTCCTCACTCATGTTGACAGCCAATTACTTGACTTTTGAGCTCTTTGACATGGAAGAACTCTGCTTCCAGAGAGGAGAGCTTTATCCCAAATTGCTGGAGTTTTCACAAATGTTGTCAGAGTTCTAAGGAGGGTGCCCTCTCTGCAGACACTGCACTGGTAAACTGGCATCTCTCACCCCAGGCCCACACTACCCCAAAAATGACCCAGATACAAGCAGGTCAAATAAAGAGCAATTACCCTTGCAATACTTGCTTGGTCCCTCGACAATCTTTAGGCCAGGGGGTCCTGAGGCAGCCATGCAGCAGACGCTGCAGCCACCCTGTCTCTACCACTTCTCGAACAAGGCCAGGGGCCAGACCATGTCCTACCTTTCCAACAGCGTTCCTAACTGACCTTTTCCTTTGTTTTTGGTGTTTATGGGTTGAAAAGTCTGGAAACCACAACAGTTACTTTTGATTCACTCTGCTGGAGTCTGCTCTGGCTGCCACTGCCTCCCTTGGGCCAACACTTCACTGCTCACACAGGACTGCACTCAGCTTCCAGCATGCTATGATGAACCCTTCCTGTTTTCCTTCAAGGGTGCCTTCAGCAGGATATTTGTTTTTTCTCTGTCACTTTGTGGGTTCTGTACCTCTAAAATTTGTTTGGAGTCATATTTTATAGGAATTTGAGGTAGTTGTGGTGGGAGGTCACAGAATTTCCTGTTCTACTCCACTATCTTGGCTCTAGGAGACAATAATTGTAAAGCACTTAAAACGGTGTCTAATACAGAGTAAGCATGATATAAATGTGACCTGTTATAAGTAGTATAATGAATACAATTCAGTGACTGAGACATTATATTCTCTTTTTAGATTATGCATTTATAACCATATTAAACATGTTTCCACATTACAGATGTTGTGAATGAAGAGTCAGAACAGAATTTGAATTTGAGAGGATGCCCATCAGTTGGGGAATGGCTCAACAAGCTGAATGAGATTATGATGGAATACTGCTGCACCATAAAATATGATTAGCAGGATGCTTTCACAAACACCTGGGAAGACTTGCAAGGGCTGAAGCAAAAGGAAATATATTGTATACAAAGTAATAGCAATACTGTAAGATGATCAGCTGTGGATGATGCTATCCTCAGTAATACAATGATCCAAAACAACTCTGAAGGATTTGTGATGAAAATACTCTCTGTTCCTAGAGAAAGAACTGATGGTGTCTAAATACAGATTGAATCACACTTTTTTTTTGCTTTTTTGGAGGGCAATTGGGGTTAAGTGACTTGCCCAAAGTTACACGGCTAGTAAGTGTGTCAAGTGTCTTAGCCCGGATTTGAACTCAGGTCCTCCTGACTACAGGGCCACTGCTCTATTCACTGGGCTACCTAGTCCCCCTACTTCACTTTTTTTGAGTTTTTTTTTTCTTGTCTATGTTTTTTTTTCTACTTTCTCCACCACATGACTACTATGGATATGTTTTGCATGACTATACAAGTATAACCTATATTAAAATGCTTGTTTTCTCAATGAGAGGAGTTGGGGAAGGAAAAATAAAGACAATAATTTGGAACTTAAAGTTTCAAAAATAAATGTCAAAAGTGTTTTTACATGTAACTGGGGAAATGAAATACTAAATAACAGCTAAGAAAAAGAATCAGAACAAAAGGGAAAAACCATGAGGGGGAAAAAGAGTGAAAATATTATGCTTTGTTTTGCATTCATACTCCATAGTTCTTCCTCTGGGTGTGAACAGAATTTCATGAGTCTTTTGGAATTTTCTTGGAACATTGTATTGCAGAGGTTAATTTTATCATAGTTGATCATCACATGATGTTGCTGTTACTGTGTACAATGGTTTGAGTATTCTTTAAGTATTGATATAGCCTGTGCAAAAAAAAGAAAAGAAAAAGATATGTTTCAAATCACAAGTTATTCAGCTAACTTTTTCTTCATAGTTATACTGGAGATGGTGTAAAGCCTAGCATCAGCAGCTTTCCCGAAGACTTCTGCTGTGAACAGCTTTCAATGTTCTGATTACATGGTATACCAAAATTTATATTTATTCAGTAATAAATTAAGACAAAACATTGACAGAAATCAAAGTACAGCTTTCACAAGGTTATGGCATAACAGTTTATCACTAAAATGACCACATAGTTGTCACCAAAGTGGTCACATAGTTTTAAACAAAAGATAACATTCATTTAGTAACACAATCATTTAGTAAATCCTTAATTCAATCATCCTTAAGAAGGCAATTGACACAAACTAAAAAAGTCAAAGTTATTCATTCCTAGGTCACATTGTCTTAATCTCTTCAAACAAAAAGTGCTCCTTCTTCTTAATTGGAGAAGTCCTTAACTCAATCTTCTAAATATAAAGGCCAGAGTTTTCAACCCCTAGGCAACAGTAAGTCATTTTCTCAGTTTGAATTAAATACCAAGGAGAAGTCTTTTCATCTTGGTTCAAGGCAGACTATCAGCTTCCATGGTTCCTCGTCCATGGTCCCAGCTCCTGCCTGAATATATCCAACTGCCACCTGGATTAAAGGGCAGATAGCTCACAATTCCTTGTGCAGTTCCTGTTCCATATTGAAGCTCACAGTGTCTCATCCACCTCAAATCCTTCACAGTTTCTGTTCCTGGGAAGGCAAAGCTTAATAAAGCCACTATATCCTTTATATGCATTGCAAACATCCTCATCAATTCACTTTATGTCTGAGAAATCTACATAGACCCAACTACAAGGTCTGAGAAAAAGTAACATCACAACAGACAGAAAAGAGTACCAGCTCCACAGTCATACTTACTCCCTGTTCTACTTTCTTCCCATTTCTCAGTTCTCATTCTCGCCAGTTCTGTCCGGCTCTCAGAAGTTCTCAGCCACTCCAGATGGCCCTTACATGTTCTTGACAGCTCTGGGTGGCCCTCAGATGTTCTTAGCAGTTGCCAGAAGTTCTCCCACCACAAGTCCTATTCTCAAAACCCTTTCTCTTCTCATTTCTCAGCTCTTCTCCATCCTCTTCTCAGTTATTCACAGTTTTCTTCTCAATTATTAGGTTCGCAGTCTACACACTGCTTGCTCCCAGAAGTTCTGGCTCTCGAGCTTGGGCTCTTCATTATATCAGGTACTAGCTCCTCCCTGTTCCAACCCACTCCTGTTTCATCAGTTAGTCCAGCCCACTGTGGGATTCACAAGTTCTGGGTCTTAATACTTGACAGGATCATGCACTTGGAACAAGGTGCTAAGTACCTGTTTGTTTACAAATACAAGGGGCAGGGAACAACTCCCAATTCCCATTACTATTACAGGTTGAGAACCTGCAGTCACAGGACTGCATGTTGCCTTATAGGCCCTCAAATGGAAACTTTGACTGAATCCAAACTTCACAGAAAAATCATTTAAAGGGCCACACTTGAGGACCTAAAGGGCCACATGTGAACCTGAGGACACATGTTCTCCACTCCTGATATATACAATAAAAGATAAGAACAGTTCAGGTAAAATGATTAATGATATACTTTACTGGCAATTTGCCAAGGAGGGAAAATTGTTGCATTTTTGTGAAGAATGACCCTTGAATTAGAGAGGATAACCTATGGATTTAAGGTAGAATTACATATAGCCACAAAGAGTCAATCTACTTAAAGGAGGTGACAATTAGGTGCTTCAGTGATTAGAATGAGACAACTGTAGTCAGAAAAACCTGAGTACAAGTCAGGTCTCAGATACTTATTAGCTCAGCAAGCCACTTAGACCTGTTTGCCTCAGCCTCCACATTTGTAAAATGAACTAAAGAAGTAAACGGCAAGCAATTCTAGTATCTTTTCTAAGGAAACTCCAAAAGTGTTTTATGAAGAATTGGGCATGATTGGAATGAATAAACAGCAATGACAAAAACAACAACAACTACTATTACTACTACTACTACTACTACTACTACTACTACTACTACTACTATTACTACTACTACTACTACTACTATTACTACTACTACCACTGCTACTACTACTACAACTTATAGAAGAAGGACCAAGAATTATGATGCAATATACTCGAGGAAGAAACATGAAGACCACACAAGAAGAGAAAATGGCCTTACATGACCAGATGCCTTATGCACATGTACCTTCTGTACATGCCTTTGAACTTTTGCCCTCTATGTGAGTGTCCTCTTTTTCTAGCATCAGTGCATGTATTTGTGGAATATACTGGGGTTTATGGGAGTTGGGTGTGGATGCTATAAAATACTGGTCTTGTCTTTATTTTGGGTTAATTTTGGCTCTGGGAATAATGTTAAAGATACATGGACTGGTGGGGGATCATGAAATATAGCATCAGGAGTACAGAAATACAGCATAATTCAAACCATTGTAATAGTTGCCCCACTATGGACACAATGTGCAAACTGTGACTGTGTGACTGATGAAGCATTCCAGAATGATTCTACACATACAGGAAAACAGGTCAGATGATCACAGAACATTTAAATGTCTAATGAAAAAATATTATAACTTTTATATTAACAATTATCTCAACATATTATGATAGATAATATATGATCTATTCAAATTCATTAAAGTGTCTTTGAGCAGTAAATATTGGAGTCATAATGAACTTGTTTAATTAATGTTTTAAAATTGTGAAAGTCAGCTTAATAAACTGACATTAAGGCTTGGAATTGAAATCAGCTATTTACCTTCTTTTCTTGACATATTTCAATATTGATGAGCTGATTAATTACTTTTTAAGAGTTCCAGGAACTCTATAAAGTTACCTCATATTCAGATTGTGGATCCTGTCTGAGAAAAGGGAATTTCCACATTGGAAGTCCTGTAGACTGATGAATTCATATATAATGAAAAAGATAAAAGTAAAAAAAATATGTATATATATATATATATATATATATGTGTGTGTGTGTGTGTGTGTGTGTGTGTGTGTGTGTGTATACAGATATATACACACATATATGTGTGTATATATACATGCAGATATGCATATATTTGTATGTATGTGTATATATATGTATGTATGTGTATGTGTGTGTGTATATATATATATGTATGTGTGTGTATGTGTATGTATATATTATCTGATACTCAGGCCTGAATGCATTTGATTTAGAACCTGGAAAAACTTAAGTACTTTCAATTCTCATTTTGCAGATGTGGAAACTGACAAAGCACAGAGCATTTGTTTAGCTTACCCAATGTCACAGTGATATTACAGAGAATGAATATATGATTCAAATCTATACAGATTATCTCTTTATAAAGACTTTAGTCCAAGATGGCAGAGTAAAAGCAGGAACTTGCTGAGCTCCTCTACCAATGGACTCCAATACCTATAAAATAGGACTCTAAACATATTTCATAGCTATAGAACCCACAAAATGACACAGAGAAACAAATCTCCCACTTAAGGCAGACTAAAAGGCTGACAGGAAGGGTCTATTGCATTGGGCTGAGAGGTGAGCATAATCCTGTATGAGTTGGGTGGGCCCAAACCCAGGTTGGCCCTGACCAGTGGCATAGACCAGTCAGAGCAGACTTCAGGAGAGTGAATCACCAGCAGCTGTGGTAGTTTCCAGGCTTCTAAACACATAAATGCCAAATGGCAAGTAAAAGGTCAGTGGGGAACTCTGTTGGAAATAGATTACAGAAGATATGCTCTGACCCCTGCCCCTGAGGTTAGAGGTGGTAGAGGCACTATGCCAGAACTTTTGGTGGCTCTAGAGAGTGTGCCCGATTCATAGTTCTGAAAAATGTGAAAACCCCAGTGATTTGGGACACAGTTCTCTCCCCTCTGGAATTAGAATTCTACCATGGCAAAGGGCTCAATAATCAAATAATTGGCTGGCAAGATGAGGAAGCAGAAGAAGCAGAATCACAGCATAGAATCCTTCTTTGGGGACAAAACAGATCAAAACATGGAACCAGAAGAAGACAACAAAGTCAAAACTCCTGTATCTAAACTTTCCAAGAAAATATGAATTGTTTATAGTCCATGGAGGAGCTCAAGAAGGATTTTGAAAATCAATAAAGAGAAGTGGAATAAAAATTCAGAAGATAAATGAGAATGATGCAAGAAAATCATGAAAAGCATGCCCATAACCAGCTAAAATTGAAGAAAAAATTGGAAAAAAATTTGAAGAAAAAAAATCTTAAAAAATAGACTAACTGAAATGTCAAAAGAGGTCTAAAAAGACAGTGAGGTGAAGAATGCCTTAAAAAGTTGAAATGCCCAAATGGAAAAAGAATTTCAAAAACTCACTGAAGAGAATAATTCCTACAAAATTAGATTGGAGCAAATGGAATCTAATGACTTTATGAGACACCAAGATATTATAAAACAGAATAAAAAAAAATGAAAAATAGAAGGCAATGTGAAATATCTCATTGGAAAAACCTCTGACCTGGAAATTAGATAAAGAAGAGATCATTTAAAAATTATTGGACTACCTGGAAGCCAAGATAAAAAAAATAAAAAAATAAAAGTGCCTAGAAATCATCCTTCAACAAATTCTCAAGGAAAATTGCCCTGATATTCTAGAACCAGAGGGCAAAATAGAATTTGAAAGAATTTACCATTTGCCTTTTGAAAAAGATCCCAAAAAGAAAACTCCTAGGAATGTCCTAGCCAAATTCCAGATTTCCCAGGTCAAGGAGAAAATATTACAAGCTGTCAGGAAGAAATAATTTGAGCATTGTGGAAACATAATCAGGATAACACAGGATCTAGCCACTTCTACAATAAGGGATCAATGGCCTTGCAATATGATATTGTGGAGGTCAAAGAAGGTAGGATTAAACCCAAGAATCACCTACCTAGGAAAATTGAGTATAATGTTTAAGGGGAAAATATGGTCACTCAATGAAATAGAGAACTTTCAAGTATTCTTGATGAAAAGACCGGAGCTGAAAAGAAAATTTGACATTCAAATACAAGGAGAGGAGAAACATGAAAAGATAAACAGAAAAAAGAAATTATGAGGAATTATTAAAATTGAAATATTTACATTTCTACGTGGAAAAATGGTAATTGTAACTCATGTCACTTTTCTCAGTATGAGGATAGTTGAAGGGAATATGATTGTATGTATACACACATATATGGATGTATAGCTATGTACATATATGTGTGTATATGTATGTGTGTGTGTGTGTATATATATATATACATACCCATATATGGATGTATAGGAGGGTGTATGTGTATATAAATACATATGTGATTGTGTGTATATGTGTGTACATGTATACATAGAGGACAAGAAATTTAACAAGAAAGAATGATATCTAAAAACTGAAATTTTAAGAGGTGAGAGAGGAATATAATGGGAGAAGGAGAAAGGGAGAGGTATAATAGGGTAAATTATCTTATATAAAATAGGCAAGACAAAACTGTTATGATATAGGGGAAGAGCATGAACATGAAAAATAATGGGTAAACCTTACTCTAATTGAATTTGGATTAAGGAAGGAATGGCATACACACTGAAATGGGTATCTTACCCTACAGGAAAGTAGGGGTGAAGGGGATAAGCGAGGGGATGATAGAATGGAGGGCAGATTGTGGGAGAGGGTATTTAGAAGCAAACACTTTTGAATAGGGACAGGGTCAAAGTAGAAAATACAATAAATGGTGGGTGGGAAAGGAGGGGGGGAAATATAGTTAGTCTTTCACTATATAATGATTATGGAAACATTTTGTATAACAACACATTTACAACCTATATTGAATTGCTTGTGTTCCCATCGGGGGTGGGTGACGAGGGAAAAAGGCAAAGAATTTGGAAATGAGAATTTAAAAAAAAATGTAAAAATATGTTTATACATGCAACTGGGAAATAATATATACAGGCACTGGGGTACAGAAATCTATCTTGCCATAGTAGAAAGTTTTGGGATGGGTGGAATGGTGGGGGCTATAAGAGAGAGAAGATTTGGGAAAGGGGATTTCAGCAGCTTAACTATCTGGGGTGGGTGATAGGGGAAAGGCAGGAGAAAATCTGTAACTCAAAATCTTGTGGATATGAATGTTGAAAACTAAAAATAAATAAATTAAATATTAAATTAAAAAAAGCTGTGGCAATTGAACTTGATTCCATTGCTTCATAAACAAAGTTTGACAGAGCCTACTTCAAAAGCGTCAGCAGAATACAGAGCTCATCTGTAATCAACCTTTCTAACTCCTGTAGCTACAAGGATTAGTTTTCATTGACTAAGGAGTAGAATGGATTGACTGAAGTTTGCTTACATTGGATGATCTGAAATAAAAACACCCTCCCCCTAAAACAACAACAACATGGAATTTGAAATGAGACAAATGGTTCAAGTCTCCAGCTTTGAGGAAACTATTAAAGTATGTAAGGAATCATGTACAGGGTAAAGGAATTGGGTGAATTATTTAACAATCTCATTCCAAATTGCTATGATGTGGCTTACATTTCTCTTTCAGCTACCTAATTATGAGGGAATAGACATGGGAAAAGACACACATACACACACACACACACACAAAGTATGTGGGAGAAAATAATGTATTTGTTTGATCAAAATGTCATTCAATTGCATCTAAAAGATCTTTTCTTGATTTGTAGGAATTATTATTGCTTTTCAGGAAAATCACTATTATTTGTGAAAGAGTATCATTCAAAAATAATTTCCATTGTATTTTAGAAGGTATAAAGCTATTTCCTCCCAATACCCCTCTGAGGTAGGTGATATGAAAATGATTAGCCTCATTTTACATAGAAGGAAATAAACACACAAGAGATTAAACTACTTAGAAAAAATAGTTTAAGACAGAATGAAATATAGGCTAAGGTTAGATATTAGCCCAATTCCTATTTTATTATATATAACATTAGAAATAAAAAAATGAAAGTTTGAGAGCATTGATGCTGTATTTTCTCCATTGAAATATAGCTATTATATATGTGTATATATATACATATTAATATCTATGTCTATGTATACTATATGCTCTCTCTCCATATAAATGATTATTCCTTTTTTAATGGTTATTTCTACTCAAATGTCTCATTGCATCATAAAAAAGACTCATAGTCCTCATAGTCTATATACCCAAGTTGTTTCTATTCTTGCATATGTTGTTACTAGCATGCAGATTACAGACTATAGGTCTGTCTAATATCCAGCCTAGCTAAGTTCAAAGATTTCAACATCAGGTTGGCTGCTGGGTGCAAATTTCATTATGGTTAAATAGAAAGAGCTAAAACTATATAATTAAAGGATGACTTAAGTCCCATTCTAGCAATTGGCAAAATGATATGTGTAACCCTGGGGAAAAAATTTAACTTCTCTAGGATTCAATTAACTCATTTTTTTAATGAATGAGTTCAACAAGATTGTCTGGATCCCTATTGATGGTTTACACCCACATAATATTTTAAGATTAGAAAATAACTTTAAAATACTATCCAGGTTTATTATGGCTTTTGTGTAATCTATTGATTGACAATTTATCTCTTGATAATGTATTTTCCAGTTCAGCTGTTCTATGTAATATATGTTATATTTTATCTTTTTTCAAATCATTGAACTTGTTTTACAATTTCTTGTTTCATCATAAAGTCATTGATTTGTTTTCTCCACTAAATTTTAATATATTGTTACTTTGGGCAAGTTCTTATACTTATTGAGTAATCTGTTTCTTTTCTTTACAAGACTTTCTTGCAAATTTCTCAATTAATTTTTTTCACAAATAATATCTCTAATTTTAATTATATAATTATTTAAACTCTTTTCAAAGCTTCATAAATATATTACTTCATGTGAATCTTTTAGTAAACTTATGTTGTAAAAACTGTATGTATTTCATTTTAACAGCTTTGATTTTATTCTTTTATTCAGTTCCTCAAAAGTCTATAACAACAGCAACACTTCTTCAGATGCAGGTGTACAAATAGTCTACAATGAGAGCAGTCACAGAGTCATGTGAGGACACTAAAAGATTTAATGATCTGCCTAATGTCATGAGGCCAATACATATGAGAGTTGGAACTTAAAATGCAAAATCCAAGACCAGCTCTCTATTCCATGCATTACAAATGCTTCACACTATAGTCATAGCTAACTTCATTTTAGAGTTGAGCAAACTGAAGTTGAGTGCGATTGAATGATTTTTCATGGTCACATAATTCATAAATTTTGAGACCAGGATTATATGCCAGCTTTCTTTCAATATAAGTCAAGTACTTGGGCAACAATGCCATAGGAGTTTCAGAATATGAACACACAATGCATGTATATATGTATATATACAGACATACATGCACACATATGTGTGTTTATTTGTGCATATATGCACATACCTTTATGTATAGACACATATGTATATGTTTGTATACATGTGTGTGCATTTCTGTAGCAGCTAGGTGGCACAGTGGAGAAAGTGACAGGCCTATAGTCAGGAAGACTCTTTTCCCTGAGTTCTTACTTAGAAACTTACTAACTCTGTGACCTTGGGCAAGTCACTTATCTTTACTGAGAGAACCCCAAATGGGACTATACAAAGTTAAACATGACTGAAAAGAATTCAATACATACATACATACATACATATGTACATGCATACATACAGACATACATACACATCTACCCACATCTACATATGACTGTACATGTGTGTCTATATGTGTATGTGAATATGAGTATGTAATTACTTTTCCTCTTCAGATGCCTCATTGTGTCAGAAAAGTAACCCCAAATCTTAAAAGCCTATGAATACAAGCTCTGTCTGATCTTACCAATGATTTCATTAACATCCTAATAATGGTCAATATGTCTTTGATCCAAAAGCCAGACTAGGTAAATTCAGAAATCTCAACATCAGACTAGTGACAGTGTGCAGAGTCCAGTATGGTAATAGATAAATAGATAGATAAATAGATAGATAGATAGATAGATAGATAGATAGATAGATAGATAGATAGAAATATGGATATATAAAAATTTAGAGAGAATTGTATGTATATAGGTAATCATATGTGTATGTGACTATATGTATATATACACACTATGTAAATATTTGTATATATGATATACACATCAAATATACATGCATGTGTATACACACACACATATATATGTGTGTGTATAGATATATAAATATATATGCATGTGTATATGCACACTCAACTTCTTGATAAGTAGAAAAACATTATTTGGGATAATTATTGAATAGGTGGTAGAGCAGATAGAGAGCCAACTTTGGAGTCAGGAGGACCTGAGTTTAAATCTGGCCTCAGATACTTACTAGTTATGTGACTCTAAGCAAGTCACTTAACCAAGTTTGCCTCAGTTCCCCATATGTCAAATGATCTGGAGAAGGAAATGGCAAAGCACTCCAGAGTCTTTGCTAAGAAAACTCTAAATGGGGTCACTGGGAGTTGGATATGACAGTGGAAAGCAATGTTGCACAAGCTTTCTTTTTTTCATTTTCCTCTTTTTATAAAATGTCTTTTGTTTATTTTTGGTGCTATCTCTCTTGGAGACAGATGTCTATAGGTTGGTCATGTCTTGAGACTAACTCCTGGGTTTAACACAGACCATTGTAAAATGTAGTTCCATATCTTAAAATTGCTATGTATTTCATAATAGAAGAGGAAGATGAATCTTCTTGACAAGTGGGAGCAATGGTCAGAGAAGAATTTCAATGAAAAGGCAATTTGGGGAGAAATGCCATCCGGCATGACCAGGCTCCATGATGGCAAATGTTTTCTTCCTGCCCTGAATGTCTCTAAAAGCATTAATTAGGGTGGACTATAATAAGCCAGCTGCTTGTGAACTTGCACTGCCCCACACCCACCTGGAATCCAAGAGGCTGTGTCTGCTTCCTCCTCCCACTTTCTCCTTGCCCTTCTCCTTTCAATCATTTGGGAGGAGCTTTAAATAAAATATCCCATGTTCCCATTATTTTCCAATAGTATTATTAGACAAAAGATCTAAATTTGTATCACTCAGTGTCTATCTTTAATTTTGGTCTGAAGGTACACTGAATGGAACTTGGGTTTTTTTTTTTGGCCCTCAGGGAGTAATAACCTGGAAGTTTCTTTTTATAGATTAGTAGCTAGATGTCACCTGAGGTTAAAGAACTATTGATTTATTTTTCTAGTACTATGTCATATTTCTTTTCCAAAAGGCAGAATTTTAACAGAACTTGGGTTTCTCTCTTTTGCTCCTTGACTAAGCAAATCTCTTTTGAATTTTGTTTGTATCCAGGTGAGATACCTGAGGCTAAGTCGTTTTCTGATCCTGATTTAAGAAAAAGGAGGGAAACAAGCAGATGGAGGGATGGTGGCCTTGGTTGAGCAACACTCTGGGTATAGTCTCAGAGCAATCTGCCCTTCCCCATTTTTATTAATGGAAGAGCATCCTAGCCCACTGTCATTCACAAAAAACCTAATGGTCATAATTATTTGTATGAATGTGAGTAAGAAAAAAAATCTTTTTTTTTTCTCATCTGCCCAGTTTTGTGTTTTTTTATTAAACAAATGCTTTATTAACTTCTGGTTTACATCATTCATTTCCATGAGATTTTGAGTTACAATTTTCCCCCATTTTTTCCTGACCCACCACCCCAGAATAGCACCCACTAGATATCCCCTCGTTCAATCTGCTCTCTCCCATATCTTCTCCCATACCCCCTTCGACTTTGCCATTAGGGCAAGGTGAATCTCTGAGCCCCAAAGCCTGGACATCTTATGAAACATTTATTTTTAAAACTTCGATTTTCAGATCCATTCCCTTCCTCCCTTGTCACCCACTTCCTTTGAGAAGATAAGCAATTCTGTATGTGTTGTACATGTATAGTTATGCAAAACATCACCATAGTAGATATATTGTAAAAGCCTGATTATATGTCCCTCCCACCTGGTCCATTCCCTACTTTGATCCTGTGCCTTGTTGATAGTGGGTACTTCCAACCTCCCCTCCCCCAGAATGCCCTCCCCTCCATCATGCCTCCTCTCATCCCCCTTTCCCCTACTCTCCTGCAGGGTGAGATATCCCATTTAGTATGTATGTCATTCTCTCCTTGAGCCAACTTCAATGAGAATATGCTTTTGCCTTTTTGCCTTCCTGTTTTTCCCCTCCCCTGCAACTACTTCCCCTTGCCTTTTCTACATGAGAGAGTTTACCCTACCCTGTCTCTCCCCATCTCCTCTTGCCACGTTCCTCTCTCACCTCTTAACTTCACCCCTTAAGAATCATCCCTTCAATTCAACCTGTGCCCTCTATCGATGTATATGTGTAAACATATGCCCATATAACCTTCTTCAATTATTTTCATAATGAGAAAGGTTTCATCAGACACAATTATTGTTTTTCCATATAGGAATGTAAATAGTTCAACTTTGATAAGTTCCTTTTGATTTCTTTTCCTTGATTACCTTCTCAAGCATCTCTTGCTTCATGTGTCTGAATGTCAAATTTTCTATTCAACTCTGGTTTTTTCCTCAAGAATGCTTGAAGGTCCTCTATTCCACTGAATGACCATATTTTCCCCTGAAACAAGATATTCAGTTTTGCTGGGTAGGTGAACCTTGGCTTCAATTCCAGCTCTTTTGCCCTCTAGAATATTATATTCCGTGCCCTTCAATCCCTCATCATAGAAGCTGCCAGGTCCTGGGCTATTCTGATTGTATTTCCACAATATTGAAATTGTTTCTTCCTGGCTACTTGTAGTATTTTCTCCTTGATCTGGGGGTTCTGGAACCTGGCTATAATATTCCTAGGAGTTTTCTTTTTGGTATCTTTTTCAGGATGTGATCTGTGGATTCTTTCAACCTCTATTTCCCTCTCTGGTTCTAAAACATCAGCAATTTTCCTTGAGAAATTCTTGAAAGATGATTTCTAGGTTCTTTCTTTGATCATGGCTTTCAGGTAGTCCAATAATTTTTTTTTGGGGGGGGGTTTAAATGCGTTTTATTTTAGACAACCTACATGACATGTTTTTAAAAACAATGCCTCCACTCCAAATAAATCAACGTCAAAAATAAATGAATAAAGCTCAAGATGACACCAGTCCAATTTTGTCCAAGTCCTGGTGTTGTGTAGATGACAAAAAGCAGCAGCCAGTTCTGATGACAGGTGATTCAAAGTAATCAGCTGAATTTGTTAACATTTCTCCATTTCTAAACCATCCTTAAAGAAAATCATATATGGAGTCACACCATCCTCACGGAAGTCCAACAGAGCCACCATGCCATCTGGATTCATGTTTTCGCCTATGAAGAACTGATCGTTTTTAAAATTAGCAAGGATGTGTTTGATCTGTTCTGCAGCTCCCATCATAAAAGGTTTTACTCTATCTGGCTTGTGTTCTTCAAGTCTGCCTTTCCTTGATTTCATATAGTCTTTGATGTAATTTTTGTAAGATTCTTTTGTGAAACTAGTTTCTTGCAGATGATCGTTTATTACTATGTGAACTCCAGTGATTACAGTGGCATCTCTTCCTTCACCCTCAGGACCTTCAGCAGAGGCATTCCCATCGATGAGTGAATCATCAATGGTACCCTCTGTCCTACTGACCATCTTCCCCTCCACCTCCAGGCACAGGCCATTCTCGATCTCCCGGATCTTGTAAATGTCGGAGACCATCTCATCATGGCTGATGCGTCCTGGTAGATTATCATGGCGGCTGAAGGAGGGAGGCGGCGGCAGAGGTGCTAGCGCTTCGGGGGCCACGGAGCTCGGTGTGAGCATGATGCAGCCGGAGTGGCGCTTGGGGGGGAGGGGGGAGCGGGCGGAAAAGCCCAATAATTTTTAAATTATCTCTCCTGGATCTATTTTCCAGGGCAGTGGTTTTTAACATGAGTTATTTCACATTGCCTTCTATTCTTTCATTTGTTTGGATCTGTTTAACAGCATATTTATTTCTCATAAAGTCACTAGCTTCCATTTGCTCCAGTCTAATTCTGAAGGAATGATTCTCCTCAGTGAGCTTTTGAGATTCTTTTTCCATCTGGCAAATTCGAATTTTTAAGGCATTCTTCTCCTCTTTCTTATTCTGAGCCTCTTTTGCCATTTCAGTTAATCTATTTTATAAGGTGTTATTTTCTTCAGTCAGGCTGTTGACTGCCATTTCATACTTTTCTTGAATATTTCTCATTTCTCTTCCCAATTTTTCCCCCACTTCACTTATCTGCTTCTTAAGGTCCTCTATGGCCTGTATCCAGCTTGTATTTTCATTTGGGTCTTTTGGTGAAGGAGTTCTGACCACACAGTCCTCCTCCATGCTTTGATTCTCTTTGCCCCTAAAATAGGAGTCCAATGTTGATTTTTCCTATTTATTTTGTTTCTTTTGCCTAGGAATGTTGCCACTTAATTACTTGATTTGGGGGCTTGTTGCCACAGTAGGACTCTGCCACCAGACAGGAGAGCTTCCGTCCAAACATGGGGTCTTCACAATTCCCCAGGTTGGGTGGCCTTTGTAAAGCCTCCACCAGCTCTGGCAAATTGGATTCCCACCCCAAACTTCCCCCCACCCCAGACCACAATCCAGATCCAGGCAGTTTAAAGCAAGAGCGATTAACCCCCAGACTCATTGCTGGGTCTCCCTACAGTTTTCATACCAGGAGCTAGAGCCGCCACTGACTCTGCAAAATGGCTTCTGTGCCCCGTTTCTTCAGCAGCTTTTCGCCCCTAGGGGAGGAAGCCCGAAGCTTTCCCCAAATACTGGTCCCAAAGTCCATAGGGCACTAACCTCTCACTTTGTCCTAGGCATATCTGTGCTGATAATTCTGGAATCGCCACAGCTGCTGGTGTTCTAAGGTCCCTCCAGCTGGGCTCTAGCCCAGCTGCCTTAGGGCTAAAACCAAGGCTCACTCGGGCCGGGGCTCAGCTCCCAGAGCGCTGCGCTGTCGGTTCCCAGCATGCTGTGCTGCCTGTTCTCAGAGCACTGTGCTTGCTACTCCCTACAGGGCTGCTGGGTTCTCCTCAGCAGGAAGTTAGCTTCTCTGTGTAGTTCTCTGGGTACTGGAGCTCCAGAAGTTGTTCAGAGTCCCCTTTTACATTGTTTGGAAGTTGTGTGGGGCAGAGAACTTTGGAAGTGCTGTTTCTACTCTGCCATCTTTGCCCCGCCCTCCCTGTAAGAAAAATCTTAAAACTAGTTGTGACTTTAAGATAAAATCTATCCACAATTTACTTTAAAGTTGAGGAAAGGGCGGTACAAAGAAATTGTCACATTCCTTCTTTCAACTACCTTGTGTCGGTATTTAGACTAAGAATAAATAAATGAATGAATCAAAGAATGAATAAAAAGTGTGTTTTAAGTGCTGATGACATATCAATCACTGCCCTAAATAATGTGTATATGGAAAGAAAAGCAAGATAGCCACTACTCTCAAGGAGCTCATATTGTAAAACTTGGAGAAAACAACAGCCTGCAGTTTGATATTCTTTCCCCTGTGCCAAATTCACACTGCCAGCAAACAGTCTCTACCCTTGCCTTATTTTAATGTACATGATTGTCTCTAGTCTCTGGTAGTTCTCTTTCTTTATTCAAAAGTTAACCAAGAGGTCATTTTAATCTGAGAACTGACATCCTCCCTTATTTTCTTTCTAACAGAACATATTGCTTAACACTCAGGTGCTGCTCAATTACCAATAACCATCCTTGATCTAAAGCAAAGAGCCAGCACACAATCCAATTTCCAGGGAGGTTAACCAATCACTCAGACCTAAGCACCTATGAACTTCTCTATTCATGTAATTAGATTATCTATTTTTCCTTTATCCTCATTAAAGACTTGTGCTTCTCAATTAGTCTCTAACCTTCAACCATGATGAATTTCTTTTTTCTTCACATTTTAAAAATGCATTAAAGAGGACAGATGGAAGAGAAACTTCTATCCTCTTTTAGAAAGACTCCTTTGCAGAAGAAATGGGGATTAGAGACATTTCTATGTTTTCAGCACATTATTTCCTAGGGCATACTTAAAGGCATGCTGGTACAACAGTTAAAAATACATGCATCAAAATTAAAATAAATCAACACAATTATTTTAGAAATACCCACAAATAAATCGCAACTTAACAACAACAACAAAAAAAAACAGTAGGTGTGGCAGATATAAGGAGTATGAGATATTATAGTGCTGTCAAAGTAAAATAGAAACAGGGCTGGTAAAGGGTACATAAAGATCCCTATGGCTAGGATGCTGATATAGGAGAAAAAAAAACACAACAACATATTAACGTTATCTGTGCTTTATTGTGTTTCTAATTTATTTTGTAAAATATCCTGTATATATTTTAATCTAATTCAGGCTGCCCTGGGGAGTGTTGTTGGCTCTACTGGAGCTGCATGTATGACATCTTTAATGTAGTAGATAGAGGGATGTATTTGTAGTGAAAATGACCTACTTAGTGTCTAAGAGATATATTTCTAATTGGAAAAGGTGAGTCATGGGTATTTCAGCTCATTATGTACACAATATCTCTATTTTCTTTTCTTTGAGATAGGAGAAGAATAGAGAGGAATTAGGGGCACTTATTTAGATGTAGGTACCATGCTAGATGGGCAGCTCTATGGCACAGTGGATAGAGAACCAGAACTAGAATCAGGAAGCCCTGCATTCAAACCTTACCTCAAACATTTACTATCTATGTGACATTGGGCAAATTACTTAACCCCGTTTGCTTCAATTTCTTCATCTGCAAAATGAGTTGGAGAAGGAAATGGCAAACCACTGCAATATCTTTGCCAAGAAAACCCCAAATGGGATAATGAAGAGTTGAATATGCTTGAAATGACTGAACAATGCCAAAAACATGGTGGTAGAGAGCTAGACTTGAAGGTGGGAAGACTTCAGTTTAAATGTTTCCTCAGATGACTACTAGTCATTTAAACATGAGAAAATCACTCAGTAGCAGGTTCCTCATCTTTGAATTTGTTATATTAGTATCATTGATGTTAAGTCAATAAACATTTATTATGCCCCTATTCTCTGCCAGGTACTATGATAAGTGTTGGAGATTTTGTTGTTGTTATAAGTTCAAGGGGCTTCCAATCTAAAAAAAAAGAAGACAATACATAAAGGGAAGCTGAAAATGGGCACTGAGAGACATAATGGAAAAATCCAAAGAACTCCCAAAAAAGTATTGTTGGTAGGAAATAGAGAAAATTTCTACTGGCCCCTACTTCAGGATTTTCTCAGTCACTGCCCCACCTCCACTTCCATACCTGCTCCTAACCCTTTGACCATTGTACCATGCATATAACTTGCATGTACATAATTGTTTGGAGATTGTCTCCCCAATTAAAACCTGCTCCTTGAGGATAGGGGCCTTGTGTTGGGTTTTCTTTATATCACCTGTGTTCAGGTGCAGAGTCTGGCATGAAGTAAACATTTAATAAACGCCTATTGATTGGCTGATGGCCTGGATGAAGGAATGGAAATTCCCCCAAATGTTCAGGAACAGACCTCCAATGGTAGTGCTTGACTACTCCTGATTCTGCTATAGGGTGATACATCTGTGTAGCCAAACACTTCCTAGACAAGTCACATTTGACAACATATGGTCTTGGATATAGAATGTAGTTATGCAAAAAACCTCACATGGGGAAGGACTGAAATATTCATACAAGGAGCCAAGAAGGAAAGCAGAAAGCAAAGCAGTGGGGAGAGTATAGAGAAAATAGATTTTACCTGATAAAATTTGAAGAGTTGTAAAGACATAAAAAATACTTTCTTCAAGGCTGTTCAACATTATGGTAAAAGAGGAACAAGGACATGCCTGAAAAGACATGCGATCTTGTTGAAGCATGGACTTTAAGAGGGTCTTTCATCATTGTAAACCTGCCTCAGTTAGCTGTGTAGCCTTTTCTCTCTGGGTTTCAGTTTTCTTAGCTGTCAAGTATTGCATTTGACCTGGCAACTCTTAAATTTTAGTTGCACTTCAAATTATGAATTCTTATTGCTTGATAGTCAGAATGTTATATATAACTGAGTGGTACCATCAGAACACTCTGCCTCAAATTATTTTGTTGTTGTTGTTGTTGTTTGTCCTTTCTAGGACAATAACATCGGGAAGATGATGCCATTACTTGCAAGTGAATAGGACTTAACCTCTGACTAGCAGTATGATTTTGGAGGAGTCCCTGAGGTAAACTCACTGAGCCTCAGTTACTTCCCAAGTCAAATTGTGTTCATATTCAAATGAGGTTATGTAAATAATGTGCCTTGCAATCCTTTGCATTATATAAATCTCTTCACATATTAGTGTCTTGGGTAACAAACGAGAAAGATTATTTACATCTCCACATTGAATAAAATACTTCTACCTTTTTTCCAGGTGTTATTATTACTCAAAAACTCCTTAAGATCTGATCACATTGGGGCAGTCAGGTGGCACAGTGAAGAGAGCACTGGGCCTGGAGTCAGGAGGACCTGAGTTCAAATCTGGCCTCAGACACCTAACACAAAACTCACTCTGTGACCTTGGGCAAGTCACTTAACCCGGATTGCCCTACCTTCACCCCTGCAAAAAAAAAAAAAAAGAAAAAAGAAAAGAAAAGAAAAAGAAAATAGAAAATAGAAAAAAAAAAGATCTTATCACATTGTTTTAGCTGATACATTCATTTCTTCATTGATCCCAGTGGGGCTTTGTGGAAATCATGCCCAAAGAAGCTGCAAAAATCATAATTCTCTATGCAAGCCTTAGAATCACAAAAAACCTGATGTATGCTGATAAGATAACTTTTAGACTATGCACTAAAACTAAGTTTTAGAGGAAAATAACAGGATACTGAGAGATATTGCATAATATAATTTGCTTCCCTTTTATGCATTTTTAATTACTTGCCTTAAATTTTAGAACCAGAATAACCGAAATCTTCAGAAAGCAGTGAGGGTGAGTTGATAAATACCGACCCTGGAGAATGGATGAACTGCACTCAGATTCTACCTCAAGGTATGGAGGAACAAAAATTCTTCCAATCCTTTATTAACTACTTTCTAGCTGTGTGACCCTGAACAATTTGTTTAAACTCCCTAGCCTCAGTTTATTTATCTGTAAAGAAGAGGTCCCTTCTAACTCTAGACCACTTCACCTTTCTCATCCTCAATTTCCTCATCTGCAAAATGGTGATAATGCAGTTTCTATACCCTGGGGCTCTTCTGAGAGTTAAATGAAGGAATGCATGTATCAGACTTTTCAAACCATAAAGTGGTAGATACATGTGAGGGATTCATTCAAATGCCTCATTTTACAGATAAGAGAACTGGACTTAGTTGACCTGACTTGCTCAGTCACACACACTAGGAAGCAGGTTTTCTCTCCTTTGTTGTTGTTGTTGTTCCAAACACTAATGGATGTTTGAAATTGTATTTTGGGGGGAATCCAGAAGGATGGGGAGAGGGAGCTTTTTAAAAGTAGTCCAGAATCTATCAGCCTATCATATTGTGCCATTTTTAAAAACAATGTATTTTGTGACACAGCATGCCAAATGTCTGTGCCCATAGCTTTTTTTTTGGCATAATCTTCCCATAAAGGCAACTGGCTGATTTCTATTTCATGTTACCTTTGAAGTAGCCAGAATTGTCAAATAAAACTGAGAAGTATTTGTTGTCTTTCTCTGCAACATATGTTGTTGAAATTATGTTTTCTGCCCACATGGTGAAATCTTAAGACTGAAACAAGTTGGATGGGCATTGAATACTGAAGCAAAAGTGTTTCCTCATTTCAAACAAGCCTCCTATCTAAAAAACACAACACAAGCATCTAGTTCCATGAATCAGCATCTGTATGTTTCTGAGGAGAGCACAGATGTTTCTCAGTTGTCTACATGCTGAGGGAGATAATGCTGCTAAATGTATAACTCTTGGTCCAAGCATTCAGGGTGACCTGTGTTCACGGACTATTGCAGTATGACTGGCATTCATCAAATGACAGTGGATATGTTATTCTAGGGAAACTGTTAATTCATTGCAATAGTTAATATGTAAATTTTTGCATACACTATATCCAGAAACTTTTTTCAACTAGTAAGTAGTTAAGGTCCCTTCATTTCTAAGTTTTTTTACTCAGAAAATTGAATGCCCTGGTTGCACATGGTCTATTTTCTAAATGCCTAAATAAGAGTCCAGTGAGACCCTCAACCTAGATTTGATCAACTGAACTAATATCATAAACTCAAAAATTACCTACTAAACTAATTCTATGATTAGAAATGTATTGAGAAATTATTCCTTGGGAATACAAAAATCTTTGCTTAGGGAGAACTTAATTAGTTGTTAATATTTTAGTTTCAAATACTTAATTAGGGCCATGCTTAGTTGAGATCAGCCTCAATTAAGAGCAGGACTTGGGATTGGTAAAGAAGAAAAGTTATAAGGGATTTTAGAGCATAAGGGACAGACAGGCATTTTGGTTACCTCTAGAAATCAAATCTCTAAAACCTAAAGGAATTACAAAACAGAAGAGTCATTGGTATTTATCCAGGACCTCAGGCCCCCTTAAACTTAACATTGCTGCCCTGAGTTTCCCTTTGTCATTAATGATGAAAACTTGATTAGAGAAAAAAAAATAAAACATGTCTGGTGACACATCTCACCATGACAGAGATTCAGTTTGGAGCTGGCTCAAATACTGATCTTCCTGTAGCTAGGAAAAAAAAAATCTCTTGGTAGCAGCTGTGTTTTTCTGGCAAGATTCCCATCAGAACTCAGGATAAACTTGATTCAGAATGACCTTTGAGGTCTTTCTTGAGTGCATAACATTGAAAAGTGTTTGCTAACAAGTGAAAAAGGTCTTGCTTATTGTTACTTTTTCCCAATTCTCAAAGAATCTGATACATTTTTTTTTTAGATTTAGAAAGACTGATCAATTGGACATGAGTCAGGAAGAGTTTATTTTTGCTTAATGAACTTTTAAGAACATGACTAACAATAACATCCTAATATTTAAATTTAAATCTACCACACAGCAGAAAATGTTTCCAGGATGTTTAGAATGAAGCCATTCTTGTCAAATATATTGGTTAAAAGTTTTCTCATCTATTCATCAAATCCAATTTTTTAAAGAGGAGAAAACACTAAAAATGTGAGTGACTAGAAGGATTTGAGAGGATTAGAATATCAGTTCTTAAAAATAAAAAAAAGACTAATGGAACAGTGGAGGGAGGTTATGCTAAATAAGGCACTGATTCAAACTAATCTTCCTCCAGTTTTCCATACATTTAAATCAGAGATTTCAGTCTATAGCTCTGATTGGTATGTAAATGGATGAGTTCATGGAATGGGGTGAGTTTAGATGTATAAGTTCCTCAAAAACTATAGCCTCCTTACCTATATTATGTTATTTCCAAATATTTTTATTTCCTAGGATATCCCTTGCATCAAAATGTCTAAATATGGAATATTATTTCTATCCTGGGGAACAGGGTTTTAAAACCAAAGTGTATAGACTTAGAATGTTGCATGGAGATTATATAGTTTCTTATTCAGCAAAATCAAATATGTCCTTCTTTCCTCTAAAATGAAATACAGACTCTTACACTTAATATTTAAAAGTATTTTATTCTAACCAAACTTTTCAACCACTCTTAAAGTTTCAGCCAAACTAATTGTTACTTGAGCTACTTAATACTATTTTCTGCCTCTAGAATTGAATGTGTATTGTCCTTCCTCTGTTTTAGAATTCAGGTTTTTTGAGGCCAGAAATTATTTCTTTTATATTATCACGCCTAAAAATGAAATAGTAATAGCAATAAAAATGATGGTGACAATGATAACAAAAAGTTATATAACATTGTAAGGTTTATAAAGAGCATTCTAAATATTTTCTCCTTATATCTTCACAATAACCCTTAGATATATGTTATCATTACTCTAATTTTACATAGGAGGAACTTGAAGCAGAAAAAAGTTAAATGGCTTTCCAAGGGTCATGAATTTACCTAGTTGATTAGGTACACATTGTTCACTATCTCAACCAATTGCAACCAGTGGGAATTCATTAGACAAAGAAAAATTGCCAAATAAAAAAAAGGTAATTGGATTAGAGGAAGACACATAAAACTATATTATTGTGAGACTTCAAAATTTTCCTCTCAGAAATAGATAAATCTAACAAGAAAAGAAACAAGAAACAATTTAAGAAGATGAATGTAGAAAAAGTAGATGTGATATACTGCTGGAGAAAATTGAATGAGAAAAAAAAGGAATATAGCATTTTCTCAGTAGTACATGGCATATTCATCAAAATTGACTATGTATTAGAAAATAAAAGCCTTTAAATAAAACAAAGAAAATAGAAATATTAAATTCATCCTGTAAAGGACATTATGGAATAAAAATTACATTCAATAAAGGAATGTAGACGTATAGATTAAAGTTAATTGGAAACTAAATAATCTAATTATAAAGATTGGGTGGGTAAAAGGACAATCACAGAAGCAATGAATAATTTCATTAATCAGATTAAAAACAAAAAGACAACATACCAAAATTTATGGGATGCAGCCAAAGCAGAAATTAAGGTTGGGGGTGGGGGGAGCAGGAATTATATCTTTAAATATATAAAGAAAAACGGTTCAGTGTATTGGGAATGAAACTAGAAAATCTAGTAAAAGAATAAATAAAAATCCCCCATTAAACACCAAACTGGAAATCCTGAAAATCAAAAGAGGAATTAATAAAATTAAAAGAAAGAAATTCATTGAAAAATAAATAAAGGGGCAGGCCCAAGATGGCGGAGCAGAAACAGCACGTGCAAGCCACTCTCCCCTCAGACTACTTTGAAACTATGTAAAAGGGGACTCTGAACAACTTCTGGAGCCCCAGCACCCATAGAACGACACAGAGAAGCTAACCTCCAGCTGAGGACAGCCCAGCAGCCCTGCAGGAAGGACCAGCACAGCACCAGCAGCACAACACGCAGTGCGTGGGGAGCCGAGGACTGGTCCGCCTAAATCGCGGTTTTAGCCCCAGGGCAGCAGGGCCAGCAGCCAGCTGCAGGGACCCCAGAACACCAGCAGCCACGGCGATTGCAGAATTATCAACATAGACATGCCTAGGACAAAGTGAGTGGTTAGTGCCCTATGGACTTTGGGACTAGTATTTGGCTTCCTCCCCTGGGGGCTAGAAGCCGCTGAGGAGACATGCCATCTTGTAGTTTTCAGAGGCAGCTCCAGCTCCTGGCCTGCAAACTGTAGGGAGATCCAGCTATCAGTCTTGGGGGGTAATCTCTCTTGTTTTAACCTCCCTGGATCTGGATTGTGATCTGGGGTGGAGGTTGTGGGTGGGTTTCCAGCTTGCCAGAAATGGAAGTTGCCCCCCCACACACACACATTCTGGATGAAAGTTCCGGTCTGGTGCAAGGCCATACTGTGGCACCAAGCCCAAAACTCAAGTAATTAAGTGGCAACATGCCAAGGCAAAGGAAACAAATTAAACAGAAAAATGCAACCTTAGAATCCTACATTGGGGGCAAAGAGTATTGAAGCATAGAGTGAGAGGAGGGCTGTGAGGTCAGAAGTCCTGATCCAAAAGGCCCAGGGGAAAACGTGAGTAGGTTGCAGGCCATAGAGGACCTTAAAAAGGACTTTAAAAATCAAATAAGAGAAGTGGAGGAAAAATTGGAAAGAGAAATGAGAAGGATGCAGGAAAAGTATGAAATGAGGGTCAACAGCCTGACTGAGGAAAACAACACCTTAAAAAATAGACTAACTCAAATGGCAAAGGAGGCCCAAAAGGACAATGAGGAGAAGAATCCAAACAAACGAAAGATTAGAAGGCAATGTAAATATCTTTTCCCTTTTCAAATATCCAAATATCCAAATATCCTTTCCCTTTTCAAAATGGAAGTTTCCAACTTCCCTCCCCCCAGCCTGACCTTCCTTCCATCATCCCCTGTCTTATCCCTTTCCTGCCTACTCTCATGTAGGGTAACATACCCTATTTAGAGTGTGTCATTCCCTCCTTGAGCCAAATTCAATGAAAATAAGGTTGACTCATTCCCTTTTGACTTCCTGTTCTTTCCCTCCATTTTAACAGCTTTCCCCTTGCCTCTTCTATATGAGATAATTTAACCCATTCTATCTCTCCCCATCTAATCTCATTATATTCCTCTCTCCCTTCTTAATTTTACTTTTTAAATATCATCCCTTCCTATTTAATTGGTCTTGTGCCCTCTGTCTATGTATATCTGTACACATATATACACAAACTCACGTGCATCCATATAGCCATATACCATCCTATATATACATATATGTATGTACAAATAATACATCCAAATATATACATACATTTGTATTCCCTTCAACTATTCTCATACTGAGAAAAAATTCATAACTTAGAATTATCATTTTTCCATGTAGGAATGTGAATAGTTCAACTTTTGTAAGTCCATTATGATTTCTTTTCCCTGTTTCCCTTATCATGCTTCTCTTTGTCCTTGTATCTGAATGTCAAATTTTCTATGAAACTGTTTTTTTTTTCTTCAAGAATGCTTGAAAGTCCTCTATTTCATTAAGTGATCATATTTTCCCTGGAAACATGATACTCATTTTTGCTGGGTAGGTGATTCTTAGTTTATATCCCAGCTCCTTTGATTTCCAGAATATCATATTCCAAGCCTCTCAGTCCCTCAGTGTAGAAGGTGCCAAATACTGTGATATCCTGATTGTGTTTCCACAATCCTCAAATTGTTTCTTCTTGGCTGCTTTTAATATTTTCTCCTTGATCTGGGAATTCCGGAGGCTGGCTATAACATTCCTAGGAGTTTTCTTTTTGGGATATTTTTTCAGGAGGGGATTGGTGGATTCTTTCAACCTTTATTTTGCCCTCTGGTTCTTAAACATCAGGGAAATATTCCATGGGAATTTCTTGAAGGATTACTCGTAGTTCCTTTTTTTATCGTGGCTTTCAGGTATTCCACTAATTTTTAAATTATCTCTCTTGTATCTATTTTCCATTTCAGTGGTTTTCCCAATGAGATATTTCACATAGCCTTCTATTTTTTTAATTTGTTTGGATCTGTTTAATAGTATGTTGATTTCTCATAAAGTCAATTGCTTCCATTTTCTCCAATCTAATTCTAAAGGCATGATTCTCTTTAGTGAGCTTTTGAGATTCTTTTTCCATCTTGTAAATTTGACTTTTTAAGGCATTCTTCTCCTCATTGCCTTTTTGGGCTTCTTTTGCCATTTGAGATAGTCTATTTTGCAAGATATTATTTTCTTCAGTCAGTGTGTAGACTCTCATTTCATACTTTCTTGCATCATTCTCATTTCTCTTCCCAATTTTTCCTCTTATTTGGTTTTCAAAATCATTCTTAAGCTCCTCTATAGCCTGTAAGCAGCTCATATTTTTCTTGGAATCTTTGGTGCAGGAATTCTGACTTAGCTGTCTTCCTCTTTTTCCATGCTTTGATCCCTTTTGTCCCCAAAAAAGGATTCTTAATTTGGACCACATTGCTTGCTTTGTTTCATTTGCATGTTCATGTTGCCACTCACTTACTTGACTTTTGGGCTATTTGCCACAGTAGAACTCTGCTACCAGAGAGGGGAGCTGTATCTCAAATAGCTGGTTTTTACTGACCTGATGGAGCTATTAATTGGCTGCCCTTTCTGAAGTCTCCACATTCTCTCGAAAACTGGTCCTGCACTCCAGGACCTCCTCCCTAGACAGTGAGCCAGATCCAAGCAGGTTAAAGCAAGAGCAATTACCTTTCAGATTGGTTGCTTGATCCTCCTACAATCTGAAGTCCAGTAGCGCTGAAGCTGCCAGGAATCAGTGGCTGCATGGCTGCCATGCCTCAGCCACTTCTCCCTCCAGTGGGCAAGAGGCTGTACCACACTCCTGGACTCCCACTTCCTAAGTCCACACTGCACTGTCCTTTCTCTTTGTCCTTAGCATCTATAGGTTGATCATTCTGGAAACCACCGCAGCTGCTGGTGATCTGAAGTCCCTTTAGCTGGTGGCTGCTAAAACCTCTGGCTCATGCTAGGCTGGTCTCGGCTCCCAGAGTGCTGGGCTGGTCCCTTTGTGCTGGCCTGCTGGACTATCTTCAGTGGGAGTTTATCTTCTCTCTATTATTTTGTGGGTTCTGTTGCTCCAATGTATGTTTAGAGTCATTTTTTACATTAATTGTAGTGGGTGGAAGCAGGAGTTGCGTGTATGTCCTGTTTCTACTCTGCCATCTTGACTCTGCCCAATGGTGTAAGACAGTTCTGTAGGGTTTATAATGAAGAATGTTATACACTTCCAGAGGAGGAACTGAGAAAATCAGAATGCAAGTCAAAGAATTTTTTTTTTAATTTGTTAATATATTAGTTCATTCATCTATTTCTTTTTGATTTGCATTTTCTTTAAAAACATGACTAATGTGGAAATATGTTTTGAATCACTGAATATGCACAATATATATAAAGCTGCTTGCCTTTTAAGAAGTGCTGAAGGAGGGGAAAGAAATAAAATGAAACAATTTTTTTTAATGTTAAAAATTACATTAATGGGAAAATAAGATATAAAAAAGTATCAAGGTTCATTTTCACCTCCTTAGCTCTCATACTTAAATATTAATCTATATTTGTTTTTGTTTTCATTTAAATATTATTGTGATGTTTTTCCTTACATCACTGTAGTATCCCATATACCCCTCTTCTTCCCCTTCCTAAAGAGTGGTCCTGTCTGATAAATCATATTTTTGGAGGTGAAAAGGAGAGGAAAAATTTCAGCACAACTGATGTATAAATTTGGAAAGACTGAAACTGTTTCTGAAATGTAATGTGCTACACCAATGCTCAACCCACCCCCACAAAAGAGTAGGTTGAGTTTATCTTACATTTTATAATTTGCATCTGATTTGATATTTATAATTTTGATATGTTTACTTTTCTTGTTTGGACTGTGTCATTCTTTATGTTTAAATTTTAGTAGACGCTGTGTATATAGTTTTGTTAACTGTTTTTCACTCATCATTAGTTCACATAGATATTTCCATGTTGTTCTGCATTCTTCCCACACACTATTTGTTACAATGTAGTAATAACACAATGCATTCACATGACACAATTCCCTTCCCCAGTGTGTGCTCATCTACTCTATTTTTCAATTATTTGTTATCACCAAAAAATTGCCACTCTAAATATTTTGGTGTAGATAGCATTCTTTTTCCTTGTTGATGTATTCCTTTGCTATAGGATCCTTTGCTATTGCCTTTTCTTTCTGTTTCTTGCCCCAAAGTAATAGATATTTTAGTCATTTTGTTTGCTGATATCCAAATTACTTTCAGAAATAGTTTTTTTTTTTTTTTTTACCATTTCCCCACTGCTCCAAATATGTATTGGTGTGCCTTTATGTATACAGATCCTCCAATGTTGACTCCTCCCATAATTGCTATTTTCCCATTTGCAGGGTGTAAATTGATATAGCAACACGATTTTGATTTAAAATTTACTTAATATTAGTGATTTGGAACACTTTTCACATTGCATATACTTTGAGATTCTTTTAAAGAACTATTTGTTCATATTTTTTAAACATTTGTCTATTGGACATGGCTATTCTATCTATCTATCTATCTATCTATCTATCTATCTATTTATTGGAATTATTTATGGATCTTAGATACCAAATTCTTATCAGAAAAATCTGGTATAAAATCCCCCCCCACTTGATTCCCTTCCCTTCTTATCTTAAGTACATTAATATTGCCTTGCAGAAGCTTTTCAGGTTCAAATTCATTCCTACATGGTAAACACATTAGGATTTTTTTACATTAATTATTTTAAGATAGTCCTGTTTCACTGGTTATGTTCCCTTAGCTTGATACCTTCTTTGATATTCTTTCCTCCTCTTCTCCCCTTCAGTTAATCCTGTTCCTTACTTTTTATATTGCATTTTTGTACCTTTCAAAAATGATTTCTCTCACCTTCTTTGATATATGTTTTCTTTCTGTTTATTCCAGACTTCATTCTCTTATTCCAAACTCATAATTATTTTTTTAACTCTCTGTCCCTTTTCTCTGTATTTTCATGCTATTAAAGCTTCTAAAATATGCTTTCTAAGGTTTCCCTTTTAGACATGTTATGGCATTGCCTTTTAGGGTTTAACTCATCTATCAATCTTTACCATTGTATTTTGTTTTTAGAACAAAACCTAGAGCATTTATATTGCACTTACTATAATGAATGCTTTACAATTACTATCTCATGTGATCCCCATAAGAGCCCTAAGATGTAGATAGTATTATAATCCCCATTTTATAGATGAGGAAACTGAGGCAAACAGAGGTTAAGTGACTTACTACAGGGTCAAAGAGACCATATTTGAACTCAGTTCTTCCTGACACTAAGACCAGCCCACCTGTCGCTTGTCAATACCCAACACTGCCCCTTGGTAGGACCTCTCCTTTACAAGAACCCTCATTACAAAGCCTAGCACTGATTTAGCCTGCTTTTGTTGAACTTTTTCCCCCTGTATTTGCATGACACATTCAGGTAGCAGTTAATTTCAGAGAATCCAAGTCTCTCTCTCTCTCTCTCTCTCTCTCTCTCTCTCTCTCTCTCTCTCTCACACACACACACACACACACACACACACACACACACACACTTTTCCCAGGCAAAATAGACTTTTTAAGCACCAAATTCTCCCATCCACACACAGTATAAGTTCCTCATCTTTCCTCAAGGGCCATATTTCTTCACTCAAGAAAATTCATCAATAGAGCCTATTCTGACCTTCAAATTAAGCCTCCCTGCTGAGTCAAGATGGCAGAGTGTTAATAGCATTTCCACTCAGCTCTGGCTCCCAGCACTGCCGAATTTGTGTAAAAGAGTGCTATGAACAAACTCTGGAGCTTCAAAACTCACAAAATGACACAAAGAAGCTGATCTCCTGCTAAGGACTGCCCAGCAGCCCAGAAGGTAGCAACCTGTGCAGCACTCTGGGAGTGGAGCCCAGGCCCACATGAGTTGGAGGTTTTAGTGCCAGGTTGGCCAGAAAAACAACAAGCTGTAAGGACTCCAGAACACTAGCAGCTGTGGTGTTTTCAGAATTACCAACACATAGATGCCAAGGACAAAATGAGAGGTCAGTGCAGTATGGACTTTGGGACTAGTGAGGAGATCATGTCGGCCTCTGTCCCCCAGTTCCTGGCCTGTCAAATGAAGGGGGACAAGGAGATCAGTATGGGGTACGGATCTCTCTTGCTTTGACACTATCTGATCTGGATTGTGTTCTGGGGGGGGGGGGGGGGTTTGGGTGTGTGACCAGCTTGACAGAGTGTGTGGAGGCTTCAGAGAGAGCACCCAAATAAGAGCTTCAGCAGCTGAGAAAACCACAGTGTTTATGATAGAAGTTCCCCTGGGCGGTGGCAAAATCCTACTGTGGCAACAAGCCCAAAAGTCAAGTAATTGAGTGGCAACTTGCCTAGGCAAAGGAAGCAATATAAACAGAAAAATTCAACATTAGACACCTATTTTGGGGACAAAGAGTATTCAAGCATGGAAGAGGAGGCAGGCTTTTAGGTCAGAACTCCTGTACCACAAGCCCCAAATCAAAATACAAGCTGGCTACAGGCCATAGAGGACCATAAGAAGCAGAGAAGTGGAGGAAATATTGGGAAGAGAAATGAGAAAGATGCAAGAAAAGTATGAAATAAAAGTCAAGAGACTGACTGAATAAAATAACACCTTAAAAAAAAAAGATTAACTCAAATGGCAAAAGAGGTGCAAAAGTGCAATGAGGAGAAGAATGCATTAAAAAGCCGAATTTTCCAAAAGGTAAAAGAATCTCAAAAGCTCACTGAGGGGAATCATTCCTTCAGAATTGGACTGGAGCAAATGAAAGCTAGTAACTTTATGAGAAATCAATATGCTGTTAATCAGATCCAAACAAATGAACGAATAGAAGGCAATGTGTAATATCTCATGGGAAAAACCACTGACCTAGAAAAGAGATCCAGGAGAGATAATCTAAAAATTATTGGACTACCTGAAAGTCATGATCAAAGAAAGAACCCACAAATCATCCTTCAAATAATTCTCAAGGAAAATTGCCATGATGTTTTAGAATGAGAAGGCAAAATAGAGGTTGAAAGAATCCACAGATTATATCCTGAAAAAGATCCCAAAAAGAAAACTCCTAGGAATATTATTGTCAGGATGCAGAATTTCCAGATAAAGGAGAAAATATTACAAGCAGACAGGAAGAAACTATTTCAATATTGTGGAAACACAATCAGGATAGCACAGGATCTGACAGCTTCTACACTGAGGGATTAAAGGGCTTGCAATATGATATCCCAGAGGGCAATGGAGCTGGTATTCAAACCAAGAATCACTTACCCAGCAAAACTGAGTATCATGTTTCAGGGAAAAATATGGTCATTCAGTGGAATAGAGGACTTTCCAGCATTCTTGAGGAAAAAACCAGAGTTGAATAGAAAATCTGACATTCAGATACAATAAGCAAGAGATGCTTGAGCAGGTAAACAGGGAAAAGAAATCATAACAAACTTACCAAAGTTGAACTATTTACATTCATACATGGAAAAATGAAAACTGTAACTGATGAAACTTTTCTCAGTATGAAAATAGTTGAAGAAGGGTATATGGACATATGAATACATAGGTGAATGTGTGTATATATGTTTACAGGTATACATAGATAGAGGGCACAGGTCAAATTTAAAAGGAAGGGGTGATTCTTAAAAGGTGAAATTAAGAGGTGAGAGAGGAATATAACAAGAGGAGATGGGGAGAGACAGAATGGGGTAAACTATCTCATATAGAATTGGCAAGGGAAAATGGTTACAAGGGAACGGAAGAACAGGAAGGCAAAAAGCCAAAATCTTATTCTCATTGAATTTGGATCAGGGAGAGAATGACATACATATTAAATAGCGCATCTCACCCTACAGGAGAGTAGGGGCAAAGGGGATGATATGGGGGAATATGGAAGGGAGGATGGCTGGGAAGGTGGGAGGGAAGTTGTAAGCATGCACTTTTGAAAAGGAACAGTATCAAAGTAGGGAAATAAACCAAGTGGGAGGTGGGATGGGAGGGAGGGAAATATAGTCAGTCTTTTACAATATATCTACTTTGGTAATGTTTTGCATAGCTACTCATGTACATCATATACTGAATAACTTATTTTCCCAGTAAGGGTGAGTGACAAGGGAGGAAGGGAATGAATCTGGAATTCAAATTTTCAAAATCAAATGTTTAAAAACATACAAATCATATTATTAATACTATTTTATATATAATTTGTAAATAAGATATACAGGCATTGGGGTGCAGATATTCATCTTGCCCTACTGAAAGAATTGAAGGGGGTATAGGAGAATATATGAGAGAGACCAGATGGGATGAGGGGACTGTTATTCTGGGGTGGGTGGTAGGGAAATGTGGGGGAAAAATTTAACTCAAAGTCTAACAGAAATGAATAATGTAAATCAGAAGTTAATAAAGTATTTGGAAAAAGAAATTAAGCCTCCCTTCCTTTCCTCCCTTCTTTTCAATCTTTTTTCCCTTCCTCCTCACCCACTTTAGGCTCTTCTCTTTCTTTGATCACTAAGTTCACCTTTCTCTCCTTGCTACCTCTTGACTTGACTCTGGCTCATCCTTCACTCCTCTCTAGCCTTCTTTTGCCTCATATTTTAAAATTCAGATTTGCAGTATAAGTCTCACTTGGACTGAATTCTGAATGTCATTGCTCTTTGGAACACATTGTTCCATTCACTCCTTTTTCTAGAACATGCAAAATAGTCTCTCGATATTCAAGTGTTCTATTTTTAGTATTTGAAGATCTTTCTCCTGATGATTTATAGATGTGTTGCTTCTGGACTGAATTGTTCAATTTAATCACTAAGTGTCTTGGAGTTTGTAGCCTCATTTTTTTTCTGGAGTTAATGGGTAAATTATTTTAGGTGAAATTCCATTTTCTTTCTTTAGAATTCCTGGACAGTTCTTTTTTTCTTTTTTCCAGGAGGCTTATGATCCATAGGTTTTCTGTATGACCCTTTCTTGGAGTTCAGTATATTTTGGGTTGCATAGTGAGCATATTTTCCTTTATTGCTATTGCTTTTTCTTTTTCTTTTTTTTTTGCTTCTTTTACTTTAGGTTGTCTGTCAGTTTTCTCTGTTTACATTCCCAATCTCTTCTTTCTTTTGTTTCTTTGGCTAGGCTTGCCATTGAGGCTGAAATTTTCTATCATGTTATTGTTCAGTGCATAAATTTTGCTCCCATAAGTCTCATTTCTCTTATAAACCTCTCAGAGACAGTATGTTGTAGTTCTATGTTCTCTTCAAATTCCATAGGGTCCTCCATCTTGAGTATTTTGATTTTTTCTTTTTCTTTTTTTAAAAACATCTATTCATAGATGCCTAAATTCATTTACTAGGAAGCCATAGTTCTTCTGTTACTGGTTTTCCTGGTGACTTACATGTTTATGATCAAAATCTTTGAGTTTTCTTGTTCCTGAACTCTTTGGTCCTTTCAGTCTCCTCTCCCCTACCTTATCTTTCTTATTACTTATTCCCTGACTGCCTCTCCTTTGATTCTGGTTGCCTTGGGGGATGAATAGCATAGTGCATCAACCTCCTCCTTGTTATGGCCATTTCGTGGTTCAGCAGCATAAGTCTTTTCTCCAAATGACTCTTGGGTGGTCATAAATAGTCCGAGGTGGATGCTGTATTCTTTCCCTCAGGCCTAGTCAGGAACTGCACAACTCCCCAAGTATAGAGTGTCTTATCTTGGTTATATGTCCATCTCACTTTTTTTCCTTAGCTCTTGGCCTTGGTTTTCAGACTGCAGCCTCTGGGCAAGTCACTTAACACTGATTGCCTCACAAAAAGGTGGGGTGGCTACATGGCAGTGAGTCAGGAAGACCTGAATTCAAGTCCAGACTCAGGCATTTGACACTTCCTAGCAATGTGATCCTTAGCAAGTTACTTAAACCCAAATGCCTTGAAAAAAATAAAATCTGCGCAGAGTGAAGGGGTGAGTTTTGATGTAAGCCTCTGTCATATAGTTGTGTTGCTTAATGCAAGCTCATTGCCTATAGTGTGGGAGGTTGGAGAGGAGTAGTAAGTTGGAAAAGGATTAATAAGTTAACAGGAGGTTAATTTCTGGGTGTATCAACAATGCAGTATTCACAACACCTATGGTAACTATACATATGCTGATATGGTTATTAGTAAATAAATATACCAGCCTATCTACCTAGGGTATAAACCTAGAACATTTATTCAAATACCATAAAATTGAGTCCCAAAACCAGAAAGTCAAAGCCATTACAGCAGTTATGAAGTTAGCACACGTAGTTAATGTAGTAAACACCCACATTCTCAAGCCTTCAAAACAGAACAGGCAATCTCAGGCAAAGATCATACTCTCCCCACTGACAGCAAATGCTCAGAGTCCACGAAGTGTGCTCCCAGCAATTTCGTCCCTCGCAGTTCTTGTCCCTGGAAGTCCTCAGCATGAGTGCTTAGCAGAAATTCTGAGTGGCTCAAAAACAGCAGTTTGTTCTGCTACTGTTGCCACTGCTGCTGCCACCAGGCATCCAGTCATGGCAGGCCTTCAAGCTTGGCTTCTGCTTCCTCTTGCCCCACCCCTTCCTATTACATCAGCAAATTCAAAGCGAATGGAAGATCTTTAAATCCCATAACCATAACCTTGGGTTTCGGGGATTTTTTTAAATTAATTTATTAGTTTAGTTTCAGTTAACAAGATTCAATTCCATAGTTCCTTGATTTTCAAATTTCCTTTACTTCCCTCCCCCCTCCCCTCATGACAGCATATAGTACAGTATAGGGTCTGCAAATGCATTCATATTAAACATTATTCCAATTACAAAGGCATATTGTACTAGGTGGGATGAAAGATGGTAAGGAAAAAGTAAAACCAAACAATGAGAAGAACAAGATCATTTAGTTTGCTTCCATCAGGATTCAGGCTCAGTTCTTTCTAGTTATATCTCTGGATGGCGCATTTCTCACTTTCTTGAGTCATTTGGGATTAACTTATATCACTACATTGCTGAAAAGAGTCCAGTCTGTCATAGTTGGTCATCACAGATATGGTATGTCTGTGATTGTATACAAATTTCTTCTGATTCTACTCTTCTCGCTCAGCATCAGTTTGTATAAGTCTCTCCAGGTAATTATGAAATCCCTCACCTCCTCGTTTCTTATAGCACAATAAAATTCCATTACATTCATATACCACAACTTGTTTAGCCATTCCCCAGTTGATGGGCACTCCTTTAGTTTCCAATTCTTTGCAACCACAAAAAGGGCTGCTAAAAATATTTTTGTACATATGGGTCTTCCTCCCACTTCTATGATCTCTTTGGAATATAACCCTAGAAGTGGTATGGCTGGGTCAAAGGGTATGAAATTATTTATAATCTTTTGGGCATAATTCCAGATTGCTCTCCAGAATGGTTGGATAAGTTCACAACTCCACCAGCAATGTATTAGCGTTCCAATTTGCCCACATCCTCTCCAGCATTTGTCACTTTCTTGTGTTGTCATCTTAGCCAATCTGACTGGAGAGATGTGGTATCTCAGAGTTGTTTTGATTTGCATTTCTCTAATTAATAGTGATTTAGAGCATTTCTTCATATGCTTATAGATATCTTTAATTTCTTTCTCTGAAAACTCCTATTCATATCCTTTGACCATTTCTCAATTGGGGAATGACTTGTATTCATATAAATTTGGCTCAGTTCTCTATAAATTTTAGAAATGAGTCCTTTATCAGAGACACAAGTTGTAAAAATTCTTTCCCAATTTCCCACCTCCCTCTTGATCTTGGTTACATTGGCTTTGTTTGTGCAGAAGCTTTTCAATTTAATGTAATCAAAATTATCCATTTTGCATTTTATAATGCTCTCTAATTCTTATTTGGTCCTAAAATCTTCCCCTCTCCACAGATCTGTCAGGTAAACTATTCCTTGCTTTCCCAAATTGCTTACAGTATCATCCTTTACACCTAGATCATGCACCCATTTAGACTTGATTTTGGTATATGGTGTTAGATAGTGATCTATGCCCAGTTTCTGCCATACTGTATTCCAGTTTTCCCAGCATTTTTTGTCAAATAGTGCATTCTTATCCCAAAAACTGGGGTCTTTGGGTTTATCGAACAATAGATTGATATATTCATTAACTGCTGGGTCTCCTGCACCTAATCGATTCCATTGATCCACTACTCTACACCTCTGCCAGTACCAAACAGTTTTGATGACTGCTGCTGTATAATACAGATTAAGATCTGGCATAACTAGTCCACCTTCCCTAGCATTTCTTTTCATTAATTCCCTTGATATTCTAGACCGTTTGTTTTTCCAAATAAATTTTGTTATTATTTTGTCTAACTCTACAAAGTAGTTTTTTTGGTAAATTGATTGGAATGGCACTAAAGATATAATTTAGTTTGGGTAAAATAGTCATTTTTATTATATTAGCTCGACCCAGCCATGAGCAATTGATATTTTTCCAACTATTTAGATCTGTTTTTATTTGTGTGAGAAGTGTTTTGTAGTTGTGATCATATAGATTCTGGGTTTGTTTTGGCAAGTAGATTCCCAAATATTTTATACTGTCTACAGTGACTTTAAATGGGATTTCTCTTTCTATCTCTTGCTGTTGAGTTTTATTAGAGATGTACAGGAATGCTGAGGATTTATGTGGGTTTATTTTATATCCTGCAACTTTGCCAAATTTATTTATTGTCTCAAGTAATTTTTTACTTGATTCTCTAGGATTCTCTAAGTATATCATCATATCATCTGCAAAGAGTGACAGCTTGGTCACTTCTTTGCCTAATTTGATTCCTTTGATTTCTTTTTCTTCTCTAATTGCTACTGCTAACGTTTCTAGTACCAGATTGAATAAGAGGGGTGATAGTGGACACCCTTGTTTCACTCCTGATCTTATTGGAAAGGCTTCTAGTTTATCCCCATTGCATATAATACTTGCTGATGGTTTTAAATAGATGCTATCAACTATTTTAAGGAAGGCTCCATTTATTCCTATACTTTCTAGTGTTTTTAATAGGAATGGATGTTGTACTTTGTCAAAAGCCTTTTCTGCATCTTTTGAGATGATCATGTGGTTTTTGCTAGTTTTGTTGTTGATATGCTCAATTATATTGATGGTTTTCCTAATATTAAACCATCCTTTCATTCCTGGAATGAATCCTACCTGATCAGGGTGTATTATTTTTGTGATAAGTTGTTGGAGTCTTTTGGCTAATATTTTATTTAGAATTTTTGCGTCTAAATTCATGAGGGAGATTGGTCTATAATTTTCTTTCTCTGTTTTATCTCTTCCTGATTTAGGAATCAGTACCATATTTGTGTCATAGAAAGAGTTTGGTAGGACTCCTTCTTCACTAATTTTCCCAAATAGTTTGTAGAGTATTGGAATCAATTGTTCTTTAAACGTTTGATAGAATTCACTAGTGAACCCATCTGGCCCTGGAGATTTTTTCCTAGGGAGTTCATTGATGGCTTGTTTGATTTCTTTTTCTGAGATGGGGTTATTTAGGTAATTCACTTCCTCTTCAGTTAATCTGGGCAAATTGTGATTTTGTAAATATTCATCCATTTCACTAAGATTGTCATATTTATGTGCATACAATTGGGAAAATAATTCCTCATTATTTTTTTGATTTCCTCTTCATTGGAGGTAGATTCACCCTTTTTATTTTTGATACTCATAATTTGGTTTTCTTCTTTCTTTTTTTTTATCATATTGACTAAGGGTCTATCAATTTTGTTGATTTTTTTCATAAAACCAGATCTTAGTTTTATTTATTACTTCAATGGTTTTCTTAATTTCAATTTTATTAATCTCACCTTTGGTTTTCAATATTTCTAATTTAGTACTAAATTGGGGATTTTCAATTTGTTCTTTTTCTAGCTTTTTCAATAGCATGTCCAATTCATTGACCTCCCTTCTCTCTGCTTTAATTAAGTATGCACTCGGATATAAAACTTCCCCTGAGAACTGCCTTTAGTGCATCCCACAAATTTTGGTATATTGTTTCATTATTATCATTCTCTTGGATGAAATTATTGATTGTTTCTATAATTTCTTCTTTGACCCACCAATTTTTTAGGATTAAATTGTTTAGTTTCCAATTAGTTTTTAGTCTATCTTTTCATGGCCCTTTATTGCATATAATTTTTATTGCATCATGATCTGAGAATGATGCCCTTAATATTTCTGCCTTTCTGCACTGGATTGTGAGGTTTTTATGCCCTAGTACATGGTCTATTTTTGAGTATGTACCATGCACTGCTGAGAAGAAAGTAAACTCCTTTTTATCCCCATTCAGTTTTCTCCAGAGATCCATCATATCTAGTCTCTCTAAGATTCTATTCACCTCCTTAACTTCTTTCTTGTTTATTTTGAGGTTAGATTTATCGAGTTCAGAGAGGGGGAGATTAAGGTCCCCCACTAGTATAGTTTTGCTATCTATTTCTTCCTCTAATTCCTTTAACTTCTCCTCTAGGAATTTGGATGCTATACCACTTGGTGCATATATATTAAGTAGTGATATTGCTTCATTCTCAATGGTGCCTTTTAGTAGGATATAGTTTCCTTCCTTATCTCTTTTAATTAGATCTATTTTTGCTTTTGCTTTATCTGAGATAAGTATTGCTACCCCTGCTTTTTTTACTTTAGCTGAGGCATAATAAATTTTACTCCAACCTTTTACCTTTACCCTGTGGGTATCCCTTTGTTTCAAATGTGTTTCTTGAAGACAGCATATTGTAGGATTATGGTTTTTAATCCATTCTGCTATCCGCCTCTGTTTTATGGGAGAGTTCATCCCATTCACATTCACAGTAATGATGACTATCTGTCTCTTCCCTTCCATCCTATTCCCTCCCCTGTTTATGTTTTTGTTTATTCCTTCTCCCTTCCCCTCCTTGAAGTTTTCCCTTTTGACCACCCCCTCCCTCAGTGTTCCCACCCAGTGACCCCCCCTTCTTAACCTACCCTCTCCCCTTACTACTATTTCCCTCCCTTATAATCCCTCCCTTTAGTCTCCTCCTTTTCACCCCCCCCCTTACCCTCCCACTATCTCTAGGACACAATAAATTTTTATACTTATCAGAGTAAATTACTCCCCGTTTGATTCCAAACCAATGAGAGTAAATTTCAAACAGTGCTCCTCTCCCTCCCTCCAATTCCTCTATTTAATGAATTTATGTGTCTATTCACTTTAGATTCTTAAACTTCACTGATTAATTTGATCCTTCTTTGAACCAGAACCAGTGAGAATAGTGTTTAAATGATGTTCCTCTCCCTCTTACTTTCCCTTCTTCTATAGTGTCTTTTGATGCCTCTTCAGATGGCATATTTTACCTTTTCCTAGCTCATCCTTTCCTTTTTCCCATTACAGTACCATTGATCCCCTTAATAGTCTTTTTTTTTAGACTCCATGTTAGTGCATTCATACCCACACCCTCTAAGTATAACCCTTTTGCAGGTCATGATAATCATAGAGATTTCAAATATTGACAGTTATCAGCTCCACATATAGGGATGTGAACATTTTGCTCTTGTTGCATCCCAGGTAATGAGCTTGTGTTTGTGGGTGTGGGTGTGTGCACTTCTGCATGTGTGAGTCTATGTTACCCTTGTTTACCTTTTTATGTTCTTCTGGAGTCTTGTAATTGGAGATCAAATTTTCCATTGAGCTCTGGCTTTTTCATTAGGAAAGTCTGGAAGTCCCTTACTTCATTAAACGTCCATCTCCTTGCCTGAAAGATTATGCTCAGTTTTGCCAGGTAGTTAATCCTTGGTTGTAGTCCTAGCTCTCTTGCCCTATGAAATATCAAATTCCAGTCCCTCTGCTCTTTTAATGTAGAAGCTGCTAGGTCCTGTGTGATCCTAACTGTAGTTCCTCGATGTTTGAATTGTTTCTTTTTGGCTGCTTATAGAATTTTTCCTTTAATCTTATAATTCTGGAATTTGGCTACTATATTTCTTGGAGTTTTCAGTTTGGGATCTCTTTCAGGAGGAGTCTGGTGAATTCTATCAATAGCTATTTTATCTTCTGATTCCAGGACCTCAGGACAGTTTTCTTTGACAATCTCTTGGAGGATGTTGTCTAGACTGCTTTTCTCATCATGGCTTTCTGGTAGACCAATAATTCTTAGGTTTTCTCTCCTGGATCTGTTCTCTAGGTCAGTTATTTTTCCAGTGAGATATTTTACATTTTCTTGCAATTTTTCGATCATCTTGTTTTTTTCGATTGACTCCTGCTGCATCATAGAGTTCTGAGTTTCAGTTTGATTGTATCTAATTTTTAGTGAATTATGGTCTTCAGTGAGTTTTTGAAGTTCCTTTTTTAGGGAGGTATTTTCTTTTTCCAAGTTGGTCATTGCCTCCCTGATTTGGTCTTTAAAATTTTTCTTAAGCTCCTCCAGGAATGCTATTTGGGCTTGAGACCAGATCATGTTTCCTTCTGTGGTCTCTGGTGTGGGCAGAGAGTCTATATTGTCCTGTGTGTTTTGTTGTTCTTGCCCTGCATAGTATGCTCAAATAGACTTTCTTGCCTTCCCCTTCTCCTTTTCAGCTTCCTTCCTTCCCATTGTGACTTCCTGTTTCTTAGTGTCTCAAGCTATGAGTTTGGGGCCTGATCCTTGACTTTGAATACCTCTGGGTGGCTAGTTTATGGCTAAGTCAGGGAAGTCAGTGAGGAATGTAGATGTGTAGGTGGGGATGAGTCTGACCACTTTAGATTTCTGCCTCTATACCCCTGGGCTATAAGTAGGCTTTTGTTGGTGAGGTGAGGTGGGTCTTGTTGGGTCCCCTCCCTCTCTTCTCTTCAGATTCCTGGCTGACTCAGTTACACCCTTTCTTGGAGATTCTCAAGCCTGAGGCTATTTCCATTAACTTGGGATTTCAATCTGGGTGGGAGACTTATCTTTGGGTTTTCTGCTTCATGAAGGAGGGATGGGAGGATCAGAGCAGCTAGAATTTACTTTGCCATTCCAGCCCCTGTATCATACAGGCAGGCAGTTTCTAAATTTCCAGGCTGGGGGCTGAATGCAGCCTGAGAAGCCACTCTCTCCACTGGGGGCCAGACTCTCCTACCTGGCTCCAATGATCTGTTCCCTCTGAGAGATGACTGCGATTCGTCCTTGGTAAGTCTGCAGGCTGGGGCTTTTTCTCTCTCTGGTGTAGTCTGCTTGCCTGCTCTTAGGTCTGAGCTGTGCAGACCCCACACGTTCTGCGCTTGACCTGTGCGGACACTCTGGGCAACCTCCTGGGATGGATTCTGCCACACTCTGTCTTCCACTGGGCTCGGGTTTAGGGGATTTTTAAGCCATATTTTACATTCTGAATGTTCTCAGCCAGGGGGAGGGTACTTGGATCCTTGAAGTCACATATGGCTTTCTAGGTCCTTGGATGGGACTCTTTGATGAGTACAGGCTTTACAGAACAAATCATTTTATTAAGATGTATTCTGTGAAGTTTGCTTTCAGTCAAAGGGTTGCACTGGAGGACCAAGAAGGCCATATGTGACCTTGAGGCCACAAGTTCTCTACCCTGTTCTAGACCATGAAAATAGATTTAATTCCGTTAACTTTGGGGCATAATTTCACTTTTGGAAAATCATGAAAATTGATGACAATATCTAAATTGGTATCTTGTTCATGTCTATCTTGATGATCTTAAGAGGATCTATTTTTATTTTAACATTTTCCTACTCAGGATACAGTAATATATATATATTTCACATTCACAATAGACCTTTATTTTAGCAATAATTTAGGATTAATTTAGAATAATTTAGGATTCTCAGGGTTGGGGGCAAGAACAGTGTTAGTATGGTAGTGCTTTTGGTGGTTGGTAAAGGAGAGGGATAAAACTCTCTACGTTAAATTTATGTTGAATTTCATAAACTATTCATGGCCTTACATTTTTTCTCCTTTTTTTCCCTTACTGTGCCTTACTTTGCCTTATTTTTCTTCTTCCTTCCCTATCTAGTCATCTTCTTACATCTTCCCTTCCCACCACTTATACTCTGGGATCCAATGACACTGCCACCCTTATTGTTCCTCACACTGTGCACTCCATCACTGACTAAAAAATGTGTAGCCAGAGGGCACAGTTCTTCATCCATAGTAATCATTTATTAAATATTCATTCATTCATTCATGAATGCAAGTATGCTTTAGTCATTCAAGAGAGAGCAGTGTGACAAAATCTCAGAGGAAAGAGTATTCAGAAGAGAATGACCTGCATTGTCAAATAACATACATAAAGAGGTCAAGAAGGGGGAAGAATCCATCAGATATGGCAATTAAGAGATCATTGGGTTTCATCTGAGAAGAGCAGTTTCAATTCAATAATACGGTCAGATTTCATATTGCAAGACATGGATCAATGAAGACAATGAATATAGATCACTTTTTTATTTTTTTCTGTTAAAGGGAAGAGAAAGCTAGAATGATAATAATGGCATTGTAAGGATTATTTGTATTTATTTTCCCAGTTCATCCCACTCCCATTCCTAAAATGCCTCTTGGATTTATGAATCACGTTCCCAGGATATGGATGTTACATATATTCAGTGTTTAGGAATAAGCCTGAAAAATGGTGGACTTTGTAGTATTATAATATATTCTAGCTCATAACTATACCACACAAACACACACACACATACACACACACATATCTTGGTAGTTTTCACATTGGTTACTAGTCAGACTTAAATTTCCTTTTTTTTTTTCAAATGCTTTATTAACTTTTGGTTTACATCATTCATTTCTGCCAGATTTTGAGTTACAATTTTTCCCCATTTTTCCCATACCCACTACCCCAGAATAACAGTCAGACAGGATATTCCCTCAACCAATCTGCTCTCTCCCATTTCTTCTCCCATACCCCCTTCAAATTGACCATAAGGGCAAGGTGAATCCCTGTGCCCCATTGCCTGCACATCTTATGTCCAAATTATATACAATGTAGTATTAGTCATAGTATTTATATATTTTTTTAAAAATTGATTTTAAAAGGAAGATAAGCAACTCAGTATATGCTGTACATGTGTAGCTATGCAAAATATTACCATAGTAGATATATTGTAAAAGACTGACTATATTTCTCTCCCTCCCATCCTACTTTCCACCTAGTCCACTCCCCACCTTGATCCTGTCCCTTTTCAAGTGGGTGCTTCCAATTTCCTTCTCCCCCAGGCTGCCCTCCCCTCCACTATCTTCCCTCATCCCCCTCTCCCTCACACTCCTGCAGGGTGGGACACCCTATTTAGAATGTATGTCATTCTCTCCCTGGTCCAAATTCAATGAGAATAAGGTTTTGCCTTTTTGCCTTCCTGTTTCTCCCCTCACCTGCAACCACCTTGCCCTGCCTCCTCTACATGAGACAGTTCACACCATTGTCTCTCCCCATTCAACCTCACCCCATTACTCTCTCACCTCTTAACCTCACATATTAAGTATCATCCCCTCCTATTAAATTCGACCTGTGCCCTCTATCTATGTATACCTGAAGACATATATACACACATTCACATATGTATTCATATGCCCATATACCCTTCTTCAACTGTTTTCATACTGAGAAGTTTCATCAGTTACAGTTATTGTTTTTCCCTGTAGGAATGTAAATAGTTCAACTTTGATAACTTCATAGTGATTTCTTTTCCCTGTTTACCTTCTCAAGCATATCTTGCTTCTTCTATTTGAATGCCAAATGTTCTATTCAACTCTGTTTTTTTCCTCAAGAATGCTTGAAAGTCCTCTATTCCACTGAATGACCAAATTTTCAACTGAAACATGATACTCAGTTTTTCTGGGTAGGTTATTCTTGGTTTTAATCACAGGTCCTTTGCCCTGTGGAATACCATATTCCATGCCTTTCGATCCCTCAGTGTAGAAGCTGCCAGATCATGTGTCATCCTGATTGTGTTTCCACAATATTGAAATTGTTTCTTCCTGGGTGCTTGTAATATTCTCTCCTAGATCTGGGAATTCTGGAATCTGGCTACAATATTCCTAGGAGGTTTTTTTGGGGGGGCGGGGGATCTTCTTCAGGAGGTGATCAATGGATTCTTTCTGTGGATTCTATTTTGCCCAACCCTGCTTGCCCTCTGGATCTAAAATATCCAGATAATTTTCTTGGAGAATTTTTTGAAGGATGGTTTCTAGATACTTTCTTTGATCATGGCTTTCAGGTAGTCCAATAATTTTTAGATTGTCTCTCCTGAATCTATTTTCCAGGTCAGTCATTTTTCCCATGAGGTATTTCACATTGCCTTCTATTCTTTCATTTGTGTGGATATGCTTAATAGCATCTTGATTTCTCATGATGTCACTAGCTTCCATTTGCTCCAGTCAAATTCTGAAGGAATGATGCTCCAAAGTGAGATTTTGAGATTTTTTTTTCCATCTGGCAAATTTGGCTTTTAAGAAATTATTTTCCTCATTGCCTTTTTGTGTCTCTTTTGCCATTTTAGTTAGTCTTATTTTTTAAGGTGTTATTTTCCCCAGTCAGGCTGTTGATTCTCATTTCATACTTTTCTTGCATCTTTCTCATTTCTCTTCCCAATTTTTCGCTCCTTCTTTTATCTGTGTCTTAAGGTCCTCTATGACCTGTAGGCAGCTCGTATTTTCATTTGGGGCTTTTGGTGAAGGATTTCTGACCTCACAGTCCTCCTCCCGTTCCATGCTTTGATCCTCGTTGCCCTCCAAATAGGGGTCTAATGTTGCATTTTTCTTTTTATTTTGTTTCCTTTGACTAGGCATGTTGCCAATCAATTACTTGACTTTTGGGCTTTTTGCCACAGTAGGGCTCTGCCACCAGCCAGGGGAACTTCTCTCCTAAACACTGGGATTTTCTCATCTACTGGAGGTATTAGTTGGGTGGCCTCTGTGAAGCCTCCACACACTCTGGCAAGCTGGTCACACACCCCAAGACCCCCATCCCAGACCGCAATCCAGATCCAGGAAGTGTAAAGTAAGAGTGCTTACCCCCCAGACTGATCGCTGGACCCCCTACTGTTCACAGGCCAAGAGCTGAAGCTGCTATGTGGCGATGTTGCACAAGGTGTGCAGTCTCCTCAGCAGCTTCTCACCCTCAGGGGAAGAAGCTGACACATTCTCCCAACCAGTCTCAAAGTCCATAAGGCACTAACCTCTCACTCTGTCCTAGGCATCTATTTGTTGATAATTCTTGAAATGCCACAGCTCCTGGTGTTCTCGGGTCCCTCTAGCAGACTGCTCACCTGGCTGCCCTTGGGCTAAAAACGCAACTCAGGAGGGCCTGGCCTGAGCTCCCAGAGTGCTAGGCTATTGGTTTCCAGAGTGCTGCGCTGGCCACTCCCTTTCAGGCTGCTGGTTTATCCTCAAAAGGACTTAAGCTTCTCTGTGTCTTTTCGTGGGTTCTGGAGCTCCAGAGTTCATTCATAGTCCCCCTTTACATTATTTTGAAGTGGTGTAGGCTGGAGCTCCTTGAAAGTGCTGTTTCTGGTCATTTACCAAAGAGGGAAGCACCAACATCTGGGTTCTAAAAGCCAAGGGGCTCTATGGATTCCCAGTGTCTCATCTGGTCAAATCACACAACTCTTCTCAAAGTGAGCCCCCCAGACTTAAATTTCTTTTCAGGAAGAACAAGAAAGAACCTTTGTTATGAAAGCAATTCTCCAAACTGGAATGCTCTGACCCCTTAAACCATTAATGTCCCTAAGGAGAATTTTCTCAAACTTATGGGAAAGTCATAGCAATGTCCATGTGTAGAGCGCCTATGTGGTAAAACATAATTGCTTTTTAATGGGAGACTCCTGTTCCCTTTGTGGAGACTTCATGCAATTCACTTTGTTGTACTTCTCTATTCTACTATAAAGGTCATTTTTTTTTCTTCCAGACCTCTGAAGCTGCCTTTCCTCAGTGTTTCTAGTTTCTGTTTATTGTGTATCTTAACTCACAACTTAGATTGTGCCATTAGCTCCTCATGATTTAGGATGCAGCTACTGGGACTATTGGATACAACTACTAATGCTAACAGAATTTCCATGACTTCCGAACCTATAAAGCTCACCCTGTCAGACTATGGCTAATTCCATCTTTGCATCTTCAAGGGTCATTCTTAGGAGGTCATATGTTTTCTCTCAGCATAATCAATAGAGAAACGGAAGGAAAAGAAGGAAAGCACACTTTCCCCCTTTTAAGAATGAGTTCTTATTGGTGATTTGTACACAAAAACCACACAAGTGGCCATTTTACCTTTGTTTTCCTGAAGCACCATGTTTAAAGTTACCATTTAAAAAAATTCTAAACATTAAACATTGTTCTACCCTCTAAAGCTAGAAAAATTAAATATACTCTGTCTTTCAGATAATTAGACATCTACTAAAAGACTTCTTACCTACTCTCCCACACTCAGCCCTTCAAATTTTCCCTTCCCTGTGTTAAATATTCCCAATTTTCTCAGCCTATCTTTTACCATGTGCATGATTTCCTGCATCACTTTGGCTGTCATGATCTAGATGCTTCAGTTTATCACTATGCTTCCCATAATGTACTGTTCAGAGCTAGTTTTAATATTCTTTTATATATACATACATACATACATACATACATACATACATACATACATATATATATATATATATATATTTATGAGGGCAATTGGTGTTAGGTAACTTGCCCAAGGTCACATGGCTAGGCTTTTGTTTGTGTGTGTTAAATGTCTGAGGCCGAATCCGAACTCAGGTCCTTCTGACTCCAGGGCCAGCACTATTCACTTTGCCACCTAGCTGCCTCTAGTTTTAACATTGACACTATGATTGTTTTTCTTTTCTTGGACATTACAACTCTCCATTGCAACCTAATATTATAACATTTTTTCATCTCTTTTTTATACCTACATCATTAGGTAGAATCCCCATGACTATTCTATACACTACATTATATTTCAAGTAGTAGAATATCTCTCAGGCAATGGAGCTCTGTGGGTATGATGGGAGCAAAGAATCATAGTTCTAGAGCAAGAAGTCGACTCAGAGTTCAATCTCCTCCTTTTAAAGATAAAATAATTATAGAAATGTTTAGGGTTCACTCATATGTTGACTTAGCTTTCATTTGCTTGATTTTGGATTTTTATTTCTCTGGTATATTTTTCATGCAGAATTAGATGTCTATTGGGGGTGGAGCCAAGATGGTGGAGTAGAAATAGCACTTCCAAGGCACTCTCTCCCAAACCACTTCCAAACCATGTAAAAGGGGGGCTCTGAACAACTTCTGGAGCTCCAGCACCCACAGAACAACAAAGAGAATCTGACCTCCTGCTCAGGACAGTCCAGAAGCCCGGCAGGGAATGGCCAGGGAAGTGCTCTGGGATCAGCCAAAAGCTAACTGAGGAGATTCATTCCATCAGAGTTAGAGTGGAACAAATGGAAGCTAGTGATTTTATGAGAAACCAAGATGCTGTTAAACAGATCCAAACAAATGAAAGAATAGAAGGCAATGTGAAATACCTCATGGGAAAAACCACTGACCTGGAAAATAGATCCAGGAGAGATAATTTAAAAATTGTTGGACTACCTGAAAGTCATGATCAAAGAAAGAACCTAGAAATCATATTTCAAGAAATTCTCAAGGAAAATAGCCCTGATATTTTAGAACCAGTGGGGGAAATAGAGGTTGAAAGAATCCACAGATCGCCGCCTGGAAAAGATCCCAAAAAGAAAACTCCTAGTAATATTATATTCAGGTTCCAAAATTCCCAGATCAAGGAGAAAATACTATTAGCAACCAGGAAGAAACAATTTCAATATTGTGGAGACACAATCAAAATAGCACAGGACCTGGTAGCTTCTACACTGAGGGACTGAAGGACATGGAATATGTTATTCCATTGGTGAAAGGAGCTGGGATTAAAACCAAGAATCACCTACCCAGAAAAACTGAGTACCTTGTTTCAGGGGCAAATATGGTCTTTCAGTGGAACAGGGGATTTTCTTTTTTTTTTTTTAAACAAATGCTTAATTAACTTCTGTTTTACATCATTCATTTCCACCAGATTTTGAGTTACAATCATTTTCCCCCCGTTATCCCCCTACCCAACCTCCCAGAATAGTAGTCCCACAAGATATCGCTTCCTCCAATCTGCTCTCTGCCATACCTTCTCCCATAACCCCATCGACTTTTCCATTAGAGGAAGGTGAATCTTTGTGTCCCAATGCCTGCACATCTTATCTCCCTATTACAAGCAAAAGAGTATTAATAATAGTATTTATATATATTTGAAACATTTAATGTTACGACCTCGAATTTCAGATCCATTTCTTTCCTCCCTTGTCATCCATTCCTTCTTGGGAGATAAGTAATTCAGTATATGTTGTACATGTCTAGCTATGCAAAACATTATCATAGTAGATATATTGTACAAGGCTGCTTATAATTCCCTCACACTCATCCCACCCCCCACCTGGTCCATTCCCTACATGATCCTGTCCCTCTTCTATAGTGGGTACTTCCAACCTCCCCTCACCCCAAGGATGCCCTCCCATCCATCATCCCTCCTCTCATCCCCCTTCCCCTATCCTGCTGCAGGTTGAGATATCCCATTTAGTATGTATGTCATTTTCTCCCTGAACCAAATTCAATGTGAATGTGGTTTTGCCTTTTTAGCCTTCCTTATTCTCCCCCTCCTTTGCATCCACTTCCCCTTGCTTCTTCTACATGGGATAGTTTACCCTACCCTGTCTCTCCCCATCTCCTCTTGCCACTTTCCTCTCTCACCTCATAATTTCATCCCTTGAGTATTTCCTCCACTTCTCTTATTTGATTTTTAAAGTCCTTCTTAAGGTCCTCTATGGCCTTCAACCAGCTCATGTTTTCCCCTGGGGCTTTTGGAGCAGGACTTCTGACCTCACAGTCCTTTTCCAGCTCTATGCCCCCAAAATAGGAGTCTAGGGTTGCAGTTTTCTGTTTCCTTTGCCTTGGCATGTTGCCACTTAATTGCTTGACTTTTGGGCTTGTTGCCACACTATGGCTTTAAGGCCAGCTAGAGGAATTTTCGTCCCGAACGTGTGGGGGCAACTTCCGTTTCTGGCAAGCTGTAAACCCACCCACAACTTCCACCCTAGATCACAATCCAGATCCAGGGAGGTTAAAGCAAGAGCGATTACCCCCCAAGACTGATCGCTGGATCTCCCCACGATTTGTAGGCTGGGAGCCGGAAATGCCTCTGAAAACTACACAGTGGCGTGTCTCCTCAGCAGCTTCTAGCCCCCAGGGGAGGGAGCTGAAGCATTCCCCAAATACAGGTCCCAAAGTCCATAGGACACTAACCTCTTACTTTGTCCTAGGCATGTCTATGTTGATAATTCTGGAGTCGCCACAGCTCCTGGTGTTCTGGGGTTCCTCCAGCAGGCTGCTGGCCCTGCCGCCCTGGGGTTAAAACCTCGGCTCACGCGGACCTGGGCTCGGCTCGGCTCCTGTGCTCTGCGTGCTGCCAGGTCCCAGACCGCTGCGCTGGTCCTTCCTGCAGGGCTGCTGGGCTGTCCTCAGCGGGAGGTTAGCTTCTCTGTGTCATTTTGTGGGTGCTGGGGCTCCAGAAGTTGTTCAGAGTCCCCTTTTACATAGTTTGAGGGGAATCTGGGGGCAGAGAGGCTTGGAAGAACTGTTTCTAATCCGCCATCTTGGCTCCACCCCCGGAACAGAGGATTTTCAAGCATTCTTGAGGGAAAAAAACCAGAGTTGAATAAAAATTTTGACAGTCAGGCACAAAAAGTAAGTGATGCTTGAGAAGGTAAACAGGGAAAAGTAATCAACAGGAACTTATCAATTTTGAACTATTTACATTCCTACATGGAAAAACAATAACTGTGACTGATGAAACCTTTCTCAGTATGAAAATAATTGAAGAAGGATATATGGGCTTATGAATACATATGTGAATGAGTGTATATATGTTTATAGATATATGTGGATATAGGGCACAGCTAGAATTTGGTGGGAAGGGATAATACTTAAGGGGTGAATTTAATAGGTGCGAGAATAATGTGGCAAGAGGAGATGGGGAGAGACATGGTAGGGTAAACTATCTCATGTAGAAGGGGCAAGGGAAAATGGCTGCAAGGGAGGGGAAGAACAGGAAGGGCAAATAAACAAAACCATATTCTCATTGAATTTGGCTCAGGGAGAGAATGACATGCATACTAAATGGAATATCTCACCCTGCAGAAAAGTTGGGGTAGGGATGAGAGCGGGGATGATGGGGGGGAGGGCATTCTGGAGGGAGGGGAGGTTAGAAGTACCTACTTTCAAAGAGGGACAATATCAAAGTAGGGATCGGCCAGGTGGGTGGTGGGTTGGGTGGGAGGGAAATAGAAGCAGTCTTTTACAGTATATCTACTATGGTAATGTTTTGCATAGCTGTATAAGTACAACACATACTGAATTGCTTATCTTCCCAAAGGGAGTGAGGGAATGGATATGACATTTGAAGTTTTAAAATTAAATGTTTCATATATATATATATATATATATATATATATATATATATATATATACACTATTATTAATATAAATTTGCATGTAATTGAGAGGAAAGATGTGCAGGCATTGGGGCACAGAGATTCACCTTGCCCTAATGGTAAAGTCGAATGGGTTATAGGAGAAGATATGGGAGAGAGCAGATTGGATGAGGGGATCTTGTGGGACTGCTATTCTGGGGTGGTGGGTAGGGGAAATATGGGGAAAAATCGCAACTCAAAATCTGACAGAAATGAATGATGTAAATCAGAAGTTAATAAAGCATTTTTTTTAAAGAATTAGATGTCTGTTTTAGATAATGTAATTTTGTCTCTTTGTCTTCATGCTGTAGGCCTTTTATATCTCCATTTTGTACATTTTAATTAAGGAAGTATTTATACCAGGAATGTGTCCTTTACTTCTCAGCTTCCTAAAAGGTATATGTCATAAGGAACTTTTATCAGATGCATAATTACCTAGGGCTGACTTACAGAACTCCACCATCAACAGGGCTACATTCCTTTGACTATGTCTTATCATGATGTGGAAGGCAGGGAACTCTGTGCTTTAATTAGTTATATGAATGGTCTTGAAATTGTTCCCTACTTAGAGAGACTTCAAGTACAACCCCAATAGAAGATGTTACGTTATCCATTATACACTGAATATTTTTGTTCCACTCTTACAAAGACTGAGAGAAATGTCACCAGTTTGGTCACAGTTATGCTATTCCTAGCTACATCAACATTGGAAGATTGTCTACTAAGGAATAGAAGTATTTCATTTTCTGTAACTTCAAAACATACCTTCACTGATGAAAAATTAGAGGATCAAAATAATGTTTGCCTGCGTGTATCAAAAAGCTAGAAGGTACTTTTTCTCTGTCTCTGTCTCCCTCTGTCTCTGTCTCTGTCTCTGTCTCTCTTTCACATACACACATTATATATATATATCTCATCTCTGCTCTCCATTTTCTAAACATATTTTCTTTCTTATCTGAAACCCCAATTCTTCCACCCCTTTCCATACAACTTGTTCACTTTCTATCATCACTTTTATTCCTTCCCAGTCTTGAAGCAAACTCGAATATTCAAAAATATGTTACCCCTTGGAAATTCTGTTACTGTAGTTTTTTGCCCTTTTTACCTTGCTGGTTTTCAACCGTGGCATACCTATATGATGCACGAACTTGTTTCTTATTCCTGAGCTCCAAAATATAATTAGAGAAAATCATGCAACCATCATGACAGTGCCTATTGCTATTAGGGTAAAATATAACTTCCTAATCCTAATACTTAAATACCCTCCCCTCACCCCCATTTACTATACATAGCACATGTTTCTATTATAATGTCTGAGAAGAGTGCACACATATCACAATCAATTTTCAAACTCTGCAATTATTTTCAAGCCCTCTCCCCCCCACCTAACCAGTTCATATGGTTTCTTTTCACAGGTAAAGACTCCTGTTGTTTCAGAAGAAGGGGGAGGTGCATTTTTCATATGCTACATAGTATTTGTAATCATTTATAACTCTTGGCATAAATTTGGAATAGCTTCAAGAAATGGGCCAACATTCCAGCATGCATTAAGACTAATCATTGAGCTGCACTAGCTTGGGATAATATGTTTAGTTCCTTCAGCTGCTAAAGACTTCTTCTTTCATAATACTTTTCATCTACCATGTGTAAATCTTTTTATCTACCTATTTCCTTGCTGCTTCTTCCATTAGAAAGCCTGCTTCCTTAGACCATATCATTTGCCATTCATTGCTCAGGTGGAGAGTTAGCATAGTACTCAAAATGTAGTAAGTGATTAATAAATACTTTTTGATTATCATTTGTTTAAATAACCCTAATTCTTTCTCCTAACATATCTATCTTCTTAATTATTCAAAGTCTTCTGATGTGTCTTGGTAACTGACTATCCCATTAAAGGTGGTCAGAATGATTTAATGCACATATTTTAGATTTGAAAAACAAAAAAACTGAGGTCATACCATGCATCTCATTTTCAAGGTCTTTGGTATAGTATCAGATTTGGACTCAGGTTTTTATATCTACCCACTTTTTATTAATCAAATCAAAATGCTCCAGGACCATCTTCTTAGGATATGATGATAAGATATAACCATCTTATCTTAAGATAAGATGATTATCTTATGCCATAAAGGTGACACTTTTCCCACCTCACAAGTCTTTGGCACCTACTGAGAATCACCCTTATCCCTAATTTTATTTTTTTAATTTCAGATGTTTTAATTTCATTTAGAGTAAAAAGTTCTTATGAAACATGCCAGACATAGCATAACCTTATGAAGGCAAGATTGTTATTGCTGTTCATGTTAATGTTGTGAATCTGATTTGGACTGCAATGTAAAGTACCTTTTTGAATTAATAATTTTAATCTAGCGAGATATAACTAGTTTCTGAGGTCAGCAATTCAGTAGGCAGTAATTCATTGAATGATATTTATTATGAGCACAGAAAAAAGCACAGATAGAATAATGGAGGTGTGTCAGTGACCCATTGCCAAGGGCTAAGGCCCCATTTTGTTGACTGCTGATGCCTTTTGGAGAGCTGTAAAGCAGACTATTGTTACAGATTTGTCCTAAAAGTCCTAAATAACTTTTAGAAGTTATGGCATGCTGAGAGAATGTGTTGTTTTTTTTTGAGAGAAAAATATTTAATCATGTCAAGCTAATGATCAATCTGCTCTAGTTGGCACATAGAACTCTCCTGGAACTTCTTTCTATGCTCAGAGAAAAAAAAAAACGGTATTTGATCAGGTTAATTGTTGTTTTATTTTTCCTATACCCAAGTACATTTGCCTGGGGCAAAACTATTTAATGATTGGCAATATCCATGGGAGAATTCCTGATATACTCACGTAAGCACTAATTGTTTAGTCTCTAACAGTTTGCTTCTGGGAAATAAGAATTTTAGGCTGCTCCCTATTAGCCTTTTATTTTCTCCGGCAATTCAACCCCTGGCAAATGCAGGGCATGAAAATCTAAGCATACTGTCATGGATCTATATCTATATGTCACCATTGTCTCTCTGTCTCTGTCTCTCTCTCTGTCACACACACACACACACACACACACACACACACACACACACACACTATAGATAGGTAGATAGATTTTTGTCGATCAGCCATTTTCAATAATGTCTGACTTCATGACCCCATTTAGAGTTTTCTTGGCTAAGAATGAGGAGTGGCTTGCTATTTCCTTTACCAGTTCTTTTTACAGATGAAGAAACCAAAGCAAGCAGGGTTAAGTGACTTGCACAGGGTCACACAGCTAGTAAATGACTGAAATGAGATTTGAACTCAGGAAGATGAGTCTTCCTGACTTTGAACCCAGCATTCTAGCCACTATGCCTCCTAGCTATTTACAAACACACACACACACACACACACACACACACAGACACACACACATACCTCATTGACAGTATATGTGTGTATCACATATATGACAGTGTTATATACATATATATGACACATAATTAACAGCATAGAGTCTACACTGTCTATAGACTATACTTTCACTCATTCTCCTCAGCTCACTAGTAGAGATGGAGAGTTGGAATAAACCTTGTTCTCCATTTGTACTTCAAGTTTCTCTCCCTACTTCCATCATTCAGTTACCTTACCTTCCCTGAGGTTAATGCTGTTCATTTTTACCACCATATTAAAATTCTCTTCTTCATTAACTCTCCTTCAAACACCATAAACATGCACTTCCTCAGCCTACTCATTTACCATCACTACTCTTCCACACTATATCAACCACATGCAAAGATAGTCACTTGGTCTTCCTATCACTCAACAATATATCACAAACAGATTCAAGAACCGAAAAATCAGCTTATCTGACAACACAATTTTTGTCTTTCTACCCTTCTCTACTATTACCAAACACTATTCAAACACAAACCCTTCTACACAATGGTCTCTAATCCTTGACCACCCAATTCTCTTCCAAGCCATCTCACCTGCACTAGCCACTATCTCCTCTTAAAAAATAATTCATATATATTTTAGTTTTTAATATTCATTTCCACAAAGATTTGAGTAACACATTTTCTTCCCGTCTCTGCCCTCCTTTTTATCATGGCATCCCTCTTATCCCCCTCCCCCTTACTTTCTTATAGGGCAAGATAGATTTCTGTAACCCATTGACTGTATATCTTATTTCCCAGTTGCATGTAAAAACACTTTTTAACATTTATTTTCAAAACTCTGAGTTCCAAATTATTTCCCTTCTTTCCTCCCCTCCCATCCTCATTGATAAGGCAAATAATTATTACAGTTTATACATGTTTAGTTATGTAAAACACTTAAATAATAGCCATGTGAAAGACAAACTATGTCCCTTCATACTATTCCCACACTTATTCCATTTTCTCCTTTGATCCTGTCCCCTTTCAAAAGTGTTTGCTTCTGACTCCCCCTCCCCAAATCTGCTCTTCCTTCTATCACCTCCCCATCTCTTTGCCCCTTACCTTCCTGTAGGGTAAGATACCCAACTGAGTGTGTATTTTATTCCCTCAAGTTAAATCCTATGAGATTAAGTTTCACTCATTCTCTCTTACCTGCCCCCTCTTTCCCTCCATTGTAAAACATTTTCTTGCCTTTTTTACATGAGATGATTTAGCCCAATATATCTCTCCCTTTCTCCTCCCAAAACAGTCTTCTCTCATCTCTTAATTTTATTTTTAGATATCATCCTTTCAAATTCAATTCACCCTGTGCCATTTATCTATCTATCTATCTATCTATCTATCTATCTATCTATCTATCTATCATCTATCTACATAGATGTACACATATACACACATATATATGTATATATGCAAACACATACACAAATACCCATATATGTGTGTACATTTATGAATACATGTATGTGTGTACATGTATGTATACATATATGTATCTGTATCTGTATATGTATTTGCATTTCCTCCAACTAATATTATTGAGAATGGTCTCATGAGTTAAAATTATCCTCTTTCTGTGTAAGAATATAAACAGTTCAACTTTAATATGTCCCTTCTTATTGTTCTTCCCTGCCTGCCTTTTCATGCTTCTCTTGATTCTTGTATTTGATTGTCAAATTTTCTATTTAACTCTTGCATTTTTATAAATAATGCTTGAAAATCTTCTATTTAATTGAATATCCATTTTTCCCTGTACCATTATACTCAGTTTTGCTGGGTGAGTGATTCTTATCTTTAATAACAATACTTTTCTTTATAGCTGCTTGTAACATTTTCTCCTTGACCTGGCAACTCTGGAATTTGGCTATTTGGGATCTATCTCGAGAGGTGATTGTTAGATTCTTTCAATTTCTATTTTGAACTCTGGTTCTAGACTATTGGGTCAGTTTTACTTAATAATTTATTGAAAGATGATATGTAGGTTCTTTTTTTGTAATGGCTTTCAGATAGTCCAATTATTTTTATATTATCTCTACTGGATCTATTTTCCAGGTTAGTGGTTTTTCCAATGAGATATATCACATTGCCATTTTTTTTCCTTCTTGATGTTCTGTTTTATAATTTATTGATTTCTCATAAAGTCATTGTCTTCCATTTGATCCATTCTAATTTTGAAGGCATTATTTTCTTCCATGAGATATTCAACTCCCATTTCCATTTTTCCAATTCTGTTTTTTTTTTTGAAGATATTTTTCTCCATGTGGGGGGGGGGGCAGGTGGCAGATTTAAGATGGCAGAGTAGAAAAAAAAAACTTCCATGTGGCTCTGGCTTCTCAAATTCATGTAAAAATGACTATAGACAAATTTTGGAGCTACACAAATCATAAAATGACAAGAGAGAAGCTAACCTCCCACTGAAGACAACCCAGAAGCCTGGCAGGAAGGGCCCAGAGTAGCACTCTGGGAGCCAAACCCAGCCCAGAGTGAGCCAGAAATTTTAGCCTCAGGTCAGCCTGACCAGCCACCAGCTAGAGGGACTTCAGATCACCAGCAGCTGTAGCGGTTTCCAGATTTATCAACCCATAGATGCCAAAGACAAAGTGAGAGGTCATTGTAGACTTTGCTGCAACAGGGAGTTCAGAATTGTGTTGTGGATTTTTCCCCCAGGGTGAGAGGCATCTGAGGATCTGTGGCTGGGCTGCTTAAGAGCTCCTGGACTGCAGATTGTAGAGGGAACATGTCACCAGTCTAAGGGGCAATCACTCTTGCTCTAACATATTTGGATCTGTGTTGCTGCCTAGGGTGAAGGTCCTTGCATGCAGGACCAGCATGCCAAAATGTGTTGAGGCTTCAGAGAAGGCACCCAACTAATACCTCCAGAAGCTGCAATAACTTCAGCAATTTGGGACAAAGCTCTCCCCTCTGGAAGCAGAGATTTACTGTGGCAAAAGGCTCAAAAGTCAAGTAATTGAGTGGCAAAAAGAGCAAGCAAAGGAAGCAAAACAAACAGAGCAATCTGACATTAGACTCTTATTTTGGGTACAAAAATGATCAAAGAATGGAACAAGAGGAAGACAGTGAAATCAGAAATCCTGCACCAAAAGTTTCCAAAAAATACGAGCTGGTTACAGGCCATATAGGAGCTTAAAAAGGATTATGAAAACAAAATAAGAGAAGTGGGGGAAAATTCAGAAGATAAATGAAAACAATGCAGGAAAATTATGAAATGAGAGTGAACAACCTGACTGAAGAAAATAACACCTTAAAAATAGATTAACTCAGAGGGCAAAAGAGACTCAAAAAGGTGATGAGGAGAAGAATGCCTTAAAAAGCCAAATTTGCCAGATGGAAAACTAATCTCAAAAGCTCAGTGAAGCTTCAGAATTAGATTGGAGCAAATAGAAGCTAGTGACTTTATGAGAAATCAAGGTACTATTAAACAGATCCAAACACCCCCCCCCCAAAAAAAATAGAAGGCCATGTGAAATAACTCATTGGAAAAAACACTGACATGGAAATAAGATGCAGGAGAGATAATTTTAAAATTATTGGTCCACCTGAAAGTCATGATCAAAAAAAAAAAGAACCTAGAAATTATTCTTCAAGAAATTCTCAAGGAAAATTGCCCCGATGTTTTAGAAGCAGAGGCCAAAATAGAGGTTGAAGGAATCCACTAATCACCTCCTGAAAATGATCCCCAAAAGAAAACTTCTAGGAATAATATAGCCAGTTTCTGCAGTTCCCAGGTCAAAGAGAAAACATTACAAGCAGCCAGGAAGCCAAAATTTCAATACTGTGGAAAGCCAATCGGGATAACACAGGATCTGGAAGCTTCTACACTGAGCTATTGAAGGGCTTGGAATATGATATGCTGGAGGTAAAAGGCTCTGGGATTACAACTTAGAATCATGTACCCAGCAAAGCTAAGTGTAATTTTTCAGAGGGAAATATGGTCATTAAGTGGAATAGAGGACTTTCAAGCATTCTTGATGAAAAAGAAACAGAGTTGAATAGAAATTTGACATTCACATACAAGCTGAAAGAGAAGTATAAGAAGGTAAATAGGGAAAAGAAATCAGAAGGAACTTATTAATGTTGAACTATTTATATTCCTACATGGAAAGCAATAATTGTAACTTATTAAACTTGTTTTAGTATGAGAATAGTTGGAGGGAATAGAAAGGTATATACATACATACATACATACATATATAGTCTATATTGGAGGTTATATGGGTATATGTATACATATATCAGTGTGTTTATATATGTGTACAGGTATTCATAGACAGCAGGCACAGGATTAATTGAATAGGAATGGATGATAATTAAAAGGTAAAATTAAAAGTTTAGAGAGGAACATAATGAGAGCAGAAGGGGAGAGACAAAATGGCATAAATTATATCATATAGAAGTAAGGGAAAACTGTTACAATGGAGGGGAAGAACAGGAAGGCAAAAGGGAATGAGCCAACCCTTATCCTCATTGAATTTGGCTTAGAGAATGAATGACATACCCAATAAGGGGGGTACCTCACCCTATATGAGAGTAGGAGGGGTGGGGATGATAGGGGGGATAATGGAATGGAAGGAAGGTTGTGGGGAAGGGAAATTGGATGCACCCACTTTTATAAAGGGACAGGGCCAAAGTGGAGAATAGAACAAGTGGGGGTATGATAGGATTGAGGGCAATATAGTCAGTCTTTCATAGTACATCCACTATGGAAATGTTTTGCTTAGTTACATATGTACAACCTATATTGATTTGCTTATCTTCCCAGTAAAGGTGGGTGAAAATGGAGGATGGGAAAAAATCTGGAATTCAAAGTTTTACAATTAAATTATTTAAAAATACATTTATTATCATCATCATCATCATCATCATCATCATCATCATCATCATCACTATGTCTTTACATGCAACTGGTAAATAAGATATACATACACTGAGGTATAGAGATCCACCATGCACTACTTGAAAGTAGTAGAGCATATGGGAGAAGATAAGGGAGAGAGCAGATTGGCAAGCGGATATTTGGTGGGATCACTATTTTGGGATTGTGGGTAGGGTGAAAATGGGAAAAACGTTTGTAACTCAAAATATTGTGGACATGAATGATATAAACTAAAAAATAAAAAAAATAAGAGAAGGAAAAATATACCAAGATTTTAAATAAAACAAGTAAAAAAAAAAGATATTCTGGGGGCGGAGCCAAGATGGCAAGAGTAGAAACAGCGTGTCCAAGCCACTCTGCCCCCAGATTTCATGCAAACTATATAAAAGGGGACTCTGAACAACTTCTGGAGCCCCAGCACCCACAGAAAGACACAGAGAAGCTGAGCTCCCACTGAGGATAGCCCAGGATCCCTGCAGGAAGGACCAGTGCAAAACTCTGGGAGCCGGAAGTGTGCAGCAAGCAGAGCATGGGGAACTGAGCACAGGTCTGGTCTGCCTAAGTTGCAGTTATAGCCACAGGGCAGCAGGGCCAGCAATCAGCAGGAGGGACCCCAGAACACAAGCAGCTGTGGCGATTCCAAAATTATCAACATAGACATGCCTAAGACAAATTGAAAGGTTAGTGCCCTATGGACTTTGGGACCAGTATTTGGGGAACGCGTCAGCTTCTTCCCCTGGGGGCTAGAAGCCGCTGAGGAGACACACCATTTTGTAGTTTTCAGAGGCAGCTCCAGCTCCTGGCCTGAGAACTGTAGGGAGATCCAGCGATCAGTCTTGGGGGGGTAATTGCTCTTGCTTTAACTTCCCTGGATCTGTATTGTAATCTGGGGTGGAGGTTGTGGGTGGGTTTACAGCTTGCCAAAAATGGAAGTTGCCCCCCAACATGTTCGGGACGAAAATTCCCCTATCTGGCGGCAAAGACATACTTTGGCAACAAGCCCAAAAGTCAAGTAATTAAGTGGCAACATGCCAAGGCAAAGGAAACAAATTAAACAGAAAAATGCAACCCTAGACTCCTACTTTGGGGGCAAGGAGGGTTGAAGAATGGAGCGGGAAGAGGACTGTGAGGACTTCTGAAAAAAGCCCCAGGGGAACACATGAGCAGGTTGCAGGCCGTAGAGGACCTTAAGAAGGATTTTAAAAATCAAATAAGAGAAGTGGAGGAAAAATTGGAAAGAGAAATGAGAAGGATGCAGGAAAAGTATGAAATGAGGGTCAACAGCCTGAATGAGGAAAACAACACCTTAAAAATATACTAACTCAAATGGCAAAGGAGGCCCAAAAGGGCAATGAGGAGAAGAATGCCTTAAAAAGTCAAATTTGCCAGATGGAAAAAGAATCTCAAAAGCTCACTGAGGAGATTCATTCCTTCAGATTTAGACTGGAGCAAATGGAAGCTAATGACTTTATGAGAAATCAAGATGCTATTAAGCAGATCCAAAGAAATGAAAGAGTAGAAGGCAATGTGAAATATCTCATGGGAAAAACCACTGACCTGGAAAATAGATCCAGGACAGACAATTTAAAAATTATTGGACTACCTGAAAGCCATGATCAAAGAAAGAACCTAGAAATCACCCTTCAAGAAATTCTCAAGGAAAACTGCCCTGATGTTTTAGATCCAGAGGGCAAAATAAAGGTTGAAAGAATCCACAAATCACCTCCTGAAAAAGATCCCAAAAAGAAAACTCCCAGAAATATTATAGCCAGGTTCCAGAATCCCCAGATCAGGGAGAAAATACTACAAGCATCCAGGAAGAAACAATTTCAATATTGTGGAAACACAATCAGAATAGCCCAGGACCTGGCAGCTTCTACACTGAGGGATAGAAGGGCATGGAATATGATATTCCAGAGGGCAAAAGAACTGGGAATGAACCCAAGGGTCACCTACAGCAAAACTGAGTATTTTGTTTCAGGGGAAAATATGGTCATTCAGTGGAATAGAGGACTTTCAAGCACTCTTGAGGAAAAAATCAGAATTGAAAAGAAAAGTTGACATCCAGACACAAGAAGCAGGAGATGCCTGAGAAGGTAATCAGGGAAAAGAAATCAAAAGGAACTTATCAAAGTTGAACTATTTGCATTCCTATATGGAAAACAATAACTGTGACTGATGATATCTTTCTCACTATGAAAATAATGGAAGAAAGGTGTGTGGTCATATGAATACATATGTGAATGTGTGTGTATATGGTTACAGTTATATATGGATAGAGGGCATAGGTTGAATTTGTTGGGAAGGGAGGATACTCAAGTGGTGAAGTTGTGAGGTGAGACTGGAAAGTGGCAGGAGGAGATGGGGAGAGACAGGGTAGGGTAAACTATCTCATGCAGAGGAAGCAGAGGGAAGTGGTTGCAGGGGAGCGAAAAATAGGAAGGTAAAAAGGCAAAACCATATTCTCATTGAATTTGGTTCAGGGAGAGAATGACATATATACTAAATGGGATATCTCAACCTACAGCAGAATAGGGGGAAGGGGGATGAGAGGAAGGATGATGGATGGGAGGGTATCCTTGGGGGGAGGGGAGATTGGAAGTACCCACTATAGAAGAGGGACAGGATCATGTAGGGTATGGACCAGGTGGGGGGTGGGATGAGTGGGAGGGAATTATAAGCAGCCTTGTACAATATATCTACTATGATAATGTTTTGCATAGCTAGACATGTACAACATATACTGAATTACTTATCTGCCCAGAGGGAATGGGTGATTTTAGTGGTTATGTACCAGCTACCCACCATTCGTGGATCCAGAGCTCCAGAAGCAGCAGTAGTCTGTGGGTAGGGCAACATTCCTCTTATGCCCATGTCCCACAGAGTTTTCCCACTGACCTTCTCTGCTGTCTTTGGCATTTGTTGATTTAAAAGCCTGGAAACTAACACAGCTGCCAGTGATTCAGTCCCCTGAAGCCTGTTCGAGTCCTGTCTGTGCTGACATGGTCCACACCGTAGTGCACACTCAGCCCAATGTGATAGACACATATTTCTGTTGACCTTCCATTGTCCTGTGCTCGATATTTGCTTCAGTCCATCATTTTGTGGGTTCTGTAGCCCTACATTTTGTTTGGAGTTATTTTCTTTTTTAAATTTATTCGTTTATTAAATTTATTATTTTATTAAATTTATTAGTTTAGTTTCAGTTAACAAAATTCAATTCCATAGTTCATTGATTTTCAAATTGCCTTTCCTTCCCTCCCCCCTCCCCACACGACAGCATATAGTCCAGTATAGGATCTGCAAATGCATTCATCTTAGACATTATTCCAGTTACAAAGTATTGTACTAGGTGGGATGAAAGATGGTAAGGAAGAAATAAAACTAAACAATGAAAAGAACAAGATCATTTAGTTTGCTTCCATCAGGATTCAGGCTCAGTTCTTTCTAGTTATATCTCTGGATGGCACATTTCTCACTTTCTTGAGTCTTTCGGGATTAACTTATATCACTGCATTGCTGAAAAGAGTCCAGTCTGTCATAGTTGGTCATCATAGATATGGTATATCTGTGATTGTATACAAATTTCTTCTGATTCTACTCTTCTCTCTCAGCATCAGTTTGTATAAGTCTCTCCAGGTAATTATGAAATCTGTCACCTCCTCGTTTCTTATAGCACAATAATATTCCATTACATTCATATACCACATCTTGTTTAGCCATTCCCCATTTGATGGGCACCCCTTTAGTTTCCAATTCTTTGCAACCATAAAGAGGGCTGCTAAAAATATTTTTGTACATATGGGTCTTCCTCCCACTTCTATGATCTATTTGGGATATCACCCTAGAAGTGTTATGGCTGGATCAAAGGGTATGAAATTATTTATAATCCTTTGGGCATAATTCCAGATTGCTCATTTAGAGTTATTTTCACAAGTATTTGGAGGGGTTTAGCAGAGAGCTCAGGCAAGTCCTTGCTCTTACTCCACCATCTTGTTTCTACACCTCCAGTATCTCCTCTTTTCCTCACATTGACCCCTTGGTGAATCAATGCAATTCTATAGTTTCGTCTTTTAATTACCCATCCTTCTTATTATTGTGATGATTTTACCCTGTAAAACTTTTCCCTTGGAATATTCCTTTCTTCTGCTGCCTTTATTCTTGAAAACTTGTGATTAAATGAAATCTGAGAAAATCACACCATTCTGATGTGGTTCACACAATGTCTACTGGGTTGTTATTGCTTCTAGGTAATCCTAGATGGCGCAGTGCTGGACAAGAGTCAACAAGACTCATCTTCCTCAGTTCAAATCTCTCCTCAGACACTTATAACCATATGCCCCTGACAAAGTCACTTTACTTCTTTTTTTCTCAGTTCCCACTTCTATACAATTAGGAGGACAAGGAAATGGCAAACCACTCAAATATCTTTGAGAAGGAAAGCCCAAATGCGGTCAGGATGTGTCACACATGACTAGAAAACCAAAGAACAACAACAATAACCCTATTATATTTCCCTCAACTCACTATTCCACTCTCCACAGGGACTCTTACAAAATTCCAATGAATCCCTCTTACCTCCAAGAGCAAATTCAAAATATTTAGTTTAAAAATATTAAAAAGTGTTTGTACATGTAACTGGAAAATAAGATATACAAGCTGTGGGTTATAGAAATCTATCTTGACCTACAAGAAAGTAAGGGGGAGGGTATAAGGGAGAGATGTGATAGAATGTAGGGTAGACTGGTAAAAGGGGTAATCAGAATGTATGCCATTCTGGTGTATGGGGGACGGGAGAGACAGGGAGAAAATTTGGAACTCCAAATTCTTGTGGATATGCTTGTTGAAAATCAAAAATAAATAAATTAATTAAAATATTTTGTTTAGTATTTAAAGCTCTTAATCATCCAGGTCCCTTCTAATTTACAGTCTTTTTTTGTACCTTATTCCCCACCATGTACTCTTTGCTTCTCTGACACTGACCTCCTTGTTATTGTACAAACAAGCTATCCCATCTCTCACCTGTGAATTTTCTCTGGCAGGCCTCGATACCTGGAATACTAAGTTTTCTCCTCTGACTCCTAGATTTTCTTTCTGCTTTCTACAGGAAGTCTTTTGCAATACCTCATCTAAATCCTATTTTATCTATTGATTATTCCCAATTTATCCTATATATTGTTTGCTGGCACATGATTTCTTTCATATTATTTTTCCCATTAGACTATGAGTTCCTCGAGTGGAAAGAATGTCTTTTATATTTCTTTTTATTTTATGTTTCCTAAGATATAGTAAGTATTAGATAGATGTTTCTTGACTTAGTACCACATCTTCCATGCTCAAAAAGGTGAATAAACATTTCTTAAATATATGTCAAGCAATGCTTATAGAAGAAGTAGTCCAAATAACTACTGGGAGCAGTCTGGGGATGATGAATTTGCATGGATTATCTCTATGCCAATATAAATTTAATTTGTATTCATTATTTAATTGAAAGATAGATATGAATAAATAAAAATTAACATCTATAATGGAAAAATTGAATTTATAGTATGGATTATAGCCTTATATAAATACTCTTTTAAAATGAAAACAGGAGACAAAAAGTCAATAAAAATTCAAAGATAGCCAATCATTTCTTCTTACACGCATGAATCCAGAAGTAAGGTTCATGCTGCTCTTGAAGAAAGCAATATACATAACTTTGAGGTACATATTGATGTCTAACATTTCAATGCTCTGTATGACCATAAACAAAGAGAGCCAGATGAAGTTATTTTTAGCCTGCATTCCAGTTTTTGTTGCAAAGGATACAGTAAAGATGTTCTATAGAAAAGTGAACAAATAGCTGAATTTTGATCTGGGAAAAAGGCTTCTAATCTTGCCTGTGTGTCTCATTAAAGGACCAATGATTATGATATTGAGGTATAAGTGATGTCTTGACTTCCATGTGAATTGGATTGAAGTGAGACAGAATTGCACAAAACCATCTGCCTCACTCTCTCTTCCAGAGTCCTCAAAGTCCAGTAACAAGAAAAAAGTCAGGATGTTTGGCAATGGTACATGGTATAGGAGATGGCCTTTGGGTCTTCAATGTCTGACAAAGCTCTAAGTGCTCCAGAGTGCCACTTCAGTCACCTTTTTGGAAAAAAATGTTATCATCTGTCCATTCCACTGAGAAGTTTTCATATGATTAGTATAGACATTACCTCCCCGCCCCCAACTTACTGGCAGATTTGTGGCCTGTTGGTCTCAACTTATTTTAGCCAGTCTGAAGATGTGGTTTTATTGATATGGTGCTGTTGTGCATGCTACAGCTTCATAGAATCACAGGTGAAGAGCTGCATGACAGGTAGACACCAATGGATGAGGAGCCCTGAAAAGGGCATGAGTTTCTCATTCTAACTGAAAACCCCATATACCCATCTCTGATACTTACTAAATTTATGACTATGAGGAAAATGTTTCAATCCTCTGAGCCTCATGTTCCTCAAATGTAAAAAAAAATGAAGATAATGCTGGTCTTTCAAATAAGTATTTTGAGTCTGAAATGTGTATGCATAATATTTTGAAAACTTGAAAGGCTATCTAAATAAATTCTAGTCATGATTGACATGGGTACCATTAAGTGATTTCCCAAAGAAACAAAATTCATTTTATTATATGCTTGATGACTTCCTTGTGAATATGGGCACACTTGGAACTGTTTCTTTTTTTCATTATTTTATTTTTGGGGGTTTCCCATTATTCCCAGGCTGACTTCTCCTGAAGAATTGAAGTCTATGTTATTCTAAGAATGCTTTATCTTTTTTTTAAAAGCAATTGGGGTTAAGTAACTTGCTCAAGGTTACACGGCTAGTCATTATTTGTGTGTGGGTGCTCATTTTCTGAGGCCGGATTCAATCTCGGGTCATCCCAACTCCGAGGCCGGCGCTCTTACTCACTGCACCACCTAGCCGCCCCTTTTTACGGCAATTGGGGTTAAGTAACTTGCCCAAGGTCACACGGCTAGGTTTTTGTTTGTGTGGGTTAAGTGTCTGAGGCCGGATCCAAACTCAGGTCCTTCTGACTCCAGGGCCAGGGCTCTATTCACTGCGCCACCTAGCCGCCCCCAGAATGCTTTATCTTAAACCTCCAAAGGGTAACCATGGAAAATCTAGGATACTTCCTACACAGCTCCTGGATCCTCTCTACTTCCCTATCATAAATCTAAAAAACAAAGAGTAAATATTTACCCTCAAAGTTTCAAATATTTTCGTGCCTGCAAGTTGCTCCTAATAACAGCAAACTAGATGTAGATATAAATATATATGTAGAATAGATTTTTTTTTTAATTTTGGTTGTTTTTTTTACTTTTTCAAATATAAAACTAAAACTAAACAAAAAATAAAAACTTCTTTGCCTTTGATAAAGGAGACCTTTATCAATTATTTATGTTTCTCATTAGATACAGTTAGATAAATACAGATATGCATATGCATTGTAATCTGTTATTATATATTCCCCATATTTTAAGACTATATATGTGTTTAGATATGTGTGTGCTTATAATACACATGTGTATATATATACATATATACACATTCATACACACATATGCCTATATGTGTGTATAAATGTACATATACAAATATACATACATATTCATACATGGAGAAGGAGAGGCTTATGCTTATTATTATCTCACAAAAACTTATATGTTCCTCTTCCTTGTTCATATGGTTTGTATAATAGTATGATAATATAATTATTTATATTTCTGCCTTCATCAGTCTACAACATAAGTATTTCTTTTTTTTTTTAACTTAAGGTTTTCTTTTATTTAAAAGATCATTCACAAAATACCATATCCATAAATTTACTTTCGGTCATGAAGCAGAATGACTCAAGGGTTTGGAATTCCATTCTCACATTTAAAATGCAACTGGATGAACCAGAAGTTGGGGTTTTTGTTGCTGCTGTTCTTAATCTTTTCCACATTGAAGGTGTAAGTGGGTCATCTGAAAGCATCCGTTTTGATTACAACCACATAATGCGTGTCTTTCTTAGATTACGTGTTGGTGTTACACAAATGGTTTGTTATCTTAGGAGCAGAGGGTATGACAGGTGGAGGGAAGGAAGCAGGAAAGAGGAAGGGGGTCTGTAAATTGCTGTAACTCGGAAACAAAGATAACAGTAAGTAGAACCAGGAATCAGGAGCCGCAGCAATCAGACTGAGGTAAGTGACTTCGGTTTCCAAGAAACCCTGACTCTGTGGGCTTCTTTCTAGCTACTGGTATGTCCAACCTGAAAGCTCTGCCTTTTGCAAGTGGAAAGTAAACTCTCCCCTGAAGAGCCTTCAGGTTCTAGGAGGTACAATGTTAGTGCTACCCAGGAGATGTTCCAAGGTTCTTGATGATTCTCAATGAGACACAACATCGCCAGATCCTAGGGCCAGCTTTCCTGACCCATTTTAAAATAATGATGATGGGAGTACAGCATCTCACCATTGACTATTTACACTTGGGGACAAAGAAATACTGGGGCTAGATGTAAAATATGTGGCCAAGGGCAAAGTTTTACACTCCTTCCAACACAACAAAGTCAACTTTATTTGTATAAACCTGCATTTAAAAGTTACTTACCAAACATGTAAAACTAAAAAAAAAGTATAATTTTTTTTAAAAGCAAAGAGTCAATGAGCATTTTTTGAAGTTCAAATAGGCACAGATCCGCACCGCTGTGTGAGCCCCGAAAGCACCTCATCCCAGTTGAGATAAAAGCAGAGTGCAGTTTGCAATAGTTAAACATAACCCTCTAATCTGCCTAATAAAAAGAGTTCCCCAGTAAGAATTTGGGTTTGGGCAGAGCTACAAATGACAGACCCACAATTGACAGACCCATGAGAGTGAAGCCAACTAATTCTCTAGGTCAATACCCACCCTCCAGTTTAGATACATATACTTTTAAATTTGATCCTATTCTGCTTGTATTACATCTGTTTATGGGAAGGAATTGGGGAGTGAAAGTAAAGAAAACTATCTGTGAACTGGTTGGAAGGACTGTGCCAGTGTTTGATCCCAAGCCTTAGAGAAGGCATCCAACTCTACATGTAGGTCAACAGATGGTCCAACCTGTTGGGGTTTTTTTTTTCCTATTTGCTTCTTTGGAGCCACAGCAACCCAGAACCAAACATGCAGGTCAGAAGAGAAGTGAGGAAAATACAAAGGAAACAATATTGGAGTCTTAACAAAGTCTAACCAGTGTTTCTAAAGTAAAACAAAGAAAGCTAAGGAGGGAAATGGAGCAGCACCGCATCCCCAGGAACTCGCACCCTTACTGATGAGGGCAGCTTTCATTCATCCGCAAGAAACCACGTGCTGCAAAAACGAGAGGAAAACAGGGAGGGGAGGAAAAGTGCAGAGGGGAAGGAAGGGGCTAAGGCGGTGGGGAAAAAAGAGCACAAAACAGGCACTAGATACAGCAAAGCCAAGAACGTACTAAAAACCACTTGTTAACAGCTGACATGCATTCACAAGCTCTGTGTTTTCAGTTTCAAGAAAGGAGGAGGACAAATGTCAGGTGGCAGGAATGGTAACTGCCGGGTTGACGTCCAGAGTAATGAACTCTGCTGCTGTCTTGCTCAATATTCTCCCCCCATTCCCTCCCAACCTCAAGCTCATTCTTGCTCTTTGTGAACCACTTCCTCTCGGGGCCTGGCTCCACTGAAGATAGCCGAGTTGGGATTGGCTACTTGATTGAGGGGGGTAGCAACTGTTCGAGGTTTAAGCTGAAGTCGGGGCCTCTGTGCTCTTTCCTCTTCTGTTGGTTCTCTGAAATCTATTGAAGAACCCCGCAGGGGCGGTCCATCTCTAAAGCGACTCCCCATTGGGGGACCACCTGTTCGCCGGTCACCGGGGCGACTGCCTCCACCCCTGCCTCCCAAGAAGTCATCCTTGGAGCCAGAATTAAAGTCGTCCCGGGAGTCCCATCCACCTCTGGATTCTCGGGAGCCGCCCATTTATTTGTCATCTGGTCCACCTTTCCTGAATCCAAAGCCACCTTTATCTTGTTTTCTACCTTCAGCAATGTCCACTCGAAGTGATCAATCACCCAACAGCGCACCGTCATAGGTCAAAGCTTCCTTAAGGGAATCCACCTCATCGAATTCTACATAGCAAAACCCTTTAAATTTATCCGTTTCTTTATCTCTGACTAGTCGTACGCTCCTTAAGCAGAGATCCTTGAAGATCGCATCTATATCTCCCTGAACAGTATTGAAAGGCAGATTTCCTACATAGGCCTTGTAAGGGGGCTCTGTTGGCAGCTCCTTCTGACTCCGGGAACCATGGCTGCCAGCACTATCACAGGACCCTCTGCCGCCGCCGAAGCTGCTGTAGGCCCGATCGTTGTAGGTATCGAAGTCCGCCATTTGCCGTCTCCGCTCCGAGAGGAACCCAACATAAGTATTTCAACAACCACAGTCCATTCTGACCAATGGACCCAGGGTCTCCAACTTCTCACATTAACAATATTATTTTCAACTCTGGATGTATCAATCTGGGAATTGCTGTTGTGTCAGTTGTATACAAATGAGTAAAGATAAATAAAAAATGAGAGGTGTGCAGTTTGAAGCATAAACTACAGTTGCTTAGCTGAGTGTCCCTTTTCTAGCTGAACTGGACCCTCTCCTACATCCCAACAGGAGTGATCAATACTGAAGAAATCCATAGCCCCACTGTGAGAAAAGAAACTGAGGGTAGTGCACTCCCATTTAAAGATTCAGTGTCAGCAATATTTCTTATTAAGTTGCCAAAAAAGGGATTGTTTCATCAGATCAAAAAAATCATGTCCTTTAAAATTATCTTTTCATATACTTCTAATGAAATTCTCCAATGAAATTTGAGCAAAACTTAGAGATAAGAGAAATTGCAATATGTCATTTATGATCAAGGTAATAATCATTGGCAAAATAATAAACAAAAAAGGGATAGCAATACCCTTACCAATCAGCCTCTTCTTTATTAATATAGTTCTTCCTCCAAGACAGCTTCAGTTTCCATATCCCGTTTACTTTATAAATCCCCAGTTGAATTAGCTAGTTATGTTTTTAATAAGTCCAGCCACCACATAATTGTTTTCAAGAATTTGAGATGTGTGTGATCTTTTTCATTAAGAGCTGACACTTTCTTCTACTCATCTAAATTTTTAATAGTTTTGTCAGGAATCTGGATCTGAATTCTTAATGTTTCTCTAAAATAAGACTATCATTAAATTTTCTTATCCCACTGTGGAGATGAAATATCTATATTTCATCATTAAAGATAACTTTCTAATTCTATTTATGTGAAGATTTTTATTTTAGGCAGAGTTGTGAATAGTAATTATTATGTCTGGGACAAGCACTATAAAATTAATCTAAATCAAATATGAATATTGTTCAAAACTATTTAAATTTTCATTTTAAATGGATTCAAGAATCATCAAGAGACAAACACATTTCAATACATAATAAAAATAAGAAAGGTGCTTTTATAAGAAAGTGATGTTGTGTAGTTATTTTTCGTTTTTTTTTTTTTTTAAAGCAATCGGGGTTAAGTAGCTTGCTCAACGTTACACGGCCAGTCATTATTTGTGTGTGGGTGCTCATTTTCTGAGGCCAGATTCGATCTCCGGTCATCCCAACTCTGAGGCCAGCGCTCTTACTCACTGCGCCACCTAGCCGCCCCTTATGTGTAGTTGTTTTTCAAAGAAGCATACATAATTTAACAGGATTATAGCAAAACTACAATACTACCATTTTTATTCTTTTTCCTTTCTAAACTTTGTTGTTTTATTTTTTCCTGTTCATTTAAAATGGATTACCAATGCTAGTGTCATTGTTGTGTGTGTGTGTCTGTGTGTGTGTGTCTGTGTGTGTGTGTATCATTGCTCATTGTCCTTCCACCGTTGCCATTTTCCCCTTCCTCCAAATGGAAGTTTTTTCTTGGAAAAAATATATAGAAGCCAGTCAAAGAAATAAAAACATTGGCCATGTCAGAAAATGCAGATCATAACTGATATCTCTAGTCCAGTGTCCTAAAATATATTCAGTTGCAGGAGTGGTAGTGTGTTAATAAACACATCTGGGCAAGATCAGTGCCTAAGAACAGAGACCCCAGGGCACTCCAAGGCCATAGTTGACAATAGAAAAACCAAGGAATTTAACAAGGTAGAGAAAGATCACTGCTACTAAACTATGAATAAAACACAGCATCCACTAAGTTCTCATTTTTTTCATTTTTTTTTGTTAATTATGTGCAAAGTTCAGTTGTATCTCTCTATTCAAGTATTATCAGCATCCCCAAACTTATGGTGCATGGAACAAAAATGCTATTACTCCCCATTCTATTCAAATCCCTGCATCTAGGCCAAAGAAAATTCTGAATAGCATGCAATAGACCCACAGTTGAATTGCTTCCAGACCCTTCAAGAAAGAGTTGTTTTTTATGTCTTACCATGATGCCAATACTATGCTTTAACTTACATATTTTATTATTTTGTCTTGATATTTCTTTTTCCAATCATGAACATTTTCATTAATTCGTAAAAAGTATTTTATGGTCTAATAAAAGTATGAGAATAATGACAGAGATCCAGTCTGGAAGTTTTTTGCAATTTAATTTGAGAATGGAATGTTTATACCAAGAATCAAAATAAAGTATGTTATTTTATGAGCAGGGCAAAATACCAACATGGAATGGTCCAAGAAAACTTGGCAGAAAAGCCATAATGAAGGATTGTTTTCTTTCTGTCCATACATCCATAGCTCTTGAAATAGTACCTAACACAGAGTGGATCCTTTATGTACACCGACTAAATAATCAATTGATGTCTGCAGGGTAAATCATGGAAGATAATTCATTTAAACTAAATGTAAATGATGAGAATCCTTTTAAGTAACAAAAAATGAGGAGGGATATTGTGAATTCTGCCCAAGGGAGTCTGGGGTCCCAATTGAGGAAAAGCTATAAAAAACAATAACAAGTGAAAAGTTTTAAAAACTTAAAATCTGTGAAAGATGGAATCCTGAACACAGTGACCTCTTAAAAACCATAATAGATACTGAATCATAACTTAAAATCTGAGTCAAAACTAATATACTATGACCTATGAAAATGATTATAAGCCTATCATGACTTATACTTAACCAATACATGATCAATAGAGTACACATGTTTGGTAGTAACATTGGCTTAATGCCCATCTTATTACTAAGAATAAAGCCAAAAATATTCACCAATGAGTAGTGATGCACTCTCTAGGTCCTCTGTTTTGTCTTTTCTATAATTACTATGGGTATGTAAGGGGGGGATTCTTTTGCAGGGATGCACTGAACTGCAAAAAGAGCCAGGTGTCTAGAAAGCAGATAAAGCAGTAGGTTGCTATCACCCTCCCTTTTTAACCCTTGGAGGTAAACAAAACAAAACAAACAAACAACAATAACAACAACAAAGCACCAACACCAAAGCTGACATAAACAAAAATGAAAATAGCACCCCAGGAAAAATCATGGAACAACAGAATCATTGGAAAGATGGGGTGAAGCAATATTTTAACCTGGGAAACTTGAAAGATTGGTAAGTTCCATCTTATACAATTAAAAGCAGGGCACATTCCAAGAGTGGAAGCATCACTGCAATGTAGCAGCAAATCCCACCTCAGGCAACCAGTGACAGATGCTCAGGATGATGGCTGCAGAGCAAACAAATACCAACACCAGCATGTGCCCTAGCATAGCCAGGGGTACTGGAAGCCTACACTCTAGAGAACCACCAACCAATTGTGCCAGCACAGTGCTGGACAGGCAGGCATCCCCCAGTGGTGGACCTCCCTGTGCCTCAGTGCAGTCAAGGGTAAGCAGTATCCTCCGGCAGCAGACCTCCCCATGCTTCAGCACAGCCAAGGATGGACAGGCATCATCTAGTGGCCTTACCTCCACATTATTCAATGCAGCTCAAGGGAAATGTAAAAAACTCCACTTGACCTCAGCACACAACAGACATCACCACTAGGAAGGATCCCAGCTTAGCACCAGTTAAGCTGCCAGACAACTATAGCCTCCAGCTGCCAGCATCTGAGGCCAGAGCACATACAACCAGTGACCAAGCCCCTGGCAACAAGCACAAGAAGCTTGGGTCAAAGCCCACTATATTCCATAAATAGCTCAACTTTTAATACCAGGAAATAATAGAAAACAAACCCATATACATAAAAGGAATTGCTATTTACAATTAATGAAGTCTAAAAGTAAGTGACAGAAAAATTCCATTTGTTGTTACATTGCTGTGATGCTTCCTGTTTTGGAATGTGTCCCTTTTTTACTGTAGTCATTACAAAATATTTGGGAATCTATTTGTCAAAACCAACTCAGGAACTATACAAACACAATTACAAAACGCTTTTCACCAAAATAAAGTTAGATATAAAAATTTAGGAAAATATCATTTGTTCATGGGTAGGAAGAAATAATATACTAAAAATGACAATTCTACTTAAATTAAATTTCTTATTCAATCAAACTACCAAAAATATTTTATAGAGCTAGAAAAAAACAGTAGCAAATTTATCTGGAAGAAAGGGAAGGTAGCCTAGCTGTACCAGATTGAAAAATGTGTTATAACATAGCAATCATCAAAACTAATTTGTACTGGTGAAGAAATAGAGTGGTGGATTGGTGGAATAGTTTAGGTACACAAGAAAAAGTAGAAATGCCAATTAAAACAACTCTGAGGTACCACATCATACTTATCAGGTTGATTAACTTTACCAAATAGGAAAATGATAATTTTTGGGGAATATATGGGAAAATTAGAACACTAATTAATTTTTAGTGCAGTTGAGAACTGATCCAACCATTCTGGATAACAATTTGTAACTATGCCTAAAGGGCTATAAAACTGCACTTTCTCTTATCCAGCAATACCACTTCTAGGGCTATATCCCAAAGAGATCAATAGTCCATCCTAGAAAGATCATGGCCTTCACTAGATTATGGACAAAATGAATAAAGTAGAGGAGATGAAAGCAAGAGATAAAAGAGGTATAATTGAAAATAAGATTTATTAATTATGGGGTTTGAAACATAAAAAATAATTTCAAATGTTTCTCAGGAATCATAAATTGTTTTACAGGGAATGTTCCATCATCTGATATAATTATTTTGACAGGAGCAGCAAGTTGAAAGGTACTAATGAGTTCAAGGAATCTAGAAAATAATGAACAGATTTTAGAGGAAAGATTGAACCTGGACAAAGGTTGGATATAGGAATCATCTGCTTAAAGATCATAGATGGAATTAAAAGTGGTCGATGAAAAAATAATGCAAAGATGGTATAATAAAAGGAGGGACTTGCTTGAGGTCTCCCCAAAATACCTGTAAAATGACTCTAAACAAATTCTAGAGCTGCAGAACCCATAAAATGATGGAGTGAGAAAAATTCCAACCCAACATAGCCTAGAAGGTCAAGAGGAAGGATATATTGCACCATACTGGGAGTGGAATACAGTCCAGCATGGTCTACATTGGCATAGACAGGGCCAGAGCAGGTCTCAGGGGACTGAACCACTGGTAGCTGTGGTGATTTCCAGACTTTTTGGTCTACAAATGCCAAACACAGCATAGAAGGTCAGTGGGGAAATTCTGTGTGACTTGGATGAGAGAAGAACATAGTCCAGCCATAGCCACAGGATGGTGGACAGTGTGGTACCTAGTGTTGCTTTCAGAACTCCTCGTCCACAGACCAGAGTTCTTGGAATATGATATTCCACAGGTCAAAGGAGGTAGGATAAAACCAAGCATCATTTAACTATCAAAAGTGAATCTGATACATGGGGGGGGGGCAGCCAATGAAATAGAAGGATTTCAATCATTCTTGATGAAAGATTAGAGGTGAATAGAAAATTTGACTTTCAAATACAAAAATCAAAAGAAGCATGAAAAGGTAAATAATAAAGAGAACCATTAAGGACTTATTAAAGTTGATCTATTTACATTCTTATGTGGAAAGATGTATATGTAACTCATGAGACCTTTTTTCAGTATAAGGGTAGTTGGAGGAGATACATACATATATACACACACACTACAGCTAGATAGATAGAGACATAGATATCTATATATCTTTATCTATATATAGACAGAGGCACAAGGTGAGTTGAACATGAAGGGATGATATCTAAAAAGTAAAATTAAGGGATGAGAGATGAACATATTGGAAGAAGGAGAAAGGGAGAGATAGAACGGGGTAAAAGAGGCAAGAAAAAGCTTTTAAAATGGAGGTGAAAAGGGGGTTGGTGATAGGGAATGAGTATCAACAGATGTGACTCATTATACACTCAATTGGTTATCTTACCTTACAGGAAAGTCAGGGGAAGGGGATAAGGGAGTGATGATAGAAGGAAGAGCAAATTGGGGAGAGGGATAACCAGAAGGTAACACTTTTGAAAAGTGACAAGGTCAAAGGAGAGAATAGAATAAATAGGTGAACAGATAGGATGGAGGGAAATAGTTAGTCTTTCATAGCATGACTATTATGGAAGTGTTTTGCAAAACTACACATGTATAACCTCTGTTGAATTGTTTACCTTCTCAATGAAGGTGGATTTGGAGGAAAGAAGGGAGAGAATTTGGAACTCAAAGATTTTTTTTTAATGTTAAAAATTGTTTTTACATGCAAACTGGAAATAAGACGAACAGGCAATAAAGCATATAAATGTACCTTGTCCTACAGGAAAATGAGGGGAATAGGAGGGGAATAAGAGAAGGGGTGGAGTGATACAGAGGAGGGAAGACTGTGGGAAGTTATAAACAGAATGCATGCCATCTTGGCGTGGGGGGTAAGGAAGAAATAGCAAGAAAATGTGGAACTCAGAATATTGTGGAAATAAATGTTGAAGAATAAAATAAACACATTTATAAATTTAAAAATGTTGTGGGAAAAAGTGGTGGTTGTTTAGATACTTGGAGAAAAGATGAATAGTATGAGCCAGTTAAATACATTTTGGAATTATTAGACCACTATGAGAACAACATATCACGCTCTTCTTACAGAAACCAAGGAAATGAGAGTGGATACAGAAATTGAAAAAATGCAGTAACAAATGTACATGGATATCAAAAGAGATGAGTATATAGAAAAATATAATGTTTAAGCAATTAATAGGGCCTTTATGATATTAGAGAGAATAGTTTCAATGGGGGTGAGGAGAAAGGTAATGGAGATTGGAAAAGGAGGGAAAGAGGAGAGGAAAAGAGAAAAAGAAGAGAATGCAAGATGAGAGAAGAGAGGACAGAAGAAGAGAGCACAGAACGAGACAAGAGAAGACAGAAAAATAGAGAAGTAGGGAGGGAGGGGGAAACAAAAAGACATACACACATACAGAAAGGCCAGAGAGAGAGAGAGAAAGAGAAGAGAAAACAGACATAAGGAGAGATAAATTGGAGAGATAGAGAAACAGTAATAATAACTCAGATATAGGAGGCAATTTAATTCCAGTGAAATAGATTTTTTTCCTCTTTGTATTTTTTGTGTCTGATACAGTGCCTAGCCCATAGTGGGGGTGTAAAGCCACACACAAGCAGCTTTCCAGAGAACTGCTGCTGTGAACGGTTTTCAAGGTTCTGATACATCATATAGTGAACTTTCTATTCAATAACAATCAAGAGCAAAACATTAATGAAAAATCAAAATACAGAATTAACAATGTTATAAATTATGAGAGAAAATCAAAATAGAACATTCACCATGTCAGAACTCAACAACTTATCACTAAAATGGCCACATAGTTTTCACCAAAGTGGTCACATAGTTTTAAAACAAAGTACATTCATTTAATCATTCACAAAATCCTTAATTCAATCACAAAGTACAAAAGTCAAAGTTCTCCACCACTAGGTGACAGTAAATCATAATCTTCTCAGTCACTACACTGTATTCAAGTAAAGTCTTGTTTCAGCTTCACTCAAGGCTGGCACTCAGCTTCCATGGTTCCTCTTCCATGGTCCCAGCTTCATCTGTCACAGGGGTCCAAAGGCAGGCAGCTCTAAGTTCATTGTCCAGCTCCTTATCCAGTTCTTCATCTAGCTCCTGTTCCATATTGAAGTTCACAGTATCCAGTCTGCCTCAAGTCCTTCACATATCATGTTTCGGGGAAGACAAACACTGACAGAGCCATAATACTATTCTTATACATTGCTGACACCATCATCAATTCACTATCTGCCTGTGAAATCAACTCAGACCCACCAACAAGGTCTGAGAACTCAACACAAATCATCAATGTAAAAATTGACACAAACCCACAAACAAGGTCCAAGAGGTCAGTACAAATCATCAGTAAAGTTCCAGGACCACCAAAACACTCCTCCAGGATTTCTGTAAACATACAACCAGAAAATCCTATTTCAGAGCTTCCAGTATGGTGTCAGGGCTTCTGTACAAAGTATCACAAACAAACATCAAAAAAGACCAAGCAGACAGAGTGCCATGATACCATAAGTTTTCTACTTCTCAACTCTGGCAACACAAGAGTCCCCTTTCCAGTTCTGCTGTCTCAAGAGCTTGGACTGTCTTTATATATGGTCATTAGTTCCTCCCCTTCCTGTTGCAGGAGTTCATGAGAATTAGGGTTCACAAGTTGTAGGATTCACATATTCTATTTCTTTTTTCCAAGTGCTTTATTAACTTCTGGTTTACATCATTCATTTCTGCCAGATTTTGAGTTACAATTTTTCCCCATATCTCCAGAAGTTGAGAAGACCCCAATGTTTCAGACAGAAGTTCCCCTATCTGGTGGCAGAGTCTTACTGTGGCAAAAACCCGAAAAGTCAAGTAATTAAGTGTCAACATGCCTAGGCAAAGGAAACAAAATAAACAGAAAAATTGAACATTAGAATCCTATTTTGGGGGCAAAGTGAATCAAATCATGGAACAGTTAGAGGACTATGAGATCAGAAATCCTGCACCAAAAGCCCTAAATGAAAACAGGAGCTAGTTACAAGCCATAGAGGACCTTAAGAAATAGATAAGAGAAGTGGAAGAACAATTGGGAAGGGAAATGAGAAAGATGCAAGAAAGTATGAAGTGAGAGTCAACAGCCTGACTTAGGAAAATAACACCTTAAAAAAGGCTAACTCAAATGGCAAAAGAGGCTCAAAAAGGCAATGAGGAGAAGAATGCCTTAAAGAAGCCGAATTTGCCAGATGGAGAAAGAATCTCAAAAGCTCACTGAGGAGATTCATTCCTTCAAAATTAGACTGGAGCAAATGGAAGCTAGTGAGTTTGTGAGAAATAAAGATTTTGTTAGGCAGACCCAAACAAATGAAAGAATGGAAGGCAATGTGAAATACCTCATGGGAAAAACAACTGACCTGGAAAATAGATCCAGGAGAGATAATCTAAAAATTATTGGACTAACTGAAAATCATGATCAAAGAAAGAATCTAGAAATCATCCTTCAAGAAATTCTCAAAGAAAATTGCTCTGATGTTTAATAACCAAAGGGCAAAATAGAGGTTGAAGGAATCCACTGATAACCTCCTGAAAAAGATGCCAAAAATAAAACTCCTAGGAATATTATAGCCAGGTTCCAGATTGCCCAGATCAAAGATAAAATATTACCAGCAGCCAGGAAGAAACCATTTCAATGTTTTGGAAACACAATCAGGAGAGCACAGGATCTGGCAGCTTCTACACTGCATGATTGAAGGGCTTTGAATATGATGTTCCATAGGGCAAAGGAGTTGGGATTAAAACCAAGAATCACATACTCAGTAAAACTGAATATCATGTTTTAGGGGAAAATATGGTTATTCACTTGAATAGAAGACTTTCAAGCATTGTTGATGAAAAAACCAGAGTTGAATAGAAACTCTGACATTCAGATACAAAAAGCAAAATATGCTTGAGAAGGCAAACAGCGGAAAAAATCATGATGAATTTATCCATATTGAACTATTTACATTCCTACATGGAAAAATGATGTCTTTAACTGATAACATTTTTATCAGTACGAAAATAGTTGAAGAAGGGTATAGTGGCATATGAATACATATGTGAATGTGTGTAAAGATGTTTAAAGATATACATAGACAGAGCGCATATGTCGAATTAAATAGGAATTGATGATACTTAAAGGCTGAAGTTAAGAGGTGAGAGAGGAATATAGTGAGAGGAGATGGGGAGAAACAGAATGGGGTAAACTATCTCATATAGAAGAGACAAAGGAAAATCGTTGAGAGGGAGCAGAAGAACGGGAAGGCAAAAAGGCAAAATCACATACTCATTGAATTTGGTTCAGGGAGAGAATGACATACATACTAAGTAGGATATGTCAACCTGCTACAGAATAGGGGAAAGGGGAATGAGAAGGGGGATGATGGATGGGAGGGCATTCTTGGGGGGAGGGGAGGTTGGAAGTACCCAATATAGAAGAGGGACAGGATCAAGTAGGGAATGAACCAGGTGGGGGGCGGGATGAATGGGAGGCAATTATAAGAAGCCTTGTACAATATATCTACTATGGTATTGTTCTGCATAGCTAGACATGTATAACATACACTGAATTACTTATCTTCCCAGAGGGAATGGGTGACAAGGGAGGAAGGGAATGGATCTGAAATTCGAGGTCTTAAAATTAAATGTTTCAAATATATATAAATAATATTATTAATACTCTTTTGCATGTAATTGGGAAATAAGATGTGCAGGCATTGGGGCACAGAGATTCACCTTGTTCTAATGGAAAAGTTGAGAGAAGATATGGGAGAGAGCAAATAGGAGGAAGTGATATCTTGTGGGACTGCTATTCTGGGAGGGTGGGTAGGGGAAAAACGGGGGAAAAAATTGTAACTCAAAATCTGGCAGAAATGAATAATGTAAAACAGAAGTTAATAAAGCATCTGTTAAATAAGAAAAAAATTTTAAAAATGTTAAAATTCAAAATATATTTTAAAAAGAAGTAAAAAAATAAAAAGAAGTATATTACATAAAATTATTTGAATGCCATACTTAATTGAATAATAAGATTCTGATCCTAAGGTATATTAATGAAGCGATTTCTGAAATGATAATATGGCTTTCCTAGAGGACTTTTTTAAATAGAGGGTCAGTGAAAGTTCTTATGCCCATCCAACACTTTTTCTGAGGAAATTTAAGTATAAGAAATGATGGGATGATACATGAATGAGTTTCTGAAGAAGGTAATGAAGCCCAGGACAACATAAAGGTGGGGAAAGATGAAGAAATGAAAAATACTACATAGCTTTCCTTGCCCACAGTCCATTAAAAACAATGGTAATTAATTGGATGTTTTTCCTGTGCATTAAACTTCATTTACACTCTCTGTATTCATTAGTACCATGGCTGGATTAGATATTTTTTACTATAATTGGTTTGGTTTGTGTACTTTATTATTGCAAAAGAGGGAGGAAGAAGAATAGAGATGATATATAGAGAAAATGAACACAGAATCATTGGTGAATAATTTCCCCTCCCCTCCCCTCCCATCTCCTCATGTTCCACCCCACTCCCTGTGGGGCCTTAGTAGGTATAAGAAGGAGAATCTTGTGAACTCTCCAAATTGGAGAGAGGGACAAAGACAGATGTACAAGTGTATATGTATAATTTTTTAAAATTGGTTACTTTCCTAATCACAAAACCTTTACCTTGTGATTCATTTCACTTCATATTCATAATTATATCATTCTAGAGATGGAAGTTGGAATTGGGACAGAGGAGACCAGACACTATGTTTTGATGGGAGTAGAAAGTGAGTTTCTGGGAATGACTCACATACTCAGGGGTGGCAGTCACTTAAGAAAGGGTAGTAGCTTATTATTCTCTTCAACACTTACAACATATTTTCACAGATAATCTGTCACAAAAACAGCAAGGATTGCCCTTGATTTCTGGACAGGGAACTCCTGACTGGCCCCCAAATGGCACAGTTTATTTTCTCAGTGATGACTTTCTAAAGTTTCAGAGGTATTGACTCTTGTAAAATATTTACTCTCTTTGGACTATAAGAGCAAGCAGAAAAGTCCAACTCTTTCACGTTAGAAATAAAGATTTTTTAAAAAGTGTTTGTGAACCTGATTGTGATGAACAGAAATGTTGGGCTATTTTTTGTTATTGTAACTGCTAGGCACCAAGGGACATTTGATTAAAAAAATAACAAGGAAAAAGTATTATCAGGTCTGAGCTTTAATAAGTTAATTTTGTAGTTCTCTGGGAGGTGATTTGTAGCAAAGAGGAAAAAAAGAAGCAGGTAGATCAACTAGGAAGCCATTACTACAGTTGAGGCAAAAGCTGATGAGGATTTGACATAGGTCAGTAACTTTTTGGTGTAAAGAAGTAAAAAGGAAAACGTGAATATAGGGGTCATAGGAATCAGGAACTGATTGGATTTAGTAATAAAGAGGGAGAAGTGACTAAAATAATATTAGGTGAATATGAACTTGAGTGACGGGGATGTTCATTTGGTCTTCAGAAAAAAGTAATATCCTTAGAAATAATACATTGAGGAGAAAAATAATGAACTTTTTTAGACATATATAGTTTTAATATGTTTTAGAGAATACTCAGGAGGTGTTGCCAAACAGGGAATTAATGATTTGAGGCAGGTTCAGATATAAATTAAGGTTTATCTATAGATATAGAAGTCATCTTTTTAGAGCTATAATTTAGAGCTATTGGATGAGATCAACAAAAGTGACTTAGAAAGAAAATGTCACAAAACAAAGCCATGGAAAACACCCATACTAAGAGCATAGGATTGATAATAAAAAGGGGCAGAGCCAAGATGGAAGAGTAGAAACAGCACTTCCAAGGTGCTCTCTCCCACACCACTTCAAAATTATGTAAAAGGGGACTCTGAACAACTTCTAGAGCTCCAGGACCCACAAAATGACACAGAGAAGCTAAGCTCCCACTGAGGACAGCTCAGCAGTGCTGCAGAGAATGTCCAGAAAAGCACTCTGGGAGCAGACAGCAAAGTGCTCTGGGAGACTAGCCCAGGCCCGCTTGATCCACAGTTTTATCCCCAGGACGGCCAGGCCAGCAGTCGGCTGCAGGGACCCCAGAAAACCAGCAGCTATGGCAATTTCAGACTTATCAACAAAGACATGCCTAGGAAAAAGTAAGAGGTTAGTGCCCTATGGACTTTGAGACCACTATTTGGGTATGTCGGCCTCTTCCCCTTGGGGCGAGAAGCAGCAGAGGAGACATGGCAGATACCATTTTGCAGCTTCTGTTGCAGCTTCAGCTCCTGGTCTGAGAACTGTAGGGAGATCCAGCAATCAGTCTTGGGGGGTAATCACTCTTCCTTTAACATCCCTGGATCTGGATTGTGGTCTGGGTGGAGGTCTTGGGGTGGGTATCCAGCTTGACAGAGAATGTGGAGGCTTCACAGAGGCGACCCAACTAATACACCTGGAAGTTGTGAAGACCACAACATTTGGGACAGAAGCTCCCCTGTCTGGTGGCAGAGTCCTACTGTATCAAGAAGCCCAACTATAAAGTAATTAATTGGCAACATGCCTAGGCAAAGGAAACAAAATAAACATGAAAATGTGTACATTTACATGTTACAGAAAATGTAACATCAGACTCCTATTTTGGGGCAAAGAGGATCAAAGCATGGAATAGCAGGAGGACTGTGAAATCAGGAATCCTGCACCAAAAGCCCCAAATGAAATTATGAGTGCGTTACAAGCAATAGAGGACCTTAAAAAGGATTTCTTAAAATCTTAAAATCCTTCTTAAGGATTTTAAAAATGAAACAAGGGAAGTGGAGGCAAAAATGGGACGAGAAATGAGAATGATGCAGAAAAAGTATGAAATGAGAGTCAACACCCTGACTGAGGAAAATAACACCTTAATAAATAGACTAACTAAAATGGCAAAGGAGGCTCAAAAGAGCAATGAGGAGAAGAATGTCTTAAAAAGATGAATTTGACAGATGGAAAAAGAATCTCAAAAGCTCACTGAGGAGATTCATTCCTTCAGAGTTATACTGGAGCAAATGGAAGCTAATGATTTTATGAGAAATCAAGATACTGTTAAACAGATCCAAACAAATGAAATAATAGAAGGCAAGGTGAAATACCTAATGGGAAAAACCACTGACCTAGAAAATAGATCCAGGAGATATAATTTAAAAATCAGTGGACTACCTAAAAGCCATGATCAAAGAAAGAACATAGAAATCATCCATCAAGAAATTCTCAAGGAAAATTGCCCTGACGTTTTAGACCCAGACGGGAAAATAGAGGTTGAAAGAATCCACATATAACCTCCTGACAAAGATCCCAAAAAGAAAACTCCTAGGCATATTATAGCCAGGTTCCAGAATTCCCAAATCATGAGAAAATACTACAAGCAGCCAGGATGAAACAATTTCAATATTGTGGAAACACAATCAGAATAGCACAGGACCTGGCAGCTTATACACTGAGGGATCAAAGGGCATGGAATATGATTTTCCACAGGGCAAAAGACCTGGGATTAAAACCAAGAATCACATACTCAGTAAAACTGAGTATTTTCTTTCAGGGGAAAATATGGTCATTCAATAGAACAGAGGACTTTCAAGCATTCTTGAGGAAAAAAACAGAGTTGAATAGAAAATTTGACATTCAGACACAAGAAGCAAGAGATGCTTGAGAAGGTAATCAGGGAAAAGAAATCAAGAGGAACTTATCAAAGTTGAACTACTTAAATTCCTACATGGAAAAACAATAACTGTGACTGATGAAACCTTTCTCACTATGAATATAATTGAAGAAGGTTGTATGGGCATATGAATACATATGTGAATGTGTGTATATGTTTACAGGTATACATGAATAGAAGGCACAGGTTGAATTTTGTGGGAAGGGATGATACTTAAGGCATGAAGTTAAGAGGTGAGAGAGGAAAGTGGCAAGAGGAGATGGGGAGAGATAGGGTAGGGTAAACTATTTCTTGTAGCAGAAGCAAGGGGAAGTGGTTGCAGGGGAGGGGAAGAACAGGGAGGCAAAAAGGCAAAACCATATTCTCATTGAATTTGGCTTAGGGAGAGAATGACATACACACTAAATGGGATATCTCACCCTGCAGGAGAGTAGGGGAAAGGGGTATGAGAGGAAGAATGATGGAGGGGAGGACATTCTATGGGGAAACGAGGTTGGAAGTACCCACTTTGGAAGAGGGACAGGATCAAAGTAGGGAATGGACCAGGTGGGAGGTGAGACAGGTGGAAGGGAAATATAAGCAGTCTTTTACAATATATCTACTATGGTAATGTTTTGCATAGCTATATATGTACAACACATAATGAATTGCTTATCTTCCACAGGGAGTGGGTGATAAGGGAGGAACAAGCGAATGTATCTGAAATTTGAAGTTTTAAAATTAAATGTTTCAAATATATATAAATACTATTATTAATAGTGTTTTGCATGTAATTGGGGGATAATATTTACAGGTATTGGGGCACAGAAATTCACCTTGCCCTAATGGTAAAGTTGAAGAGTGTATGGGAGAAGATATAGGAGAGAGAAGATTGGATGAGGGGATGTCTTGTGGGACTGCTGTTCTGGGATGGTGGGTGGGGGATAAATGGGGAAGAATTGTAACTCCATGTCTGGCAGAGGTGAATGATGTGAACTAGAAGTTAGTAAATCATTTGTTAAAAAAAAACAAAAACAAAAAAACTTTTCATAAACTTAGTCATTACCATGCACACAGGTCAGACTTTTTTGTATCTATCAATTACTGATATCTACTAAATTGAAATTTTAAGTATGCTGAATGACACCTTACTGACTACTTTATTTTTAAGTATAAATCAATATCTACCTAATCTCTTTCATCTATACATACACATACATGTATACATCTGTGTGTATGTATTTTGTTGTTCAGTCATTTGAATCATGTCTGACACCTCATGAACATATTTGGCATTTTCTTGGCAAATATATTCAATTGGCTTGCCATTTCTTACAACAAATAATTTTACAAATGGAGTACATATATAGTCAATATATCTATATGTATCTATTACTTATTAAAAGGGGGAGGAAAGTTGGTTTTTATTAGTTGATTGCCTGCAATAGTTCCATATTTTCTAGAGGAATAGTCTGAGTTTTTTTTTATTTTTTTGTATTTATTCATTTACTTTTCGTTTGCAACATTCCATTCCACAATTTCTTGAGTTTTTAATTTTCTCCCCCTCCCTTTCCCACCCACCTATAGTGAGATGTAATCAAATATAGGTTCTAAAAGATACCTTCACACTGAACATAGCTCATGTTTTAAAGAAGGAATAGAACTAATGTGGTGAACAATGAGAAAGAAGGGGAAAAAAAACAAACAAAACAAAACGTAAATGAGAACGAGCTAATGGTTTGCTTCAAACTGCAAACTGTACTTCTTTCTCTGGAAATGGATGTCCCTTTCTATCATGAGTATTTTGTAATTGTCTTCCTACTTTGCATTGCTGAGAGGAGCCAAGTTTATCAAAGTTACTTGTCACACATATGATGTGTCTGTGATTGTGTAAAAAGTTCTCCTGCTTCTGCTCTCCTCACTTAGCATCAGTTTATATAAGTCTCTCCAAGTTAGTAAGAAATCCACCTGCTTCTCATTTCTTTTTTTTTTTAGTGAGTGAAAAAAAGGTTTTATTAAGCAATCATTATGTGCCAGGTATTGGTCTAGACATTGTGACTACAAATACAAAAGTAAGATAATCCCTACCCTCAGGGGGATTATATTATAGTCATTATTGTCCAGTCTTTTTACTCCTGTCTTGATATATATGGAAGTACTATCCACTATAATACACCTAACAAGCCTGAAGATGTCTGTGATCATGCTCTAGAGTGAATATCCTAACTTCTGGTCCCACTGATGAGTTTGCACCATGGCTATTACATTCCCCTTATGGTTCTAGGCTCATCTCTGAGGGTCTAAGTATGTCTTTCCTAATGCTCTAGCTTAAAAGTCCCCACTGGTGTGCTTCCCACCATGATTACTAGTTGGCATCAATTAGCATTTAGAAAGAGGACTTAACTAAAGGTGATATTAATGAGAATAATTGGTACAAATATTTGCCTAAAAGTCTGTGATACATTCTCCCACAAGTAAATGCATAATCTAGGGAAAAGTGGTCTTTAGCTCAGAAAGCATGTCCGATAAAGGGGTAACACATAGTTCCTGAAAGTAATTTTGCTGGAGTCTTCAAGAAGTTAAATTCAGGTACAGGTTGGTTTTTTCTTCTGGACTCTTTGTAGAGTTTTGAATCTGTTTTCCACCCCTTATTCAAGCTTATCTTGGATCCTAATAAAACACTGCTATCAGCTCTTCTGGGGAGGCTTCTAGAATGCTAGCCCTGATATTGGAAAGATAAAATATCCAAAATCTTCTGAAGGTCTTAAGATCTTCCTTTGTCCAAGATGGGAGGGGGAGGCCAATACACATCCCTCTCCCTGTTCTTTAGTTAATGGATGCCTACAATTTTGGCCCTGTGATGGATATCACATTTCTAGCGTTTATATAACACTCTAAGATTTTCAAAGCACTTTACAAATATTGTCTCATTAACACCCCTAGAAGATGGATGTTATTATCATTCCCATTTTACAGATGAGTAAACTGAATCCAAGAGAAGTTAAATGACTTGCCCAGGGTCATACAGCAAGAACATTCTAAGATATTTAGCTAAAACTCTTTCTCCTGGCTCAGGATTTGCTTGAATCACCTGTTCGAACTAGTTCCCTCATTTTACATAGACCCCAGAGGCATTATTAATCATACTGAAGTCAATCCTTCAATCAATCAGAACAATCTTTTTTCATTCAGGGAGGTATCCAGACCAAGTTCGTATCTAGAGAAAATTTGTATCCTCCTCACCTGATGAATATATCAGTGTATAGCATCTTATCACTGACTTTAACTGGGGGATGGAGTAGTAAAGATGAAGGACTTTTTATAGCCAAAACATTTCCACTAAAATCAGCATATTTGGTGAATGTTTTAATGACAAAATGGTAAAAAAAAGATTGAAGTAAGTCCTCAAATTTCTATTCTGATTCAGAAAGATAAAATGACTTATACTTATGAAAAGTTAGAGCTATGTATAATAGATTTACAAAATATTTTGATATATTTCTTAATTTAAAAAATCTGTCCTACAAATAAAACAAGAAAGTGAAGAACAACTCATTAATCACTTGACTGACCTATAGAAGCAATTCTCAATTTATCTTGAAGATCTATTTCATTTTCTTTAAACAAATGCTTTATTAACTTCTGTTTTACATCATTCATTTCTGCTAGATTTTGAGTTACAATCATTTTCCCCCCGTTATTCCCCTATCCAACCTCCCAGAATAGCAGTCCCACAAGATATCGCTTCCTCCAATCTGCTCTCTCCCATACCCCCTTCGACTTTTCCATTAGAGGAAGGTGAATCTCTGTGTCCCAATGCCTGCACATCTTATCTCCCTGTTACAAGTAAAGGAGTATTAATAATAGTATTTATATGTATTTGAAAATTTAATCTTAAGACCTCGAATTTCAGATCCATTTCCTTCCTCCCTTGTCACCCATTCCCTCTGGGGAGATAAGGAATTCAGTATATGTTGTACATGTCTAGCTATACAAAACATTATCATAGTAGATTTATTGTACAAGGCTGCTTATAATTCCCTCCCACTCATCCCACCCCCCACCTGGTCCATTCCCTACATGATCCTGTCCCTCTTCTATAGTGGGTACTTCCAACCTCCCCTCCCCCCAAGGATGCCCTCCCATGCATCATCCCTCCTCTCATCCTCCTTCCCCCTATTCTGCTGCAGGTTGAGATATCCCATTTAGTATGTATGTCATTCTCTCCCTGAACCAAATTCAATGAGAACGTGGATTTGCCTTTTTTTTTCCCTTCCTATTCTCCCCCTCCCTTGCAACCACTTCCCCTTGCTTCTTCTACATGAGATGGTTTACCCTACCCTGTCTTTCCCCATCTCCTCTTGCCACTTTCCTCTCTCACCTCATAATTTCATCCCTTGAGTATTCTCCCTTCCCAACAAATTCAACCTATGCCCTCTATCCATATATAACTGTAACCATATACACACACATTCACATATGTATTCATATGACCACACCCCCTTCTTCCATTATTTTCATAGTGAGAAAGATATCATCAGTTACAGTTATTGCTTTTCCATATAGGAATGTAAATAGTTCAACGTTGATAAGTTCCTTTTGATTTCTTTTCCCTGATTACCTTCTCAGGCATCTCTTCCTTCTTGTGTCTGGATGTCAAATTTTCTATTCAATTCTGGTTTTTTCCTCAAGAATGCTTGAAAGTCCTCTAATCCACTGAATGACCATATTTTCCCCTGAAACAAAATACTCAGTTTTGCTCAGTAGGTTACCCTTGGGTTCATTCTCAGTTCTTTTGCCCTCTGGAATATCATATTCCATGCCCTTCAAACCCTCAGTGTAGAAGCTGCCAGGTCCTGGGCTATTCTGATTGTGTTTCCACAATACTGAAATTGTTTCTTCCTGGGTGCTTGTAGTATTTTCTCCTTGATCTGGGGATTCTGGAACCTGGCTATAATATTCCTGGGAGTTTTCTTTTTGGGATCTTTTTCAGGAGGTGATCGGTAGATTCTTTCAACCTCTATTTTGCCCTCTGGATCTAAAACATCAGGGCAATTTTCCTTGAGAATTTCTTGGAGGGTGATTTCTAGGTTCTTTCTTTGATCATGGCTTTCAGGTAGTCCAATAATTTTTAAACTGTCTCTCCTGGATCGATTTTCCAGGTCAGTGGTTTTTCCCATGAGATATTTCACATTACCTTCTAATCTTTCGTTTGTTTGGATCTGCTTAACTGCATCTTGATTTCTCATAAAGCCATTAGCTTCCATTTACTCCAGTCTAACTCTGAAGGAATGAATCTCCTCAGTGAACTTCTGAGATTCTTTTTCCATCTGGCAAATTCGACTTTTTAAGGCATTCTTCTCCTCATTGCCCTTTTGGGCCTCCTTTGCCATTTGAGTTAGTCTATTTTTTAAGGTGTTGTTTTCCTCAGTCAGGCTGTTGACCCTCATTTCATACTTTTCCTGCATCCTTCTCATTTCTCTTTCCAATTTTTCCTCCACTTCTCTTATTTGATTTTTAAAGTCCTTCTTAAGGTCCTCTATGGCCTGCAACCCGCTCATGTTTTCCCCTGGGGCTTTTGGAGCAGGACTTCTGACCTCACAGTCCTTTTCCGCTCTATGCCCCCAAAATAGGAGTCTAGGGTTGCATTTTTCTGTTTCCTTTGCCTTGGCATGTTGCCACTTGATTACCTGACTTTTGGGCTTGTTTCCACACTATGGCTTTAAGGCCAGTAGAGGAATTTTCGTCCTGAACGTGTGGGGGGCAACTTCTGTTACTGGCAAGCTGTAAACCCACCCACGACTTCCACCTTAGATCACAATCCAGATCCAGGAAGGTTAAAGCAAGAGTGATTACTCCCCCCAAGACTGATCACTGGATCTCCCTACAATTAATTGCAGGCCAGGAGCTGGAGCTGCCTCTGAAAACTACAAAATGGCGTGTCTCCTCAGTGGCTTCTAGCCCCCAGGGGAGGGAGCCAACGCATTCCCCCAAATACAGGTCCCAAAGTCCATAGGACACTAACCTCTTACTTTGTCCTAGGCATGTCTATGTTGATAATACTGGAGTCACCACGGCTGCTGGTGTTCTGGGGTTCCTCCAGCTGGCTGCTGGCCCTGCCGCCCTGGGGCTAAAACCTCGGCTCACTCGGACCTGGGCTTGGCTCGGCTCCTGTGCTCTTCGTGCTGCTGGCTCCCAGAACGCTGAGCTGGTCCTTCCTGCAGGGCTGCTGGGCTGTCCTCAGTGGGAGGTTAGCTTCTCTGTGTCATTCTGTGGGTGCTGGTGCTCCAGAAGTTGTTCAGAGTCCCCTTTTACATAGTTTGGGGGGAATCTGGGGGCAGAGTGGCTTGGATGAGCTGTTTCTACTCCGCCATCTTGGCTCCGCCCCACCTGCTCCTCATTTCTTATAGCACACTAGTGTTCCTTTATATTCATATGCCACAACTTGTTTAGCCATTCTGCAGTTGACGGGCATGCCCTTGATTTCCAATTCTTTGACTCCACAAATAGAAGTGTTATAGATATTTTTGTACAAGTGGGTCCTCTTCCCACTTCTGTAATTTCTTTGGATTATATGCCTAGAAATGGTATTGCTGGATCAAAGGTTATGAACGTTTTTATAGCCCTTTGGATATAGTTCCAGATTGCTCTTCAGAATGGCTGGATAAATTCACTAGTATTCCAATTTTTCCACATCCTCTCCAGCATTTATCATTTTTCTGTTTTTTCAACTTAGCCAATCTGACTGGTGAGATATGGGTCCTCAGAGTTGTTTTGATTTGCATTTCTCTAATCAATAATGATTGAGAGCAGTTTTGCATATTTTAATAGACATATTTAATTTTTTCCTCAGTAAATTCTCTGTTCATATTCTTTTATCCGTTGTTTAGTAATGATATTGCTTCATTTTCAATGGTGCCTGTTAGCAGGACATAGTGCATGCTGCCATGATGGGGTGGGGAGGAGAGAGATGGAGAGAAAATTTGAAACTCATGGGACTGTGGAAATAAATGTTGTAAATTAAAAGCAAATAAACAGATCAATTAAAAAAAAAAACTTCAAACACGATATATGTGATATTACAAGAGCAAAGCCAGTGCAGGAGTATTATACAGTATTATTTCAGATATTTCCCAAGATCACCTATGGAACACATACACTTCAAGTTCTGAACAAGGGCTGTGGGTTGCAACAACATTATCACCAAAAGAAAACAAACAAACACTCAAAAAAAACCAATATAGAAAGCCTCTGAAATACTGATTTTGCCAAATAAATATTTGCATGGTGTTTCACTGTTATTAAAGAAATATGAAAGGTCAGTAGAACATCAATAATTTTAAAACACTCCTGAGTTTGAGGATTGTATCTCAAGTGTGTGTGTGTGTGCATGTGTGCTTGTATATACAAGTCTGTGTACATATGCATGCACATGCAAAAATGGAAGCAAAGGAAGGTGATGGATGATGGATGCAATAGTGTGAGACATTCCTGTAATAAATAGCAAGACTTTCACAATAAGAATATAGGTGCTAATGATCACATTTTCATGTTGTTTTAAGTTTCACAAAGGAATTTAATGACAACATGTAATTTGAGCTTCACAACAACCTTTTGCAGAAGGTACTAGCCACATTTTTTTTTTTTTATAGATGAGAAAATTTAGCTTTAGGGGAATGAATTAACTCAACCTTGGTTTTTCAACCAGTAAGACTCAGGGGCAGGATTTTCTGTCTAGTTCATCTAGAGATACTATGTTCAGATTTTCAAAGAATGAGAATGATTTATTTAATTTTGTTTTGTTTTAAAATGATGAAATGGAATTGAGAACTGGATTGAATAAGGGTTAAGAGATTTGCTCCTAGTGAGTTAAATGAGGATACAACATAGCAAAAACTACAGTTGTCCAATTACTTTACTTCTGCTGCTCTATCAGAAGAATGAATATTTATATGTGTATGTGCATACAACTACAATTTTATATGCATCCATTATATACTTTTATATGTATATACATATATACACGTGTGTATATATGTATACATTTATTTGCCTACTCACATACAAGACATGTACCAAGTGGAACAGACACAAAATGGTAAGTAATCAACCCCATAAGAATTAATGTATACATAGGTGTGTATTCTTCTCTGCTGAATTTGTGTACATATATCCTGATGATACCTTTGTATATGTCAAGTGCCAAAATGATATAATTATTAAAGAATGAGGTTCAGATGCTGTAAATCTTGTACTTTCTTCTCCTAAATACATAACATATTCAAGAAATTAAATAATTTCAGTTTTCAAGTCTCTCCTCAACAATATATTTATATTCAAATGGCATCATTATTGTTAATATGTAAATAATTAAGATTTTCACATATAATACAAAAGATTGATATTTTCTATATTTGGCATACCTGTGTGTATGTATGTATATTCACGCATATATTTTGTGTATGCATATATGTATACTTCATGGAAATAATAAGTAATATGAAACAATGGGATGTGAAACTAGATCAGAAATCTATGAAAAATATTCTGAATTTATTGTGTGGGAGAAAGTATGGAGCATCTCTTTATGTACTTATTCCATATCTTCAAATTTCTTAATTATATACATATGAAAGACATGTTCCTTTTCTTATTTGTAGGTACTGCAATGAAGTAGAATAAGCACCAGGCCAGCTCTGCCAATGTTACCTGTATCACTTGTTCTTATTTATGTTTTATGGACACCAGTTTTTTTATTTGTGAAATTTAATTAAAACAGCTGATCTTTTAAAAATTGACTTCAAGCTCTGACATTCTGTGAGATTTCACTTAGAACATTGATTACCAGAGAAAACTGATATCTTGACCAAGCAGATGGGTCCTTAAAAATGTTTAATTAGGAATCCTGGGACAGATTTCAGAAGGATCTAGAACTTGCATAGGAAATAATATCTTTCTTTTAACCAGCATTTAGCTGAAGTTCAGCATTTTATTCAATTATGAATGTAGACATCAAACATTATTTTTTTTTGTTTTTTTTTTATTTATTAAACAAATACTTTATTAACTTCTGTTTTACATCATTCATTTCCGCCAGATTTTGAGTTACAATCATTTTCCCCCCATTATTCCCCTACCCAACCTCCCAGAATAGCAGTCCCACAAGATATCGCTTCCTCCAATCTGCTCTCTCCCATACCTTCTCCCATACCCCCATCGACTTTTCCATTAGAGGAAGGTGAATCTTTGTGTCCCAATGCCTGCACATCTTATCTCCCAATTATAGGCAAAAGAGTATTAATAATAGTATTTATATATATTTTGAAACATTTAATGTTACGACCTCGAATTTCAGATCCATTTCCTTCCTCCCTTGTCACCCATTCCTTCTTGGGATATAAGTAATTCAGTATATGTTGTACATGTCTAGCTATGCAAAACATTATCATAGTAGATATATTGTACAAGGCTGCTTATAATTCCCTCCCACTCATCCCACCCCCCACCTGGTCCATTCCTTACATGATCCTGTCCCTCTTCTATAGTGGGTACTTCCAACCTCCCCTCACCCCAAGGATGCCCTCCCATCCATCATCCCTCCTCTCATCCCCCTTCCCCCTATCCTGCTGCAGGTTGAGATATCCCATTTAGTATGTATGTCATTTTCTCCCTGAACCAAATTCAATGTGAATGTGGTTTTGCCTTTAGCCTTCCTTATTCTCCCCCTCCTTTGCACCCACTTCCCCTACATGAGATAGTTTACCCTACCATGTCTCTCCCCATCTCCTCTTGCCACTTTCCTCTCTCACCTCATAATTTCATCCCTTGAGTATTCTCCCTTCCCAACAAATTCAACCTATGCCCTCTATCCATATATAACTGTAACCATATACACACACATTCACATATGTATTCATATGACCACCCCTTCTTCCATTATTTTCATAGTGAGAAAGATATCATCAGTCACAGTTATTGCTTTTCCATATAGGAATGTAAATAGTTCAACTTTGATAAGTTCCTTTTGATTTCTTTTCCCTGATTACCTTCTCAGGCATCTCTTCCTTCTTGTGTCTGGATGTCAAATTTTCTATTCAATTCTGGTTTTTTCCTCAAGAATGCTTGAAAGTCCTCTATTCCACTGAATGACCATATTTTCCCCTGAAACAAAATACTCAGTTTTGCTGGGTAGGTGACCCTTGGGTTCATTCCCAGTTCTTTTGCCCTCTGGAATATCATATTCCATGCCCTTTGATCCCTCAGTGTAGAAGCTGCCAGGTCCTGGGCTATTCTGATTGTGTTTCCACAATATTGAAATTGTTTCTTCCTGGCTGCTTGTAGTATTTTCTCCTTGATCTGGGGATTCTGGAACCTGGCTATAATATTCCTGGGAGTTTTCTTTTTGGGATCTTTTTCAGGAGGTGATCGGTGGATTCTTTCAACCTCTATTTTGCCCTCTGGATCTAAAACATCAGGGCAGTTTTCCTTGAGAATTTCTTGAAGGGTGATTTCTAGGTTCTTTCTTTGATCATGGCTTTCAGGTAGTCCAATAATTTTTAAATTGTCTCTCCTGGATCTATTCTCCAGGTCAGTGGTTTTTCCCATGAGATATTTCACATTGCCTTCTAATCTTTCGTTTGTTTGGATCTGCTTAACAGCATCTTGATTTCTCATAAAGTCACTAGCTTCCATTTGCTCCAGTCTAACTCTGAAGGAATGAATCTCCTCAGTGAACTTTTGAGATTCTTTTTCCATCTGGCAAATTCGACTTTTTAAGGCATTCTTCTCCTCATTGCCCTTTTGGGCCTCCTTTGCCATTTGAGCTAGTCTATTTTTTAAGGTGTTGTTTTCCTCAGTCAGGCTGTTGACCCTCATTTCATACTTTTCCTGCATCCTTCTATAATAATCAAACATTATTTTAAAAAGAATTTCATAGCCTTCACCAAGTAGCCAAGAGCCCTATACACAAAGAAGACTAAATACCCCTGCAATAGAGGGAAATTGGTAATCATTTCAGCATCCTACCATCACTTTTCATCATCTGTTACATTGCAAAGTACATCATTAAGTATTTAACCATGAAATTCTCTCTCTCTCTCTCTCTCTCTCTCTCTCTCTCTCTCTCTCTCTCTCTCTCTCTCTCTCTCTTGTTTTTGTTGTTGCTATGGTTTTCATCACTCATTCTTTCCAAAATGGTCTTAAATAGAGTATCTGCAACTTAAAAAATAGGCTCCTTAATTTCATATATTTATATGATAGTAAACCAAACAGTCAGTGGTGACTTGATATTTCTCAGTTGTACTGAGGTCAAAATATTTCATTTCTCTTTCATATTTTCACCTCAATAATCATCTTTATTCATATGTCTCCAATGCTCTACCCATGAAGTTTTATAATGTTACAAAATTAGACTGATAAAAGGTGCTCATTTTATCATTTCAATTACTGTTGATTGTGTTTGTTTTCATGTGCCCCTAAGATTTCAACAAATGTGAATCATAAGCCCAACGACAGCTAAAATGGCAGAGATGACAGAATGACTGAAGGCTTAGAGTCTTTCTGTTTTATTGTTTTCAAGACATAATTATTTTATCATTCATATTTTCTCATTATAAACATTTGCCCCTTATACTCCAACAGGATTAATCTTTTCATATTCACAATTCAACATCAAATAGAAAATAATTTCATGATTTTTAGTCAAGAATATGTAAGGGGGTGGAGTCAAGATTGCTGAGTAGAAACAGGACTTCTGAGCAGTTCCAGCTCCCACTTTCACCAATCCATGTAAAAGGGGACTCTGAAAAAACAGAACCCACAAAATGACACAGAGAAGCTAACCTCCTGCTGAGGACAGCCCAGCAGGGAACAGCCAGCACAGTACTCAGGGAGCTGAACCCAGGCCTAGGTGGGCCAGAGGTTTCAGCACCAGGGTAGTCTGACCAGCAACCAGCTAGAGGGACTCCAGAGAACTAACAGCTGTGGCATTTCCAGAATTATCAACACATAGATGCCAAGGAAAAAGGGAGAGGTCTGTGCCCTGGGGATTTTGGGACTAGTGGGGAGAGAATGGGCTTTTACACTCAGGGTGAGAAGCCACTGAGACATTTAGGTGCAGTTTGCTCCACGTTGCAGCTTAGCTCCTGGCCTTCTGATTGTAGGGGGATGGGTGACCAGTCTGGGGGGTAATCTTGCTTTAACCTTCTTGGATCTGGATTATAGTCTGGAGAGAAGGTCCTGGAGTGTGTGACCAGCTTGCCAGAGCATGTGGAGGCTTCAGACAGGGCACACAAAAAATATGTCCAGCAGCAGAGAAAACCCCAGCATTGGGGACAGAAGCTCCCCTGTCTTGTGGCAGAATACTACTGTGGCAACAAGCCCAAAGGTCAAGTAATTGAGTGGCAACATGCCTAGGCAAAGGAAACAAAATAAACAGAAAAATTCAACATTAGACTCCTATTTGGGGGGCAAAGAGGATCAAAGCATGGAACAGGAGGGGGACTATGAGGTCAGAAATCCTGCGCCAAAAGCCACAAATGAAAATATGAGATGGTCACAGGCCATAGAGGACCTTAAGAAGCAGATAAGAGAAGTGAAGGAAAAATTGGGAAGAGAAATGAAAATGATGTAAGAAAATTATGAAAGGACAGTCAACAGCCTTACTGAGGAAAATAATGCCCTAAAAATAGACTAACTCAAATGGCAAAAGAGGCTCAAAAAGGGAATGAGGAGAGAAATGCCTTAAAAAGCCAAATTTGCCAGATGGAAAAAGTATATCAAAGGCCCACTGGGAAACATGGTTCCTTTGAATTTAGAATGGGCCAAAGGGAAGCTAGTGACTCTGTGAGAAATCAAGATGCTGTTGAACAGATCCAAACAAATGAAAGAACAGAAGTCAATGTAAAATATCTCATGGGAAAAACCACTGACCTGGAAAAAAAATCCAGGAGACATAATTTAAAAATCATTCGACAGCCTGAATGCCATAATCAAAGAAAGAACCTAGAAATCATCATCCCAGAAATTCTCAAGGAAAATTGCCATGATATTTTATATCCAGAGGGCAAAACAGAGATTGAAAGAATCCACTGATCACCTCCTAAAATATCCCAAAAAGAAAACACCTAGGAATATTATAGCCAGGTTCCAGAATTCCCAAGTTAATGAGAGAATATTATGAGCAGCCGGGAAGAAATAATTTGTATATTGTGGAAACACAATCAGGATACCACAGGATATGACAGCTTCTACACTGAGGGATCAAAGGGCCTGGAATATGATATTCTGCAGGTCAAAGGACCTGGGATTAAAACCAAGAATCACCTACCCAGCAAACCTGAACATCATGATTTGGGGGGAAATATGGTCATTCAGTGGAATAGAGGACTTTCAAGCATTCTTGAGGAAAAACCAGAGTTGAATAGAAAATTTGACATTCAGATACAAGAAGCAAGAGAAGCATGAGAAGATAAACAGGGAAAAGAAATCAAAAGAAACTTATCAAAATTGATCTATTTTCGTTCCTACATGGAAAAACGATAATTGTAACTGATGAATCTTTTCTCAGTATGAAAGTATTTGAGGGGAATAGAAATACACACACACACACACACACACACACACACACACACACACACACATTATATATGTACGTATGTATATATATATATTTTTTTTTTTGTCTTTATTGGAAGATATATTGGCATAAGTATACATATGTGAATATGTATATATATATATATGTTTTCAGGTATACATAGATAGAGAGCACAGGACCAATTTAATAGGAAAAAGATGATACTTAAAAGATGAAATCAAGAGGTGAGAGAGGAATATGATGAGAAGAGATGGGGAGAGACAGAATGGGGTCAAACTATCTCATATAGAAGAGGCAAGGGAAATGGGTGCAATGGAGGGGAAGAACAGGAAGGCATAAGGGAATGGGTCAACCTTATAATCATTGAATTTGGCTCAAGGAGGGAATGACATACCCACAAAATAGGGTATCTCACCCTACAGGAGAGTAGGGGGTAAGGGCATGAGAGGGGGGATGATGGAATTGAGGGCAGACTTGGTGGGAAGGAAGTAGGAAGTCCACACTTTTGAAAAGTGGCAGTACCAACATAGAGAATAGAACAAGTGGGAGGTGGGATAGGAGGGATGGAAATATAATCAGTCTTTCACAATATAACAACTATGGTAATATTGTGCATTAGCTACATGTGTACAACTTCTATTGAATTGCTTATCTTCCCAGTAAAGTTGGTTGACCAGGGATGAAGGAAATGAATTTGGAATTCAAAATTTTAAAACCAAATATTTAAATATGTATGTTATTATTATTAAAAAAGAATAGAAATAATGAGCCATCTTTAAAAAAGGAATATTTTAATCTCTCTGTAAATATTATCTATACAACTATTTGGATTCGTTCACTCTCCTGTAGCACAGTTAGGTTGCTTATATTGATGAATAATCAAGATAACATCACATAATCACAGAATTTTAGAATCAGAAGAGGCCACAGGAAGTAACCAGTACAATTCCTTGAAATGAATGTTTTCTAAAATATTTCTGGTCATATTACAGTTGAGTAAATATATTTCCATACAGACAAAAAGAATAGTAAGGCCCCATTCTTAAAAAAAAAGCCTTTTGAAGGATACATTATGCTGGGGTTTTCACCAATAGCACCTAGGTTTTTGTCTTTTTTGCTTCTAAGTTTCTGCATCACCTTGAGCAAGTCACTTCTTTCTTCCCATGTCATTGTTTCTTCATCTACAATATGATCTGTGATGACTAGAATAATTAATTTATTCATTCAAGTAATACTTATTAAACACTACCATGCAACAGGGACCTAGGTTCAGGCAATACAAATCACAGATAAAATAGATTTTGTTTTTTGCCACGATGGAAAGAACATTGGGCATGAAATCAAGAAGACTTGAGTTAAAATCTGCCTTTAGACATTGTCTTTCTATGTGACTGTGAACATAATCTCTATTTGCCTCACTTTTCTCAGCTGGGAGGTAGGGTTGATAATAGCACCTAATTCTCAGAATTGTTGTGGGAATCCAAAGGGATATTCTAAAGTGCTTAGCAAAGTGGCTGGCACAGAGTAGTCACTGTAAATGCAGGCAATTATGACAATGATTAACATTATTACTATATCCATTCAATTTTATAATTGCTAAGTTTCTCCCTTGGAATTGTATGCTCCAAGGATGTTCCTTGGTTCTTTGGTTGCTTCAGTTGGATGTTTTTGCAAGTGAATGTGCACTGAGATTTAAATGGTGACACAGAGTTCCCCTATGTCATCATGATGGAGCCCAAGTGGCCTCACTTAAAACTGGGGCTGGTGTGCCCCTTCCCTACATTCTGCCTGACTTGCCTCACTTCCATTCTGGAGTCAATTAAGCTTTTCCTTTTTAGCAGATTTTCTTGCCCAGTACCGGGCAAAATAGATCAATTTTACATCCCTCATAGCAGACATTTGTCAGTTGTTGGCTCTAAAAAAATTGGTCTACTTTTTGTATTCCAAATAATAATCTAGAATTTTTCATGTCCTTATTTTTCTTTTTTAGAATCCCTGGCTCCCTTCCAGCTTTAATTCAAGTGCCACCTGTTTCGAGATGTCTGTCCTGGTCCTTGCAATTCTAATTACTCCTTGTCTTAAATTAACCTATGATTCTTTGAAATTTTATTTGTTTGCTTATTTATTTGTTCATTCATTCATTTTTGAACATGCTACATTTTTCAAAAGCCTGTAAGCTGCCTTGGGGCAGGAACTTTTTCACCTTTACATTTCTCACTTCTACAGTTTCTGGCATGTAGTACTTGTTCAATGCATGGTTTTTTTTTTGAAAGTTTTTTATACTCTTGGTGTACTCAAATTAGCAGGGATAATCATACAGAAAATGGTCTCAGGCTTGATACTTGACTTTTCCCAGGAGATAAAAATTCAATGTAAACCTTAGCAAAGTCGGCAAAGCTGTTGTTAATGTGTACACATGAACCTCAAGGCAGAGCAGATCCAAGGAATAGCAAACATGAAATCAAAGGACAAGAAAGGAGAAAGAAAACAAACAAAAATAAAACATTTTAAATTATAATCACAGAATTTTCATATACTTTAATCCTCTATTTCATATTTTGTGAGCCTTTTCTGATGTCTTCAATTTGCTGGTTCTTCTTTGCAAGAATCTCTTTCAGGTTGGGGTAAGCCACCATCTGCTGGAAATTATTCTTCAGCTCGTTTTCAGTCACATTCAATGGTTCCTGAACCTTAAGTAGGTTATGCTTCATTGACACTAAAGTTTCCTCCAAAGTCTTATGATTTTCAGTAGTATTATTCAGTTTCTTCTGAAACTCATCCTTCAGTGCTGCAACCATATTTTCCAAGTCACTAATATCCTCTGATCTGATTATTGCCGTCTGATCTCCCTGGACAATCTGTAGATCTCTGAACAGTTACTCTATTCTTGAATTTTATACAGTGCATTTGTAACCTGAAATTCTATAATATTTAGCCTTGTTGTCAGTTTTTATTCTTTTCCTAAAGTTTCCTTGTTTAGGAGCTCTGATGTTCTGCCTTTATTAAGTGGAACAAGTCTTGATGGCATTATGTTCTCTGAATTAGACTGTTTTTTTTTTTTGAAGTGGTAAATTCTGATTTTTTTCTTTAAATTCTGCAACTCCTTCTAATAATTTTCAATTCTTCAGCTCTAAGGTGGCTGTCTCTTACCTTGAGGTACCACTTCTCTGCCTGTGAAAACAGCTTCCAAAGAAGTTGCATGCTGGTACAGGAGGTATTGATGAGCTTGCTACTTCACTATAAACCACAGTTCATTCAGAACTTTAGTTACTTCATCCACGCTAAAGGTCTCACCTATTAGCCTGCTCTCCTTGACAACCTGGAAGTGGGAATCTACATTCTTGAGTCTCAAACTTATTTTTGAACAAGAAAACACATGTACTTGCTCGTTTGATTTTGACATTGATTATTTAGATCCACTTCCCATTCCAGATTTTTTAAATGATGGTAATGATAATAAATACCATTTATCATGTAGCTTGTTTTTCCAGTTTTCTCCTTCATCTCCCTCTGCTTTACTCTGATTCCTGAACTATAAACTGGCTGTCATTCTTCAGGAGAGCCCTGGCTGTGTGACACCTGGAGAATATCTGTTCTAAATCGCTCCAAGCCAGTTCAATGAAATATTCCTTAGGAATACATTGACAGGGAATTTGCAAACTGCAGACATTTGACTTCAACATCTTTCTGGATAAAACATTTTTCCTTAATTTCTATACTTAGGAATAAGCCTTTTCTCAGGACAGAACAACACTTCCTGCTAACTTCTCTATGACTAATTTAGTCAGAAATATTTGCTTCCTCATTCATCACAGCATGTGCATTTTTGATATTTGAATTGTGTATTAGATTATGCCCATTTCCCTAGTGCTTTTGAAAATGATTCAAAGAGAGGTAAACTGAAAAATGAATGCTTCATTGGCCCTGTCATTTTAATGCTTCGTAACAAGAATAAATTAAAATCCTATTATATGGATTGGAAGACAAGCTGAGCAGAAAATTGAATTATTTTGCAGATTATAAACTTTCAAAAACAGACCATAAATAACAAATATTGCATTCTTGATTTCATTTTAAATCTTTTGTTTGATCCTAATTGCAAATGAGGTCAAGAGTGAACTTTTCCATAGGCAAAAATGATTTCTATCTCATATGAAATAAGACAGCCTGAAAAACAGCTTAACAATAGTTACTCAGTTATATTTTTTTCTTCTGCAAAGTACAGTTGATACTCATTCAGTAAAATTCAATAGCATTTATCAAGTATTTTCTGAGTGTATCATAATAGAATCTGGGGGATATGAAGCCTGGGTATCTGTGAGGATATCTGATTTTAAATTTTGTCTCCAGCTAAATATATAACTAGCTTAAGGTGATCGTGACTTTGCCCCCACAGTACGAAATTTACAGAGTTCCAATGGTTCCATAATTTTTCACACTTCCCTTTGAACCATTGCCCTAACCCCTGTTGGCCATTGCAGTGGGCAGCAGTGGCTTCATTCCAGGAACTCTTTCTCACTCTTAAAAAAATAGAAACAGTAGTATTTTGGAGCATACTGCTTTTCCCCAGTTCATATCTCTCCACAAAGTGCACAGAATGGTCAGTCCTTCTAAACTGGGTACTTTGAGGTAAGCTTCCTCTCTGCCCCACTCCTCCTTTCCTTTTCTGTCTCTCTGATTGGCCCAGAATAAGAAAAAACATGTCAGTTACAGTTAAATCTTGAATGAGATTAAAATGAATGACTTCTCTCAGTCTTAGTTCTATTATTAGTAAAATGCATGTTTACTAAGTGTACAAAGTTAAGAGTTAAGGAAAGGACTTTGTAAATATGAAAGCACCACATAAAAGCATAGTATGGTATCAAATGGTGCATTTGTTTTGTTGACCTAGTTTTCTCTACCTCAGTCTGCCTGTCTTTTTCTCTTTGTCTCTGTATCTCTGCCTCTGTCTCTGTCTCTCTCTGTCTCTCTCTGTCTCTTGTCTCTCTTTCTCTCTCTCTGTCTCTCTCTCTGTTTTTCTCTGTCTCTCTCTGTCTCTCTCTTTGTCTCTTTCTCTCTGTCCCCCCACCACAAGATAAAAATCAGTGCTTTATATAATTGAATTCAGTGAATGTGATATAATTTCACTTCTTGTAAGCTAATGGAGAGCATTTTCAGGACAACCTGAATAATAAAAGGCATCCGTGCTTCATCCTTTTTGCATCAGCTTGATTGTTTTTATGCTCAGTCTCTATATATCAGTAGTTTTTCATTTTATGATGTCTAGAGATTTTGAGGCTGTATTAAATATTCAAAATATTCTTAAATTTTTCTGGGTCAGTGATATGTTCAGGTGATCATGGCCAATTGTTCTCTTTCTACTAATAGCCTCTGTGTGTGTGTTTTTTTCCCTTAAAGAGATTTTGACATTCATAGTTTTAGAATTCTGGTTTGTCATTTGTTTTCTTATGAAAGGTAGGACCATTCTGATGTGTAGTGCCTAAGCTATAGCCTGTTAGTTGTCTTCAACCTGCAGTGATGCATTTCTATCATTTTTAACATACTCTGAATGTATCAATAAATCTGAGATCCTTAAGGATAAGTTTTGCACAGTTTCTCATGGGCAATTATAATAAACTTACTTGTCATTATCAAACCTATAATTTATACACACAAAAATGTATGTGTTTATTATTAGTTTGTCTCATTTTTGTCAAATGTTATTGTCTATGTTCATTTCAATGTTATCAGTTGCTGCTGTTTCTATTGCATTCTTGGATATTACCCAACTCATAGCCTCTGTCCAGAGTTAAATCACCTTTATTTATATTCAACAAATCAGTATCATGTGCCTAATATCACCCTTTGTCATTTCTCAGGAGAATGATAATAGTGTATTTACCTGTTTATCATATGCAGTTTTTGGATATCAAAGAACCTGGATCCAAATACAGTCTCTATCACTTAATACCTGTGTGACTTTGGGGATGTCACTGGACATATCTAGGATGGTTTGTTTGTTTTTCATTTGGGAAAGAATATACTTTCTAAGGTAACTCAGGTCCTCTAAGCCTAAAACCTCTGAATTCAACACTTTCTAGAAGTTAGAGCTATTATACTCTCATCTTTTCTTTAAAGATATAAGAAAATAAGACCTCATAAGGTAAGTGAGGGCCATGGAAAGAGAGAATAAAAACAAATTGGAAATTAAAAAATTTAATCCTAAGGAATGAGTGGGTCAAACAAAAATTATAGAAAAAATCAGTATTTTCATTCAAGGGACTGATAAAAATGAGACAACATACCAAAATTTGTGAGATGCATTAAAGCCAGCTCTTAGGGGGAACTTTTATATCCCTGAGTACATACTGAATAAATTAGAGAAAAGGGAGGTCAATAAATTGGACATGCAATTGAAAATGCTAGAAAAAGGGGGTGGCTAGGTGGTGCAGTGAGTAACAGTGCCGGCCTCAGAGTTGGGATGACCCAAGATTGAAACCGGCCTCAGAAAATGAGCACCCACACATAAAAATAATGACTAGCCATGTAACCTTGAGCAAGTTACTTAACCCCAGTTGCTTTTTTAAAAAAAGAAAGAAAATGCTAGAAAAAGAACAAATTGAAAATCTCCAATTTAGTACTAAATTAGAAATATTGAAAACCAAAGAGAGATTAATAAAATTGAAATGAAGAAAACTATTGAATTAATATATAAAACTAAGAGCTGGTTTTATGAAAAAAACAATAAAATTAATAGACCAATAGAAGAAAACCAAATTATGAGTATCAAAGATGAAAAGGGTGAATCTACCTCCAATGAAGAGGAAATAAAAAAAAAATAATTAGGAATTATCTTTCCCAATTATATGCACATAAATATGAAAATCTTAGTCTAATGGATGAAAAAATACAAGTTGCCCAGATTAACTGAAGAGGAAGTGAATTACCTAAATAACCCCATCTCAGAAAAAGAAATCAAACAAGCTATCAATGAACTCCCTAGGAAAAAATCCCCATGGCCAGATGTGTTTACTAGTGAATTCTATCAAACATTTAAAGAACAATTGATTCTAATACTCTACAAACTATTTGGAAAAATTAGTGAAGAAGGAGTCATACCAAATTCTTTCTATGACCCAAATATGGTACTGATTCCTAAATCAGGAAGAGATAAAACAGAGAAAGAAAATTATAGACCAATTTCCCTCATGAATTTAGAAGCAAATATTTAAATAAAATATTAGCTAAAAGACTACAACAACTTATCACAAGAATAATACACTTTGATCAAGTAGGATTTATTCCAGGAATGCAAGGGTGGTTTAATATTAGGAAAACCATCAGTATAATTGATCATATCAACAAGAAAAATAGCAGAAACCACATGATTATCTCAATAGATGCAGAAAAGGCTTTTGACAAAGTACAACATCCGTTCCTATTAAAAACACTAGAAAGTATAGAAATAAATGGAGCACTCTGTAAAATAGTAGATAGCATCTATTTTAAACCATCAGCAAGTATTATACGAAAAGAGGATAAAATGGAAGCATTTCCAATAAGATCAGGAGTGAAAAAAGGGTGTCCACTATCACCCCTCTTATTCAATCTAGTCCTAGACACGTTAGCAGTAGCAATTAGAGAAGAAAAATAAATCAAAGGAATCAGATTAGGCAAAGAAGAGACCAAGTTACAATTCTTTTCAGGTGATATGATGGTATACATAGAGAACCCTAGACAATCAAGTAAAAAGCTATTTGAGACAATAAATGAATTTGGCAAATTTGCAGGATATAAAATAAATCCTCAACATTCCTGTATATCTCTAATGAAATTCAACAGCAAGAGATAGAAAGAGAAATCCCATTTAAAGTCACTGTAGACATAATAAAATATTTGTGAATCTACCTGCCAAAACAAATCCAGGACCTATATGGTCACAACTACAAAACATTTCTCACACAAATAAAGTCAGATCTAACTAGTTGGAAAAATAGCAATTGATCATGTATGCATCTAGCTAAAATAATAAAAATGACAATTTTACCCAAACTAAATGTCATGTTTAGTGCCATACCATTCAATTTACCAACAAAACTACTTCATATTTAGACAAAATAGTAACAAAATTTATTTGGAAGAACAAATGGTTTAGAATATCAAGGGAATTAATGAAAATAAATGCTAGGGAAGGTGGACTAGCTATACCAGATTTGAATCTGTATTATACAGCAGCAGTCATCAAGACTGCTTTGTACTGGCTGAGGAATAGAGTAGTGGATCAATGGAATAGATTGGATGCAGGAGACACAGCAGTTAATGAGTATAGTAATCTATTGTTTGATAAACTCAAAGACCCTAGTTTTTTGAATAAGAATGCATTATTAGAGAAAAAATGCTGGGAAAACTGGAATACAGTATGGCAGAAACTGGGCATAGACCATTATCTGACACCATATGCTAAAATCAAGTCTGAATGGGTGCATGATCTAGGTATAAAAGATGACACTGTACAAATTCTAGGAAAGCAAGGAATAGTTTACCTGTCAGAATTGTGGAGAGGGAAAGACTTTAGGACCAAACAAGAATTAGAGAGCATTATAAAATACAATATGGATAATTTTTATTACATTAATTTGAAAAGCTTCTTTACAAAGAAAGCCAATGTAACCAAGATCAAGAGGGAGGTGGGAAATTTGGAAAGAATTTTTACAACCTAGGTTACTGATAAAGGATTCATTTCTAAAATATACAGAGAATTGAGTCAAATCAATAAGAATACAAGTCATTCCCCAATTTATAAATGGTAAAAGGATATGAACAGGCAGTTTTCAGAGAAAGAAATTAAAGGTATCTATAAGCATATGAAGAAATTCTATAAATCACTATTGATGAGAGAAAAGCAAATCAAAACAACTCTGAGGTACCACATCTCACCAGTCAGATTAGCTAAGATGACAAAATAGGAAAATTACAAATGCTGGAGAGGATGTGGAAAAATTAGAACACTAATGCAATGTTGGTACAGTTGTGAATGATTTGACCATTCTGGAAAAACAATCTGGAATTATGCCCAAAGGGTTATAATTAATTGCAGACCTTTGACCCAGTAATTCCACTTCTGGGTGGAGAGGTCATAAAAGTGGGAGGAACACCCATATGTACAAAAATATTTATATCAGCTATTTTTGTGGTAGCAAAGAATTGGAAATTAAGGGGATGCCCATCAACTGGGGAATGGCTAAACAAGTTGTGGTATATGAATGTAATGGAATACTATTGTTCTATAAGAAAGGAGGAGCAGATGGAATTCATATTTACCTGGAAAGGCTTATATGAACTATGCAAAGTGAGAAGAGCATAAACCTGAGAAATTTGTACACAATTACAGACATAATAAATATGTTCAGACAAACGTTGATAGACTGGACTCTTCTCAGTAATGAAGGGTTATAACTAAACTCCAAAAGACTGGAGATAGATGTTTACATGCAGAGAAAGAACTAGAAAGAACAAAGTTTGAATGTAGATTGAAGCAAACTGCCTGCTCTCTGCCTTTTTCTTGTTTGTTTTTGTTTCCTCTTTCTCATTGCTCATTCCATCTGACACAATCCTTCTTTATAACCTGACTAATGTCTAATGTGAAAGTATTTGCAGATCCTATACTTGATTGTATGCGGCAATGGGGGAGGGGGAAGGGTAGGGAACGGGAGAAAATTTGAAACTCAAGGAATTGTGGGACTGAGTCCTGTAAATTAAAAGTAAATAAATAAATAAAGACCAAAAAAATTTTTTAAAAAGTCCTCTGACTAGTCAAATATTGGTGCCTGCCCAGTCTATTGGTATATCTAGGTGGTTGTATTGGTTGTATTACTCTTTAGAGAGTTGGAATCCTGGAGTCCTTCTTGCATACTCTATTCTACTCATCTCTTTGTTTATTAAGGTAAGATCACTAATTCCTTTAAAGTTGTTGTTCTTTTTTTTTCCAAAATAATGATTTTATTTAAAGAGAAAGAGTGCAAAATAACAGGATACAGAAGCAAAAAAGCATCAACTTTATCCTTATCTGATTCCAAAGTTATTATTGCCTTTGCTTTTTAAAAATTAATTTATGAGTTTAGTTTCAGTTAAAAAGATTCAATTCCATAGTTCCTTGATTTTCAGATTTCCTTAGCTTCTCCCCCCCCACCCCCCACGACCTCGTATAGTCCAGTATAGGATCTGTAAATACATTCATATTAGAGATTGGTCCAATTACAAAGGCGTATTGTACTAGGTGGGATGGAGAATGATAAAGAAGAAATAAAATCGAACAATGGAAAGAAAAAGATCAGTTAGTTTGCTTCCATCAGGAATCAGGCTCAGTTCTTTCTAGTTATGTCTCTGGATGTCGCATTTCTCTCTTTCTTGAGTTTTTTGGGGTTGACTTACATCATTGCATTGCTGAAAAGAGTCCAGTCTGTCATAGTTGGTCATCACACATATGATGTGTCTGTGATTGTGTACAAATTTCTTCTGATTTTACTCTTCTTACTCAGCATCAGTTTGTATAAGTCTCTCCAGGTAATTATGAAATCTGTCTCATCCTTGTTTCTTATAGCACAATAATATTCCATTACATTCATATACCACATCTTGTTTAGCCATTCCCCAATTGATGGGCACCCCTTTAGTTTCCAATTCTTTGCAAGCACAAAAAGGGCTGCTATAAATATTTTTGTACATATGGGTCATCCTCCCACTTCTATAATCTCTTTGGGATATAACCCTAGAAGTGGTATTGCTGGGTCAAAGTGTATGAAATTATTTAGAGCCCTTTGGTCATAATTCCAGATTACTTTCCAGAATGGTTGGATAAATTCACAACTCCACCAGCAATGCATTAGTGTTCCAATTTGCCCACATCCTCTCCAGAATTTGTCATTTTTTTTGTCATCTTAGCCAATCTGCCTGGAGAGATGTGTTCAATAGTGATTTAGAGCATTTTTTCATATGCTTATAGATATCTTTAATTTCTCTGAAAACTGTCTGTTAATATCCTTTGACAATTTATCAATTGGGGAATGACTTGTATTCATATAGATTTGACACAATTCTCTGAAAATTTTAAAAATTAGTACATTATTAGAGACATGTTGTGGAAATTCTTTCCCAATTTCCCACCCCCCTCTTGATCTTGGTTACATTGGTTTTGTTTTACAGAAGCTTTTCAATTTAATGTATTCGAAATTATCCATTTTGCATTTTATAATTCTCTCTAATTCTTGTTTGGTCCTAAAGTCTTCCCCACTCCAAAAATCTGACAGGTAAACTATTCCTTACTTTTCCAGATTGCTTACAGTATCATCCTTTATACCTAGATTACACACCCATTTAGACTTGGTTTGGTATATGGCGCTAGGTAATGATCTATCCCCAGTTTCTGCCACAATGTATTCCAGTTTTCCCAGCAGTTTTTTGTCAAATAGTGCATTCTTATCCCAAAAACTTGTTTCTTTGGGTTTATTGAACAATAGACTACTATATTCATTAACTGCTGTGTCTCCTGCATCCAATCTATTCCATTGATCCGCTACTCTACTCCTCTGCCAGTACCAAGCAGTTTTGATGACTGCCACTGTATAATACAAATTAAAATCTGGCATAGCTAGTCCACCTTCCCTAGCATTTCTTTTCATTAATTCCCTTGATATCCTAGACCATTTGTTTTTCCAGATAAATTTTGTTATTATTTTGTCTAATTTTAAAAAGTATTTTTTTGGTAAATTGATTGGTATGGCACTAAATATATAGTTTAGTTTGGGTAAAATTGTTATTTTATTAACCAAAAGCTTTATTAACTTCTGGTTTACATTATTCATTTCCACCAGATTTTGAGTTACAACCCCCCCGCCATTTTTTTCACTACCCAGCATCCCAGAATAGCAGTACCACAAGATATCCATTTCTCCAATCTGTTCTCTCCCATATATTCTCCCATACACCCTTCAACTTTTCTATTAGAGCAAGGTGAATCACTGTGCCCAAATACCTTCACATATTATCTCCCAATTAAATGCAAAAGAGTAAAATTGTCATTTTTATTACATTAGCTTGACCCAGCCATGAGCAATTGATATTTTTCCAATTAGTTAGATCTGATTTTATTTGGGTGAGAAATGTTTTGTATTTGTGATCATATAGATTCTGGGTTTCTTTTGGCAGGTAGATTCCTAAATATTTTATAATGTCTACAGTGACTTTAAATGGGATTTCTCTTTCTATCTCTTGCTGTTGAGTTTCATTAGAGATATATAGCAATGTTGAGGATTTATGTGGGTTTCTTTTTATATCCTGCAACTTTGGCAAATTTATTTATTGTCTCAAGTAGTTTTTTACTTAATTCTCTAGGATACTCTAAGTATATCATCATATCATCTGCAAAAAGTGATAGCTTGGTCTCTTCTTTGCCTAATTTCATTTGTTTTTCTTCGCTAATTGCTACTGCTAACATTTCTAGTACAAGATTGAATAAAAGTTGTGATAGTGGACACCCTTGTTTCACTCCTGATCTTATTGGAAATGCTTCTAGTTTATCCCCATTGCATATAATACTTGGTTATGGTTTTTAAAAGATGTTATCAACTATTTTAAGGGAGGCTCCATTTATTCCTATACTTTCTAGTGTTTTTATTAGGAATGGATATTGTACTTCGTCAAAAGCCTTTTCTGAATTTATTGAGATAATCATGTGGTTTCTGCTATTTTTCTTGTTGATATGCTCAATTATACTGATGATTTTCCTAATATTAAACCATTCTTGCATTCCTGGAATAAATCCTACCTGATCAAAGTGTATTATTTTTGTGACAAGTTGTTGGACTCTTTTGGCTAATGTTTTATTCAAAATTTTTACATCTAAATTCATAATTTTCTTTCTCTGTTTTATCTCTTCCTGATTTAGGAATCAGTACCATATTTGTGTCATAGAAAGAATTTGCTAAGACTCCTTCTTCACTGATTTTCCCAAATAGTTTGTAGAGTGCTGGAATCAATTGTTCTTTAAATGTTTGAGAGAATTCACCGGTAAACTCATCTGGCCCTGGAGATTTTTTCCGGGAGTTCATTTATGGCTTGATTTCTTTTTCTGAGATGGGGTTATTTAGGTAATTCACTTCCTCTTCAGTTAATCTGGGCAACTTGTAATTTTGTAGATATTCATCAATTTCACTAAAATTGTCATGTTCATGTACATACAATTGGGAAAGATAACTCCTCGTTATTTTTTTATTTCCTCTTCATTGGAGGTAGATTCACCCTTTTCATTTTTGATACTCATAATTTGGTTTTCTTCTTTTTTATCATTTTGACTAAGGGTCTATCAATTTTATTGGTTTTTTCATAAAACCAGCTCTTAGATTTATTTATTAATTCAAGAGTTTTCTTAATTTCAATTTTATTAATCTCTGTTTGGTTTTCAATATTTCTAATTTAATACTAATTGGGGATTTTCAATTTGTTCTTTTTCTAGCTTTTTCAATTGCATGTGCAATTCATCGACTTCCCTTCTCTCTGCTTTAATTAAGCATGCACTCAGGGATATAAAACTTCCCCTAAGAAGTGCCTTTAATGCATCCCACAGATTTTGGTATATTGTCTCATTATTATCATTCTCTTGAATGACATTATTGATTGCTTCTATAATATCTTGTTTGACCCACCTATTCTTTAGGATTAAATTGTTTAATTTCCAATTAAATTTTAGTCTTTACATGGCCCTTTATTGCACATCATTTTTATTGTATCATGATCTGAGAATGATGCATTTAATATTTCTGCCTTTCTGCACTGAATTGTGAGGTTTTTATGCCCTAGTACATAGTCTATTTTTGAGTATGTACCATGCACTGCTGAAAAGAAAGTAAATTCCTTTTATCCCCATTCAGTTTTCTCCAGAGAGCCATCATATCTAGTCCATCTAAAATTCTATTCACCTCCTTAACTTCTTTCTTGTTTATTTTGAGGTTAGATTTATCAAGTTCAGAAAGGGGGAGATTGAGATCCCCCACTAGTATAGTTTAGCTATCTATTTCTTCCTCTAATTCCTTTAACTTGTCCTCTAGGAATTTGGATGCTATATCACTTGGTGCATATATATTAAGTAATGATATTGCTTCGTTCTCGATGGTGCCATTTAGCAGGATATAGTTTCCTTCCTTATCTCTTTTAATTAAATCTATTTTTGCTTTTGCTTTATTTGAGATAAGTATTGCTACCTCTGCTTTTTTTTTACTTTAGCTAAGGCATAATAAAATCTATTCCAACCTTTTACCTTTACCCTGTGGGTATCCCTTTGTTTCAAATGTGTTTCTTGTAGAGAGCATATTATAGGATTATGGTTTTTAATCCTTTCTGCTATCCACCTCTGTTTTACAGGAGAGTTCATCCCATTCACATTCAAAGTAATGATGACTATCTGTCTCTTCCCCTCCATCCTATTCCCTCCTCTGTTTGTGTTTTTGTTTCTTCCTTCTCCCTTGCCCTCCTTGATGTTTTCCCTTTTGACCACCCCCTCCCTTAATGTTCCCACCTGGTGACCCCCCTCCTTATCCTACACTCTGCCCTCATTACTATTTCCCTCCCCTATAATCCCCCCCTTTAGTCTCCTCCTTTTCAACCCCCTTGGACTACCTACAGGACACAATAAATTTTTATACTTATCAGGGTAAGTTACTCCTTGTTTGACTCCAAACCAATGAGAGTAAATGTCAAACATTGCTCCTCTCCCTCCCTCCTTTTCCTCTATTTAATGAATTTATGTGTCTATTCACATTAGTATCTTAAACTTCATTGATTAAGTTGATCCCTCTTTGAATCAGAACCAGTGAGCATAGTGTTTAAATGATGCTCCTCTCCCTCTTTCTTTCCCCTCAACTATGGTGTGTTTTAATGCCTCTTTGCATGGCATATTTTACCTTTTCCTATCTCATCATTTCCATTTTCCCATTACAGTCCCTTTGATCCCCTTAATAGGATTTTTTTTTAAGTCTTCAGATTAGTGCATTCACACCCACACCCTCTATCTAAGTATAAACCTTTTGAAGGTCATGATAATACTAAAAAATTCAATATTGGCAGTTATCAGCTCCACATATAGAGATGTGAACATTTTGCTCTTCTTGCATGCCAAGTTATATGTGCATGTGTGCATGAGTGTGGGTTTGTGCATATATGTATGTATTCGTATGTCTGTGTTTTCCTTGTTTACCTTTATATATCTTTCCTGAGTCTTGTAATTGGAGATCAAATTTTCCATTGAGCTCTGGCTTTTTTCATCCAGAAAGACTGGAAGTCCTTTATTTCATTAAATGACCATCTCCGTTCCTGAAAGATTATGCTCAGTTTTGGCAGGTAGTTAATCCTTGGTTGTAGTCCTAGCTCTCTTGCCCTATGAAATATCAAATTCCAGTCCCTCTGCTCTTTTAATGTAGAAGCCTATAGGTCCTGTGTGATCCTAACTGTAGTTCCTCAATATTTGAATTGTTTCTTTTTCGCTGCTTGTAGAATTTTTTCCTTAATCTTGTAATTCTGGAATTTGGCTACTATATTTCTTGGAGTTTTCAATTTGTGATATCTTTCAGGAAGAGTCCAGTGAATTCTTTTGATAACTATTTTGTCTTCTGAATCCAGGACCTCAGGACAGTTTTCTTTGACAATCTCTTGGAGGATCTGGTCTAGGCTTCTTTTTTCCTCATGGCTTTCTGGTAGACCAATAATTCTTAAGTTGTCTCTCCTGGATCTGTTCTCTGGGTCAGTTGTTTTTCCAGTGAGATATTTTACATTTTCTTCCAAATTTTCCATCATCTTGTTTTGTTTGATTGACTCTTGCTGCATCATAGAGTTCTGAGTTTCAATTTGTTTGAATCTAATTTTTAGCGAATTATAGTCTTCAGATATTTTTGAAGGTCCTTTTTTAGGGAGGTATTTTCTCCAATTACTTCACTAATTTTACTTTGAGACTTTTTTCCAAGTCGGTCACTGCCTCCCTGATTTAGTCTTTAAAATCTTTCTTAAGCTCTTCTAAGAATGCTATTTGAGCTTGAGACCAGTTCATATTTCCTTCTGTGGTCTCAGGTGTGGGTAGAGAGTCCATATTGTCCTGTGTATTTGGTTGTTCTTGATCCACATAGTAGGCTCAGATAGACTTTCTTGCCTTCCCCTTCTCCTTCTCTGCTTCCTTCCTTCCCATTGTGATTTCCAGTTTCTTAGTTTCTCAGGCTATGAGCTAAGGGCCTGGTTGTTGACTTTGAGTGCTGTAGCCTCTGGGTGCCTATTTTGAGGCTAAGGCAGGAATGCACTATGAGAAGATTGTGGAGGTGAATTGATTTCTGCCTTTATACCCATGGCCTATAAGCAGGCTTTTGTTAGTGAGGTGAGGTGGGGCTTGTTGGGACCCCTCCCTTTCTTCTCTTCAGACTCCTGGTTTTCTTAGTTACACCCCTTCTTGGAGACTCCCAAGCCTGAGGCTATTTCCATTAACTTGGGATTTCAATCTGTGTGGGGTTTTCTACTGTGTTATCTTTGGATTTTCTACTTCTTGAGGGAAGGATGGGAGGATCAAAGCTACTAGAATTTACTTTGCCATTATAGCCCCTATATTATACAGGCAGGCCCTTTCTAAACTTCCAGGCTGGGGGCTGATCACTGCAGGAGAAGCTGCTATCTCTGCTGGGGGCCTGACTCTCCTACCTGGTTCCAAAGATTGCTCCTGTCCCCTCTTGAGATGAAAGTGAGATAACTGCGATTCCTCTTTGGTAAGTCTGCCAGCTGGGGCTTCTTCTCTCTCTGGTGTAGTCTGCTTGTCTGCTCTTAAGTCTGAGCTGTGCAGACCCCATGTGTTCTCTTACTTTGTCCTAGGCATGTCTATGTTGATGATTCTGGAATCTCCACAACTGCTGGTGTTCTGGGGTCCCTCCAGCCAGCTGCTGGCCTGGCCCCTCTGGAGCTAAAACCATGGCTCACAGGCACCTGGGCTTGGCTCTCAGAGCACTGGGCTGTCGGCTCCCAGAGTGCTGTGCTGGCCCTCCCTACAGGGCTGCTGGGCTGTCCTCAGTGGGAGGTTAACTTCTCTGTGTCATTCTGTGGGTGCTGGGGTTCCAGAAGTTGTTCAGAGTCCCCTTTTACATGGTTTGGAGGTGATCTGGGGGGAGAGCACTGTGGACGTGCTGTTTCTACTCCCAAGCTGTTGTTCTTTAGAAAATCAAATCAAAGGACATATGCTAGCAACCCATCCTATGTGCTACTATGGTTGCTACTACTGGGCCTTTTCCCAAATGACTGGCTCCCTGCTTTTCCCAAGAACTTTATGCCAGATAAGGGAGATAACTGCTTTTCCTTTTATTGTCCTTTGAAATTTCATGTGTTACTCAATTGGAAATGATACCATATTTGGCAATTGACTACTTCATATTGCGGTTTAATACATTTGGAAGGACATTCTGTATCCTTCACATGAGAAGCTCTATATAATATCCTTACTGATAAGAAAATATAATGAACTATAATTATATTACAAAATATAATTATTATGAACACTACCTTGACTGACATTTATCTGCCTATCAAGTCAATCTTTAGTCACTTAGCCTAAGTATTCATTAACCTCTGGAGACTAGGTATACTACTAATTCTTTTTTGTTGGCACATTTTAAAAATTGAGGTCATTTGAATATGATTTCACACTCATTTTATGAATCCTCCTTTCCCCTCTTCTCCTCAGGTGACCTCAATTTGTGATAAATATTTAAGAAACAAAATTCATTCAAACTAAATAAGCATCATTGTGCAATAGTTTATGCAATGTTGGAGACCCCTACCCCTTCAATGAATAATGAGGGTAGCACTTATCTAACTCTTCTATAAGAGGAAAACATGGTCTTGATAAATCCACAAATATTTACACAAATCCACAAACATTTACACAAAACAAGTATTGAAGTTGTCTTTATGGGGCCTCTACAAAAGTGTTCTTTTAATGCCATATTAGAATATGGAGTTTGCAGAGAAGAACAAATTCTAGAAAATCCTTACATGATCTGAAGTTTGTATAGAAAAAAGTCTGGTCATAGTATCATATATTTAGAATGGGATGGCATCTTACTAAAGTCAGTTAATCCAACCCTTATCCCAATAGACTAGAAAGCTGGGGTTCAGAAAATTTAGGCTACCCAAAGTGGCAGAGACTGTAAGGGAAAGAGTCAGAATTAAAAACCAGTGCCCTGCCTCTAAACTCAGCATATTTTTTTTACTAAATCCTGATAAGTATAGCCTACTTGTCTTTCAGCTGATGATGACAGAAAGCATGTATTCTATTCACCAGAAGTCTAGAAAATATATGATACTTGTTGGTATTGGTACTTGTTGAATTTTTTGTTTGTCCTATTTCTGATATTTTTCTTTTAATCTCCAGAATCTAGTACATTGCCTGGAACATAGAAGAAAGTGAATGACAAGTGTATTGGATTGGATTAGATCAGATACTTGAAGGATTCATGTGAGTGAAACACAGCACTCTTGGGGTATTAACTCATTTTTCTTTGTAAATATCCTGGTTGTCTGGGAAGATATATATATATATATATCTGGATGTATCTCATTCTTTTGTTGACTTCTTGGCTTCTCAGTTTTATTAATCAGTTAAGCAATCATTTGACAGTAATTAAAAACAATCTCTGTCTCAGGCACTGTGCTTGGCACAGGGAATACAAGAGAAAGGGAAATCAATGCTTGGCCTCAAGAGCTGATGGTATAATGAGAAATATAACATGTATCCATAATATTAAGGTATTTACAGAACACATACAGAAGGGATAGAAGATAAGATCAGATATGAGGGCAATAGAATTTGAGGAGACATGCTGAAACGGTATCCTAGACATACAGCTAGAATTTTCTTGAAGATAACTTGCCCGGGGTGGAGCCAAGATGGCTAAAAGGAAGCAGTAACTTCTCTAAGCTCTTCCGTGTATCCCATCATTAAACCTTAAAAAGTGAATCTAAATGGATTCTGGAGTGACAAAATCCACTTGGAAATGGAGCATGGCAGAATCTAGCCCAAGAGAGTGCTCAGTGGGTCTGGAGAGTGGGAGCACAGAGCATGTGGTGTCTGCACAGCTCAGACTTAAGAGCAGACAAGCAGACTACACCAGAGAGAGAAGAAGCCCCAGCATGCAGACTTACCAGGGACGAATATCAGTTATCTCCCCATCATCTCACAGGGGGATAGGAGGAATCATTGGAGCCTGATAGGAGAGTGCTCAAACCCCCAGCAGAGACAGCAGCTTCTCCTGCAGCTATCAGCCCCCAGCCTAGAAGTTGAGAAATCGATTGCCTGTATATGCAGGGGCTAGAATGGCAAAGTAAATTCTAGCTAAGGAGGTGAATAGAATTTTAGAGAGACTAGATATGATAGATCTCTGGAGAAAATTGAATGGGAATAAAAAGGAATTTACTTTCTTCTCGGCAGTGCATGGTACATACTCAAAAATAGACCATGTACTAGGCAATAAAAACCTCAAAATTCAGTGCAGAAAGGTAGAAATATTAAATGCATCATTCTGAGATCATGATGGAATAAAAATTATATGCAGTAAAGGGCAATGGAAAAATAGAATAAAAACTAATTGAAAATTAAATAATTTAATCCTAAGGAATGAGTGAGTAAAACAAGAAATTATAGAAACAATCAGAAATTTCATTCAAGACAATGATAATAATGAGACAACATACCAAAATTTGTGGGATGCATTAAAGGCGGTTCTTAGGGGAAGTTTTGTATCCCCGAGTGCATACATGAATAAATTAGAGGAAAGGGGGGGGGGGTCAATGATTTGCACATACAATTGAAAAAGCTACAAAAAGAACCAATTGAAAATCTCCAATTTAGTACTAAATTAGAAATATTGAAAACCAAAGGGGAGATTAATAAAATTGAAATTAAGAAAACTATTGAATTAATAAATAAAACTATGGGCTGGTTTTATGAAAAAAAAACAATAAAATTTATAGACCCTTAGTCAATATGGTAAAAAAGAAGAAAATCAAATTATGAGTATCAAAATTAAAAGGGTGAATCTACCTAGAATGAAGAGGAAATCAAAACAATAATTAGGAATTAATTTTCTCAATTGTATGCACATAAATATGACAATCTTATTGAAATGAATGAACACTTACAAAAATACAAATTGCCCAGATTAACTGAAAAGGAAGTGAATTACCTAAATAACCCCATCTCAGAAAAAGAAATCAAAAAAGCTATCAATTAACTCCCTAGGAAAAACTCTCCAGGGCCAGATGGGTTTACTAGTGAATTCTATCAAACATTTAAAGAACAATTGACTCCAATACTGTACAAACTATTTGGGAAAATTAGTGAAGAAGGAGTCTTAGCAAATTCTTTCTATGACAAATATGGTACTGATTCCTAAATCAGGAAGAGATAAAACAGAGAAAGAAAATCATAGACCAATTTCCCTCATGAATCTAGATGCAAAACTTTTAAATACAATATTAGCCAAAAGACTACAACTCATCATAAGAATAATACAATTCGATCATGTAGGATTTATTCCAGGAATGCAAGAATGGTTTAATATTAGGATAACCATCAGTATAATTGATCATAGGAACAAGAAAACTAGCAGAAACCACATGATTATCTCAATAGATGCAGAAAAGCCTTTTGACAAAGTACAACATTCATTCCTATTAAAACACTGGAAAGCATAGGAATAAATGGAGCATTCTTTAAAATAGTAGATAGCATCTATTTTAAACAATCAGCAATAATTATATGAAATGGGGTTAAACTAGAAGCATTTCCTATAAGATCAGGAGTGAAACAAGGGTGTCCACTATCACTCAGCTTATTCAATCTGGTACTAGACATGTTAGCAGTAGCAATTAGAGAAGAAAAAGAAATCAAATTAGGAAAAGAAGATTCCAAGCTATCAATATTTACAGATGATATAGTTAGAGAATCCTAGAGAAGCAAGTAAAAAACTACTTGAGACGATAAATAAATTTGCCAGAGGTGCAGAATATAAAATAAACCCACATAAATCCTTGGCATTCCTATACATACACACACACACACACACACACACACACACACACACACACATATATATATATATATATATATATATATACATATACATATAATGTCTAATGAAATTTAACACCAAGAGATAGAAAGAGAAATCCCATTTAATGTCACTGTAGACATTATGAAATATTGTATTACATATATTGTATGTAATTAATTCATCTAAAATTTAAAAAGCTGTAAGACCATTAAATATTTGGGAATCTACCTGCCTAAACAAACCCAGGACCTATATGATCACAACTAAAAAACATTTCACACAAAAATAAAGTCAGATCTAACTAATTGGAAAAATATCAATTGCTCATGGCTGGGTCGAGCCAATGTAATAAAAAATGACAATTATACCCAAACTAAATTATATATTTAGTGCCATACCAATCAAATTACCAAAAATTACTTTATATAGTTAGACAAAATAGTAATAAAATTTATTTGGAAGAAAAAACTGTCTAGACTATCAAGGGAAATAATGAAAGGAAATGTGAGGGAAGGTGGACTAGCTAAACCAGATTTGAATCTGTATTATACAGCAGCAGTCATCAAAACTGCTTGGTACTGGCTGAGGAGTAGAGTACTGGATCAGTGGAATAGGTTGGGCGCAAAAGATCCAGCAGTTAATGAATATAATAATCTATTGTTTGATAAACGCAAAGATCCCAGTCTTTGGGATAAGAATACACTATGTGACAAAAACTGCTGGAAAAACTGGAATACAGTATGGCAGAATCTGGGCATAGACCATTATCTAACACCATTTACCAAAATCAAGTCTAAATGGGTGTATGATCAAGGTAGAAAGGATGATACTGTAAGCAATCTGGGAAAGCAAGGAATAGTTTACCTGTCAGATATGTGGAGAGGGAAAGACTTTAGGACCAAACAAGAATTAGAGAGCATTATAAATTGAAAAATAGATAATTTTGATTACATTAAATTGAAAATCTTCTGTACAAACAAAGCCATTGTAACCAACATCAAGAGGGAGGTGGGAAATTTGGAAAGAATTTTTACCACCTATGTCTATGATAAAGAACTCATTTCTAAAATACACAGAGAATTGAGTCAAATCTATAAGAATACAATTCATTCCCCAATTCATACATGGTCAAAGTTTATGAACAGGTAGTTTTCAGTGAAAGAAATTAAAGATATCTACAAGCATATGAAGAAATGCTCTGTATCACTATTGATTAAAGAAATGCAAATCCAAACAACTCTGAGGTACCACATCTCTCCAGTCAGATTGGCTAAGATTACAAAAGAGGAACATGATAAATGTTGGAGAGGATGTGGGCAAATTGGAACACTAATGCATTGCTGGTGGAGTTGTGAACTTATCCAACCATTCTGGAGAGCAATTTGGAATTATACCCAAAGGGCTATAAATAATTTCATACCCTTTGACCCAGCAATACCACTTCTAGGGTTATATCCCAAAGAGATCACAGAAGAGGGAGGAAGACCCATATGTACAAAAATATTTATAAAAGCTCTTTTCGTGGCTGCAAAGAATTGAAAATTTAAGGGGTGCCCATCAATTGGGGAATGGCTATATAAGTTGTGGTATATTCATGTAATGGAATATTATTTTGCTATAAGAAACAAGGAGCAGACGGTTTTGATTTTTACTTGGAGATGCTTATATAAACTGATGCTGAATGAGAAGGCTAGAACCAGGAGAAATTTTTGATTGACAGCCTGGACTCTTCTCAGCAATGCAGTGATATAAGTCAATCTTGAAAGTCTCATGAAGGACAGAGATGCCTACATCCAGAGAAATAATTAGAAAGAACTGAGCTTGATTCTTGATGGAGGAAATCTAATTGATCTTTTTCTTTTCATTGTTTGGTTTCATTTGTTCATTACCATTTCTCATCCAATCTAGTACAATATGCCTTTGTAACTTGACTAATGTCTATTGGAAAAGTATTTGCAGATCCTTTACTGGATTATATGCTTACAGGTCCTCTATGACCTGCTCATATTTTCATTTGGGACTTTTTGTGCAGGATTTCTGACCTTACAGTCCTCCTCCTGTTCCATGCTTCAATCCTCTTCGGCCCCCAATAGGAGTTTAATGTTACATTTTTCTGTTTATTTTGTTTCCTTTCCCTAGGCATGATGCCACTTAATTACTTTATATTTGGGCTTGTTGCCACAGTAGGACTCTGCCACCAGACAGGGTAGCTTCCTTCCCAAATGTTGGGATCTTCACAACTTCCAGAATTATTAATTGGGTGCCCTCTGTTAAGCCTCCACACTCTCCAGCAAGCTGGAAACCCACCCTGTGACCTCCCCACCAGACTGCAATCAAGATCCAGAGTGGTTAAAGCAAGAGAAATTACCTCTCAGACTGATTGCTGGATCTCCCTACAGTTTGCAGACCATGAGCTGAAGCTGCCACCGAAGCTGCAAAATGATGCCTGTGCCATGTCTCCTCAGCTTCTTTTCGCCCCCAGGGGAAGAAGCCTACGCATTCCCCAAATACTGGTCCCAAAATCCAAAGGGCACTAACCTCTCCCTTTGGCCTAGGCCTATATGTGTTGGTAATTCTGGAATCACCACAGCTGCTGGGATTCTTGGGTCCCTCCAGCCAGCTGCTGGCCAGGCTATCCTGGGGCTAAAACCACAACTCAGGAGATCCTGGGTTCAGCTCCCAGAGCACTGCTGCACTGTGCTGAGCTGGTCACTCCCAGAGCACAGCAATGGCCACTTCCTGCAGGGCTGCCTGCCTTTCCTCACTGGGAGGTTAGCTTCTCTGTGTCATTCTTTGGGTGCTGGAGCTCCAGAATTTTTTCGGAGTCCACCTTTTACATTGTTTGGAAATGGTGTGGGGGACAGCGCCTTGGAAGTGCTGTTTCTACTCTGCCATTCTTGGCTCTGCCCTCTCTCTCTTTCTTTCTCTCTGTCCTCTCTCTCTTCTTCTCCCCCTCCCTCTCCCTCTCTCTTATTTTAGAGAAGAGAAAACTGAGACTGAAAGATGTGGAATAATTTGATGATGGTCAAAAAATTAGCATACATCAGAGGTAGAAATTAAGCAGATCACTCTTATTTTAAGCCTAGAATCCTGTCCACCTTGCCACAAGCTGAGTGAGTGAATGAATAAATGAGTGAATTAAGAGAAAATGTATTAAGCATTTACTATATGCCAAACACTGTACTATGTGCTGGGGATACAACATCAAAGGTGAAACAGTAACCCAAAATGGACAGGATAATCAGGAAAGGTAGGGGCACTGTTTTGCAAAAACCAGGAAGAAATAGGTCTAATTGGTAGTCCCCAATTAATCTTCATGGAACTTAATTCTTCTTTCTCTCTTTTTATCCTTTATTACCTATACACATATGTGTTTCGCTAAGTGATGTCTGAGGGCTTTTTTTTTTCTTGCTCTATTAAAATTATGAGGTTATTAGGTCTCGTTAAGGGTTAATGATGTTTAAAAAAGGCAATGTTCGAGGCCTGAGGCTAGTTAAACCAAGGTCTAGCACAGGCTCTGCTCATGAGATGCCATCCAGATGGCACCAGGGATAGAGAGGCAGTACTGAACTCAAGAGTACATGGCTTCACCTTCTACCTGACAGACAAGTCTAAAAATATAAATGCAAGAAAAGGTACTGATTTTTATTAGTAAACAAAGTTCTCTTACTGAGAGTTATCAATGCCAATGACATCAGAAGTACCTATCAAAATTAAAAAAAAAAGGAAAGAAAGAAAACATAATATGTAATACAGAGTGCTAATGAATACACCTATAATTTTATTTATGAAAGAAATTTCTGGGTAAGGAACACCTTCTACAAATGCAAATGTGTTACATAATGGCCTATAGTGGTGTGGTCATTCATCCAGCATTACATAGCCAGAGTGTGTTAGAAGCTCTGCCTGAATCCAGTTGTCCTGACCATGTATTCAGTTTTCTATTCACTCCCCAATATTGTCTTTCTCAGAGCATTGGACTAAAAATACAAAGTTATAACAACATCTGTGCCCATGGATTTTTTTTTGACATACAATGTTTTCAATTAAAGTTGAATGTGTTGTGTAGAAGAAAGATCATGAGATTGTTGGAGTCTAAGTGTCTGGGTTCAAATCCTGACTGAAGTTTTATACTATACTGTATGACTTTTACCAAATTACATAGATTTCGAGGGCTTTCATGTGACTCTCTAGGTCCTCAAAGGAGGTGCTTTGACTGAATCCAAACTTCACAGAACAAATTCCCATAAGAAAAGGTTTTGGTCTGTAAAACTTGGACTCAGTCAAATGGCTGCATCTAAGGACATGGAAGACTACATGTGTGTTCCAGGCTGCAGGTTCCCCCACCCCTGGAATTAATAGTTTTATGGGCAAAGACTATGAAGACCTAGTTTTGGTGCTACTTGGGGAGTCCTTGATATGATAAATAATTTCTACATGACACAAGCAACCCATTATGAATTAACTCAGAATTGGGTATATATCCATTTTGGCAAAGAAACTAATTACAGTGGAAAAAAATAAAAAAAAATATTTTAAATATGTTCATTCTTTTGGTCAACTTAAAGTAGCTGTGATTCATCTAAAATTTAAAAAGCTGTAAGACCATTAAAAACCATATAATAGGGGGCGGAGCCAAGATGGCGGAGTAGAAACAGCTCGTCCAAGCCTCTCTGCCCCCAGATTCTCCACAAACTATGTAAAAAAGGACTCTGAAAATCTTCTGGAGCCCCAGCACCCACAGAACGACACAGAGAAGCTAACCTCCCGCTGAGGACAGCCCAGCACCCTGCAGGAAGGACCAGCGCAGTGGTCTGGGAGCCGGCAGAGCACAGGAGCCGAGCCGAGCCCAGGTCCACGTGAGCCGAGGTTTTAGCCCCAGGGCGGCAGGGCCAGCAGCCGGCTGGAGGAACCCCAGAACACCAGGAACGGTGGAGACGCCAGAATTATCAACATAGACTTGCCTAGGACAAAGTAAGAGGTTAGTGTCCTATGGACTTTGGGACCTGTATTTGGGGAATGCGTCAGCTCCCTCCCCTGGGGGCTAGAAGCTGCTGAGGAGACAAGCCACTGTGTAGTTTTCAGAGGCATTTCCGGCTCCCAGCCTACAAATCGTGGGGAGATCCAGCGATCAGTCTTGGGGGGTAATCGCTCTTGCTTTAACCTCCCTGGATCTGGATTGTGATCTAGGGTGGAAGTTGTGGGTGGGTTTACAGCTTGCCAGAAACGGAAGTTGCCCCCCACACGTTCGGGACGAAAATTCCTCTATCTGGCCTTAAAGCCATAGTGTGGCAACAAGCCCAAAAGTCAAGCAATTAAGTGGCAACATGCCAAGGCAAAGGAAACAGAAAAATGCAACCCTAGACTCCTATTTTGGAGGCATAGAGCGGGAAAAGGACTGTGAGGTCAGAAGTCCTGCTCCAAAAGCCCCAGGGGAAAACATGAGCGGGTTGCAGGCCATAGAGGACCTTAAGAAGGACTTTAAAAATCAAATAAGAGAAGTGGAGGAAAAATTGGAAAGAGAAATGAGAAGGATGCAGGAAAAGTATGAAATGAGGGTCAACAGCCTGACTGAGGAAAACAACACCTTAAAAAACAGACTAGCTCAAATGGCAAAGGAGGCCCAAAAGGGCAATGAGGAGAAGAATGCCTTAAAAAGTCGAATTTGCCAGATGGAAAAAGAATCTCAAAAGTTCACTGAGGAGATTCATTCCTTCAGAGTTAGACTGGAGCAAATGTAAGCTAGTGACTTTATGAGAAATCAAGATGCTGTTAAGCAGATCCAAACAAATGAAAGATTAGAAGGCAATGTGAAATATCTCATGGGAAAAACCACTGACCTGGAAAATAGATCCAGGAGAGACAATTTAAAAATTATTGGACTACCTGAAAGCCATGATCAAGGAAAGAACCTAGAAATCACCCTTCAAGAAATTCTCAAGGAAAACTGCCCTGATGTTTTAGATCCAGAGGGCAAAATAGAGGTTGAAAGAATCCACCGATCACCTCCTGAAAAAGATCCCAAAAAGAAAACTCCCAGAAATATTATAGCCAGGTTCCAGAATCCCCAGATCAAGGAGAAAATACTACAAGCAGCCAGGAAGAAACAATTTCAATATTGTGGAAACACAATCAGAATAGCCCAGGACCTGGCAGCATCTACACTGAGGGATCGAAGGGCATGGAATATGATATTCCAGAGGGCAAAAGAACTGGGAATGAACCCAAGGGTCACCTACCCAGCAAAACTGAGTATTTTGTTTCAGGGGAAAATATGGTCATTCAGTGGAATAGAGGACTTTCAAGCATTCTTGAGGAAAAAACCAGAGTTGAATAGAAAATTTGACATCCAGACACAAGAAGTAAGAGATGCCTGAGAAGGTAATCAGGGAAAAGAAATCAAAAGGAACTCATCAAAGTTGAACTATTTACATTCCTATATGGAAAAGCAATATCTGTGACTGATGATATCTTTCTCACTATGAAAATAATGGAAGAGGGGGTGTGGTCATATGAATACATATGTGAATGTGTGTGTATATGGTTACAGTTATATATGGATAGAGGGCATAGGTTGATTTTGTTGGGAAGGGAGAGTACTCAAGGGATGAAATTATGAGGTGAGAGAGGAAAGTGGCAAGAGGAGATGGGGAGAGACATGGTAGGGTAAACTATCCCATGTAGGGGAAGTGGTTGCAAAGGAGGGGGAGAATAAGGAAGGCTAAAAAGGCAAAACCACATTCACATTGAATTTGGTTCAGGGAGAAAATGACATACATACTAAATGGGATATCTCAACCTGCAGCAGGATAGGGGGAAGGGGGATGAGAGGAGGGATGATGGATGGGAGGGCATCCTTGGGGTGAGGGGAGGTTGGAAGTACCCACTATAGAAGAGGGACAGGATCATGTAGGGAAGGGACCAGGTGGGGGGTGGGATGAGTGGGAGGGAATTATAAGCAGCCTTGTACAATATATCTACTATGATAATGTTTTGCATAGCTAGACATGTACAACATATACTGAATTACTTATCTCCCAAGAAGGAATGGGTGACAAGGGAGGAAGGAAATGGATCTGAAATTCAAGGTCGTAACATTAAATGTTTCAAATATATATATAAATACTATTATTAATACTCTTTTGCCTATAATTGGGAGATAAGATGTGCAGGCATTGGGACACAAAGATTCATCTTCCTCTAATGGAAAAGTCGATGGGGGTATGGGAGAAGGTATGGGAGAGAGCAGATTGGAGGAAGCGATATCTTGTGGGACTGCTATTCTGGGAGGTTGGGTAGGGGAATAATGGGGGGAAAATGATTGTAACTCAAAATCTGGCGGAAATGAATGATGTAAAACAGAAGTTAATAAAGTATTTGTTTAAAGAAAAAAAAACCATATAATAGACAGCTTCAAATCATAAATAATAAGAAGTATAATTCCAAGATAACCCTTAAATTCGACTTCTCAACCAACCAATTGGAAAAGACATTAAAATATATTTCATAATGTTCTATATCTCTTCTTTAGGCATAAATTCTTTCCTTCTCCTTAGATCTTACAGGTAAACTATTCCTCTTTGCTTGTGTGTCACCATTTATGTCTAAATCACATACTCATTTTGACCTTATCTTATGATACAGTGTAAGATGTTGGCCTATATCTAGTTTCTGCCCTATTGTTTTCTAGTCTTCTCAACAGTTTTTTTGTCAAATAGTGAATTCTTATCTTAGAAGCTGGAGTCTTTCAGTTTATTAACAATAGATTACTATAGTCAGTGAGTACTATGTCTTTTGTACATCACCTATTCCACTGAATCACTACTCTCTTTCTTAGTACCAAAACATTTTGATGATTTCTGCTAAAGACATACATGTACTGATGCTAAGTGAAGTAAGTAGAATTGGGAGAATGTTGTACACAATAAAAGCAATATTGTGCAGTGATCAAGTCTGATAGACTTAGCTCTTCTCAGAAACACAATATCCTAAGAAAATCCTAAAAGACCCATGACATAAAATACTATCCACATTCAGAGAAAGAATTATGGAGTATGAATACAGATCAATGCGTATTATTTTCTCTATTTTTTTCTTTCTCCCATTTTTCCCTTTTATTCTGTTTCTTCTCTCACAACATGACATGTATGGAAATATGTTTTATATTATTGTATATGTATAGCCTATCTCAAATTACTTGCTGTCTTGGGGAGACGAGGAGTTATAGAGAGAGTAGGAGAAAAAATTTCCAACTCAAAATCTTACAAAAGTAAATAGTTGAAAACTATCTTTACATACAATTTGAAAAAATACTATCAAGCAGGAAAAATGAAATAATCTATATTAGAGGAGTTACTGGGAAAAGGGGGAAATCTTGGACTATTCATGAAAGTATGAATTTGTCCCAACCATTCTGACAAGAACTGTGGATTATTTTTTGGAAGAAAGTTGCAATTATGTCCATGATCCAGCTGCTCACATGATGGGCTTATTTCTCAATGATAGGAAAGACATAGAAGAAGGTCCCATACATTCATAGTATCGTTTCTTAGGTATGACAAAGAATTAGAAGTAAACTAGGCTCCCATTTACTGGGAATCAATAAACAAAGTGTGATACATGAATGAACTGTAATTTTGCTTTTCCTTAAGATACATAATATAAAGATACTGAAGAAAAACTTAAGAATTGATTCGGTCAAGTAAACAGAACCAGAAATATCTTATAATAATAAATATATAAATACTATTTTAAATAAGCAAAATTATTTAAATATAGTATCTCATTTGATTCTGACAGAAAACTTGTGAGGTAGGTACTATAATTATACACATTTTACAAATGTGAAATCTGAGGTTAAATGACTTGCCTAGGGTAGAACATCTAGTAAATGTTTGAGGTAAATTTTGAACCAAAGTTTTACTGACCCCCAACTCCAGTACTTTTTTCCATCATGCCACAATGCCCTATTGAACATGATAACAGCAAGAACACAAATAGAACACAAAAAAGGAAACTTAATTATGGGTTGTTAGAGGAAAAACAATAAACAACTCCAAAGAAGAGTTGAGAAATTCACCTCCCTTCATTTGTTGCAGAAGTAGGGGACTACAGAACTATGTCTTGAATAATAATGCACTGTCAGAGAGTTGACTGTTTTTTCCTTTTACATTTTTAAAACTATTGTGTGACTGTCTGTTAAAAAACAAATGTTATATAAAAACAACAAAAGAAATATCAATAAAAGATTAAATAAGAGCAGAGAAGCATCTATTCTTGACAACTTGAGACAGTTCCTATTGATTCAAGAATTAAAAAAAAAAGCTAAAAATAAAACTTTGAATTTATACAAAAAATATTTAGACATGACATAGGAAGGACCTGATTGATATATATTGGTGTTACTTAATGTATGATTGTACTAAGTTAGAAAGTATATAGTAGTGACCTTACATCTTGATTTTGAAAAGTATTCTATTAAAAGAATGAAAAAAAAAAAGAATAACTAGAGCCCATCATTATGTGACTTTCATGAATGGCATCAGCTGAGTTTTAATAGGTCATTATATATCCTCAGTAATCAAGTTTTATCTGTTTTAATTCAAAATCTATGGTGCTGTCGTCATTTATACAAATGCTAAAGTACTTTAGAAAATAGTTAACAGCTCCTGGAGAGACAGACCCTCTCTTAAGAGGCAATAATGGAGACTGTCTTATTTCCTAAAAATTTAAATGAGAGAGACCCATTAAACAGTGCATTAGCAATGTAATAGATGGATACATTAAAAGGACATGAAAACAGCCACTTTTGGCTCCTGTTTTATAATGACTGATTTGAATGTTTTTTCATACTGTCCATCCAGCTCAATTAACTTTAGTCAAAGAGGAATTATAATCAAATTGAGATTTCCTTCTTCATTTTGTGACAGATCCAGGCCATAGTATCATCTATATATCTTTCTGTCTTGTGTGTGTGTATGGGTATGCATGTGTGTGATAGCTGAAATGGACCTTAGAGATCATTGAGTCTGAACACCTTAATTTTACCTATGAGGAAACAGAATCTGAGAGGTTAAAATTGTACCTTTTATAAAACACCTTTCTTATTCCTCTACACTGCTAATGCCTCCTCTCTGAGATAACTGTAAATTACCCCTCTACATATATAATTGTCTACATGTTGTCTCCTCAATTATAAAATGACTTTCATGAGGTCCTGGATCATCCTTATCTTTTTTGTATCATTAGTACTTAGCACAATGGCTTACACATAGTGGTTAATAAATGCTTATTGACTGACTGACTGTTGTCTAAGGTAGGATTAAAACCAGCAATTCCTGATTCCTAGGCTCATATTCTATAAAACATAGCATACTACCTCAAGTTTTGGAGTTTATTTATTTTTGTAATTCTTCCATCTCCAAGGTCTTGATATCTTAACCTTAGTCTCTGTAACTTTTTAAATATCCCATACCCTCCCTCACTCCTTTCAGTTATATATTTTTTCCTTCAGTAATCTCCAGTCATTTCCCTTTCCCTTATGATCTAAGTTCATCTACTAGATTCAAGATATGCTTGCCCTTATTATTGGAGGAAGATCTCCATGTCCATTTATTTAATGGATGCTTTTGCTAGCACTCCTTGTCCCATCAGAGAGTCAGACTTAAGAGTCTAGAAGACCTGTTTTCTAATCTCATTTCTTACATGCAACTTTAGGATCATGAAAAAGTTTCTTAAACTTTTTAAGCCTTGGTATCTTCATTTATAAAGTGAGAATACTATCTATTATATGTCCCTCATGGACTTGTTGCTAGGCACCAACATCTTGAAGCAGTTACTGTTCTGTTATTACCTCCTTAACAATCCTCAGACATGAATGAAGACTACCATTTGCTTTCTTTGATAACTTTCCCACTTTTAATATTGTTAGACAAATTGTTAGAGTGAATGTTGTTGATTTTGCTACATGGTCTTTCCATCTAACCTTGATATATAGATTTAAAGAAGGAAAGGACTTTGTGGGGAATCTCATCTATTCACCTGATTCTATAGATTGGGCAAACTGAGATCCAGTAAGGTGAATGACTTGTTCCAGGTTACACAATTATCAATGGGCAGTATTGGGATTCAAATCTAGGCACTTGTACTCTAGTCCAATACATTAAATCTAATAATCAAAATCACTGGTACCTCAAGTTTGCTTGTTGATACTTTTCAAAATCAATTTCTCGTTTCCTTATCAAATATCCTATATGCTACAATAGCTTTTGCAAAGCTTCTACATGGCTTTCAGATGTCCAACTATTCTCCTTAATTCCCATTTCATTCTAAAAAATTCTCTGAAATTACTGAAAAATTAGAGATAAACTGCTGTGATGGAGGGGAAGGGTTTTTAACTCTCCTCCCTTCCCATTTCAATTTCTTAGATTTGATTTTCACCAATTCTCTTTTAATTTCAGTAAAAAAAAAAAGCAGACATGGTGGGGTGGAGCCAAGATGGTGGTGAAGAAGCAGGAAAACACCATTAGCTTCCACATAAACACCTCAAATATCTATAAAATAGGACTCTAAAGCTACAAAACCCACAAAGTGAAAGAGAAACAAATATCCCACAGAAGGCAGCCCAGCAGACTGAAAGGAACGGTCCATCCCAGCAAGCTGGGAGCTTAGCCCAGCCCCACATGAGAATGCAGATTTAGCCCCAGTGTGGCCCCCACCACAAGTGGCTGGAGTGGACATTGGGAGAATGGATCAAGAGCAGCTATGGCGGTTTCCAGAAATATCAACCAATAAATGCCATAGACAAAGTAAAAGGCCAGTGCAGAAGTCTGTTGGAACTGTGGGGAGGGGGCAGAGGTGTGGTCTAGCCCACTGGCCCCAAAGTGAGAATTGGCAGAGCTGCAGCAGCCATGCAGCAGCCTCAACATGGCTGCTTCAGAACTCCTTGTTTGTAGATTTTAAGGGGTCCAAGTGATACATTCAGACAGTAATCACTCTTCCTTTAACCTGCCTGAATCTGGATCTTGGTCTTCGGTGGTGGTCCTGAGGTATGTCAGCAATGAGCCAGAGCTCCTGTGGTCTGTGGAGACAGTGCCCTCCTAATAGCTCCAGCCATTGCAAAAACCCCAGTGATTTGAGACAAAGCTCTCCCCTCTGGAAGCAGAGATCTACTGTGGTCAACAGCTCAAAATTTAAGTAATTGAGTGGCAACATGAGCAAGCAAAGAAAGCAAAGCAAGCACAACAATCCAAATTTAGATTCCTTTTTTGGGTACAAAAAAGGATCAAAGCATGGAACAAGAGGAAGACAATGAAGTCATAACTCCTGCATCAAAAGAAACATTTGAACTGGTCATGGGAACTTAAGAAGAATTTTAAAAATCAAGTAAGAGAAGTTGAGGAAAAATTGGAAAGAGAAATGAGAATGATGAAAAAAAATCATGAAAAGAGAGTCAACAACCTGACTGAAGAAAATAACACTTTAAAAAATAGCAAGTCAAATGTCAAAAGAGGCCCAAAAAGCCAATGAGGAGAAGAATGCCTTCAAAATGAATTTGCCAGATGGAAAAAGAATTTCCAAAAGTCACTGAAGAGAATAATTCCTTCAGAATTTAATCAGAGCAAATGTAAACTAATGAATTTATAAGAAAACAAGATACTATTAAACAGATCCAAAAATGGGGAAAAAAATGGAAGGCAATATGAAATACCTCATTGAAGAAAACACTGACGTGGAAAGTAGATCCAGGAGAGATAATTTAAAATTTATTAGACTACATGAAAGTCATGATAAAAAAGAACATAGAAATCATCCTTCAAGAAATTCTCGAGGAACATTGCCCTGATATTTTATAACCAGAAGGCAAAGTAGAAAATTAAAGAATTCACTGATCACCTCTTGAGAAAGATCCCCCTCAAAAAACTCCTAGGAATATTATAGCCAGGTTCTGAAGCTCCCAGATCAAGGAGAAAATATTACAAGCAGCCAAGAAGAAACAATTTGAGTATTGTGGAAACACAATCAATATAACACAGGATCTAGCAGCATCTACATTAAGGGATCAAAGAGCTTTGAATATAATATTCTGGAGAATGAAGGAGCTAGGAATAAAACCAAGAATCACCTACCCAGCAGAACCGAGTATAATGTTTCGGGGGAAAATGTGGTTATTCAATTAGATAGAGGACTTTCAAGCATTCTTGATGAAAAAACCAGAGTTGAATAGGAAATTTGACATTCAGATACAAGAAGCAAGAGAATCATGGGAAGGAAAACAGGGAAAATAAATCATAAGGAACCAATCAAAGTTGAACTCTACATGCCTATATGGAAAAATGATAATTGTAACTTATGAAATTTTTCTCAGATGAGGATACTTGGTGGGAATATAAATGTATATCTATGTATACCCACATATTTATGTCTATATAGGAGGGTATATGTGCATATGAATACATAAGTGAGTGTGTGTATATGAGCGTGTGTTTGTCTCTCTGTGTGTGTGTGTGTGTGTGTGTGTGTGTGTGTGTGTGCATGTACAGGTATACATAGACAGAGGGCACAGGTGAAATTGAGAGGTGAGAGGAATATAATGAGAGGAAATGGGGAGAGACAGAATGGGGTAAATTATTTCATACAGAAAAGGCAAGGGATAATTGTTACAATGGAGGGGAAGAAGAGGAAAGCAAAATGGAATGGGTCAACCTTATTCTCATTGAATTTTGTTTAGGGAGGGAAGGACATACACACCAAATAGGGTATCTTGCCATACAGGAGAGTAGAGGGGAAGGGGCTGAGAGGGGTATGATGGAGCAAAGGGCAGGTTACAGGGAGAGTAATTAGAAGCATATCCTTTTGATAATGGACAGGGTCAAAGTAGAGAACAGGAGGAGTTTGTGGCAGGATAGGATGGAGGGAAATACAGTCAGTCTTTCACAATATATCCACTATGGAAATATTTTGCATAATTGCACATGTACAATCTATATTGATTTGCTTATCTTCCAAGTAAGAGTAGGTGATGAAGGAGGTTGGGAAAGAATCTGGAATTCAAAGTTTAAAATCAAATGTCTAAAATCATTATTATTAGTATTAATATTAGTATTGGAATTAGTATTAGTATTATTTTACATGCAACTGGGAAATAAGATAAACAGGCACTGGGGCATGGAGATCCATGTTTCTCTACTGGAAAGTTGGAGGTGGAATGGGAGAAGATATAGGAGAGAATAGATTGGGGAAAGGGGTATATGGTGGGATTTCTGTTTTGGAGTGATGAGTAGGGGAAAGACAGAGAAAATTTGTAACTCAAAATCTTGTGGAAATGAATGATGTCAACCAAAAATAAACATAAAATTTAATGTTAAAAAAAGAGCAGACATGCATTTTCTCCCTCATAACTCTATCCCCTCCTAATACTCATCTAGTCACAAATCTTTAATTCCTTCCAAAAGCCATGAACTCCACATCATGCTGCTCAACCCAACCATGGATATGCAAAATATTTTCCTCCTCCCTCTCTCTAAGATTGGAGAGTTGGAGGTTGGAACACTAAACTCCTTCCAAGCTTTCCTTTGTAGAGGGCAAGCTCATTTTTCATCAGCAGCTCTGCTTGCTATGAACTCCATGGGACAAGATACCACCATACCAGAAGCCCCCAGTTATCCTTTCCCTCTAGATTTATTTTTTTTTATTTTTTTCCTCCAACATTACATTATAATTTCTTTTAGGTTAGGTACTGCATTTTGTTTTATTCTTTGTATCTGTAGTGTGTGCTACCCTTGGAACAACATAATAGGGACTTAATAAATGTTTATTAAATATTATTGAATTAAAGAATAATGTCAATTCATTGTTCTAGTCCTTGACCCAGTCAATTTCTAATCCTCTCCAATTTGTCTTTTGTGTTTCGCATTCTATTGCACCTTCCCTCAGAAAGGCTGCTAATGATGTTTTCCTCTCTCAATTCAACCCCTCGGTTGAGTTCACCTTTTTCCTGACCACTGCACATCGTTGACTATGCCCTTTAAATTTTTTTTTCATAGTTTCTGTGATTCTGACATTCCCAGTTATGATCTTCTGTTCTTTCTTTCTGTTCTTTTTCTATTCTCTTTACTTGTTTATTTCCATCAGTCAGTCTATTAACCAATGACTTCGCCTAAAATCTTGTCAAACGTATGATTCTGGAAAAGTCACTTAATATTTATATCTCTCAATTTCCTCATTTATAAAATGGACATCATAATAATAATAATGCCTATATTCCATGGTTATTGTGAAAATGAATTGTATAATATCTAAAAAGCATTTTATTAATTAATTTTTTGTTTATTTATTCTTAGTTTTCAATATTCAGTTCCACAATATTTTGAGTTACAAATTTTCTCCCCGTTTTTCCTCTACTTCCATCCCAAGAAAAGGAGCCTACTGAATAACCCTTTCCCCAATCTGCTGTCTCTTATAACCTCCCCCACTGCCCCTCCCAACTTTCTAGAAGGCCAAGATGGATTTCTATACCCCTTTGCCTGTATATCTTATTTCCGATTTGCATGTAAAAAATAAAACTTTTTTTAACATTTGCTTTTGAAACTTGGAGATCCAGAGTTTTCCCTTTCTTCCCTCCTCATCCACCCCCAATGGGAAGACAAGAAATTTAACATTATTTGTACATGTTCAGTTACACAAAACACTTCCATAGTAGTTATCTTGTGAAAATAAAATGATATGTCCCTCCATCCTATCCCACCCCCCACTTATCCTATTTTCTCTTTTGACCTTGTCCCTTTTCAAAAGTGTTTGTTTCTAATGACCTCCTCCCACAATCTGCCTTCCCTTCAATCCCCACCCCCCTTATTTTCTAGAAACAAGGAGATCAAAGAAAGAGTGATTACCCTCTGACTTGTCTCTCGGTCCCCCTATGATCTGCAGACATGGTTCTCCAAAGGCAGCCACATGGCATCAGCTACAGTTGCTGTGCTTCCACCACATGACTAGAAGAGGAGGGGCTGGACCATGCTCTTCTGTCATCCAGTTCCAACAGAGTCCCCCACTGACCTTTTACTAAATCTTTGGCGTTTATGGGTTGAGAAGTCTAGAAACCACCACAGCTGCGGGTGATTCACTCTCCTGAAGTTTACTCTGGCCCACTGGGGCCACCCCAGCATTTTGCAAACCTAAAACCACTATGTAAACTTTTGCAAATATGATTGCTTCCTATCTCTGGTTCTCCATTTTTTAAACTATCAATTGAGTTAATTGGAATAAATCATGACTAAAGCCATATCTAGCTCTCGATATGAGGAGGAATGTAACAAAATACTTGATAAATTAAATAACCATTATATAGGTGACTCGTTTGTTTATACACATGTATTTCTGTTTGGCTACTATCTTATATCTACATAGTTCTACCCTCAGATTTAGGAGCCCTGACCACAAGATGCACATTTTCAATTGTCTAAAGGACATCTCCACCTGGAGGTCTTGAAGATATCTCAGACTCCCAGTACCTTGAGGCAAATGGCCCCCTGTGAAAACTAAATATGTTCCCTAACCTTCTTTACCTTGTGCTAATGGTACTACAATTTCCCCATATGTAAACATAAAACTTCACTGTCATATTTGAGTACTCATTTTCCTTAACCCATAATGAACAATTTTGTATCCTAAGTGCTGGCAGCCCTTTTACATTTAAAGTACCACTCTAATCCACCCCCTACTTTCCATTCCCATCACCACAATCACTCTTTTTTGAGGGCATTATTACTTCTTGCCTCAGATTTTATACCACTATCTTAGCCGGTTTCCCCATTTATAGTCCACTATTCTATCTCTTATGACCTGTGTGATCTTAGGCAAGCTACTTAACCTCATTATCCTCATCTGTAAAATTAAGGGGTTTGATTAGATAACCTGCAAAGTCATCTCTTGTTGTTCCTATGTGTCTGTGTCAATGTCTCTAAGAATGCTTCCATAATTTTGTACTGAAAAATCAAGTTCATCTGCCTTTGAATTTTGTCTTCCTGTTCCCAAATTAGTCCATATCTAGACTTTCCTGCCTCTACTTCCCTTTATACACCTTATACTCCAATCAAAAAGGACTACTTTTTGAGTGCCCAAATGCATCTCTCAGTTTCCTTATCGTTATGAATTTACTATAAACAGACCTTTTGAAGAGCATTTCTTTCTCACCCAAGTTGGACACATTCCTTCATATATTGTTTTTAAACTCCCCTTACCACTTTTCCTTACTCCCCCAGCTATGGAGACTCACTCCCTCTCAAAATCTCCATAGGATTATTTATATATATCTTATCCCTATTTGATGCTTAGATTACATGATATTATAGACCTAGTATGACTTCCATATTTGCATAAATGAAATCAAAGTGAAGGACTCAATGGCCTCCAAGGTCTCTTCCAGCTCTCAAACTATGATTCTTCCTGAAACTTCACCTAAAAGCAGCTATCAGTGATTATCTATTCTTAATATGGCCTCATAAATTCATTCAATATTATTAAATTAAATTTGCCAAATATTTGTTAAGGGTCTATTAAGGAGATACAAGTTCTCTATGAAGAGAACTAATTTGGAAAATGTTTGAGTCCTTTATTTTGTACCTTTTCGATGCAATTAAATTCTGTACAATAGAGATTTATTAAACATCAGTTATGTGCAATTTCCTGAAGGTATTGCCAAAGTGAGGCCCATTCTATCATCAAAGAGTTCTTTCCAGTACCTCATATTGCCAAAGGGTGCTTGACCTTTGATAGTAGCCCTGGATATCCTAGGTAAAATGAAAGATTTAGGCAGCATTATCCTAGAAGCCTATTCTAGCTTGAATAGTCCATGATTCTTCTTTGTTTATGTGTGTTTTGTGTAAATTTTAATAAGAACACAATAACAAGATCTCATTAGAGCAAAGATAAGACGGTGATACTTCCCCCACTTTAGATTCTCAAGGATTTCATTGAACATGAAGTGGGGGGTGCTATATCATCAGTAAACATTTGTTAATGACCTACCATTTTTCAAATGATGAGAATTCAAAGAAAAAAAAAGAATAAAAGAGGCTCTATTCATTTATCATCTACCTATCTATCTATCTATCTGTCTACAGCTATATATCTGTATTTATATATTCATTTGTTTATTTGTAGTGCTTTTGAAAATTGAGTTCCAGATTTTCTTACTCCAGCCCCTCACCTACCCATTGAGAAGGTGCACAATATGTTATCAATTTTGCATGTGAAATTATGCAAAACATATTTCTATATTAACTATGTTGCAAGAAAGCAAGAAAAATAAGGTGAAAAAATACTTGAAATTATGCAAATAGTTTATCACTTCTTTCTCTGGATTTGGATAACATTTTTTCAGAGAGGCCTTCAGATTTACCTAGGATCATTTAATTGGTTGGAGTAGTCTTTAGGGAACATGATCTTGAAAGCACTTTGTAGTTAGAATATTTGATGATTCTCTTTTGTTTTGTGTGGCATTTGTGTAAATTTTATAATACAATAATAAGCTCTCAATAAAGCAGGGAAAATTAAGATCTCCCTTTCCCCACTTTGTATTCCTAACCTTAGATTCAATTAAAGTCTTTCACAGTTGACCATTTTTACAAAATTGTTGTTACTAGAGGCAACTAGGTGGTACAGTGAGTAAGAGCGCTGGCTCCAGAGTCTGCAGGACCCAGGATCAGTTCCAGCATCAGAAAATTAGCACCCACAGATAAATAACTAGCTGTACAATCTTGAGCAAGTTACTTAACCCCAATTGCTTTAAAAACATATTGTTGTTACTATCTACAATTATTAAGTAGTTGTACTCACTTCACTCTTCATCAATTCATATGTCTTCCCAAGTTTTTTTTTTCTGAAACTGTTTCCCTCATTGTTCCTTATAACACATTAGTATTCTATATCATTATATAGTGCAACTTATTCAAAAATTCCCCAATTAATGGGTATCTCTTTAATTTACAATTCTTTTTATTTAATTTTCAATTCTTTTTTGTTTTCAACATTCACTTTATAAGATTTTGAGTTCTAAATATTTCCACTTCCTCTCCTCTCCCCTCCCCAGGATGTCCTGCAATCAGATAAAGTCTAGATGTACAATTATACTACACATATTTCTATATTAGTCATGCTGTGAAAGAATAATTAGAACAAAAGGGAAAACCCATGAGAAAGAAATTTGATGTAGATTATATATGTGTAATCATGAAACATATTTCCATGTTAGTCACATTGTAAAAAAAGAAAGAAAGAAATAGAACACAAAAGAAAAAAAACAAAAAAATAAAAAAGTAGAAGTAGTATGCTTTGATCTACATTGAGTGTATGTCAGTTCTTTCTCTGGATATGGATAGTCTTTTCAATCATGAGTCATTTGTAATTGCCTTGGATAATTTCATGACTATAAAGAGCTAAGACTTTCATAGTTGATCATCATGCAATGTTTCAATAACTGTGTAGAATGTTCTGGCTCCACTCATTTCACTTTGCATCAGTTCACATATATCTGTAATGGTAATGGTAATTTGAAGATCTTCCTTTCCCCTTGTAGTGGCAAGCTAACAGGTACTTAGCACTTAGTTTCAAGTTCATAACTGTGTCAAGGATTAAGATCCAGAAATTGTGAATCCCACAGTGGGATGGGCTTGATGATGTAATAGTAAGGAGCAGAATAGGGAGGAACTAATATCATATATAAGGAAAAGCCCAGGCTGACAGAGGTCAGAACTTCTAGGAGCAAGCATTTGGAGGCTGGGTTGCTACTGCTAGAGAGAGAGAAGAGAAGTAAGAACTGAAATAAGAAGAACTAAGAAGAGAAATGAGAACTGAGGATTGTACTGAGAATAGAGAACAACTAAGAAATGAGAAGAGAAGAGAACTGGGAGGAGGCATAGCTGTGGTGTTGATACTTTCTCTGTTTGTTTTGATGTTACTTTGTCAGATTTGTCTGATGATAGAGGACATTGCTATTGTTACAGAAGCCCTGGGACCTTACTGCTGGTTCAGAAGCCCCAAAAGAGGCAGGAGCTGGGACCATGGAACAGGAGCCAAGGAACCTGAGAACCTGCCTTGAGTCAAGATGAAAAGACTTCTCCTTGGGTATTTAGTGCAAACTGAGAAAATCATGATTTACTGTGGGCTAGGGGTGGAGAACTTTGACCTTTACATGTAGATGATTGAGTTAAGGATTTACTAATTAAGGATGACTGGAAACTAATCTCCAATAAAGAAGAAAGAAGAGTTTTTGATAGAAGAGATTATGACAATGAGACCTAGGGGTGGAGAACTTTGACATTTCTACTTTGTGTGAATTAAGGAGGCCTGCTTCCTTCAGGATGATTGAATTAAGGACTTCCTAAATGATTGTGTTACTGAATGAATGTTACTTTTGCTTAAAACTATGTGACTATTTTGGTGAAAACTGTGTGGCCACATTAGTGATAAGTTGTTAAGTTATAACATTGTGAATGATGTGCTTTGATTTCTATTAATATTGTGCCTTAATTTGTTACTGAATAAATAGTTCACTATACTGCTTAATCAGAACCTTTGAAAGCTGTTCTGTAATCTGGAAAGCTGCTCATGCTTGGCTTTATAATCTCTTTCTAATTTTGTTTTGTTTTGTTTTGTTTTTTCCTGAAATATGCCTGCTCATCATTTCTTACAGCACAATAGCATTCTATTACATTGATTATACCACAGTGTAATCAGCCATTCCTCACATGATGAGCCTCCCTTCAACTTCTAAGTCTTTGCCCCACAAAAAAGGGCTGCTATAAATGTTTTCAATATGTGGGTCCTTTTCCCTTTTTTATGATCTCTTTGAGATACAGGTCTAGTAGTGGTATTGCTGGATCAAAGGGTTCAAAGTTTTATAGCCCTCTGGGCAAAGTTCTAAATTGCTCTCCAAAATGGTTAGATAAGTTCACAATTCCACTAATAATACATTAGTGTTCCAGTTTTCTCACATGCTTTCAAACATTTATCATATTCCTTTTCTGTCATAATAGCAAATCTGTTAAGTGTGAAGTGGTACCTCAAAGTGGTTTTAATTTGCTTTCATTAATCAAAGTGGTTTAGAGCCCTTCTTCATGTGACTATTGTAATGCCATGCACAGAAGCTTTCCAGAAGAATTGCTACTGTACACAGCTTTTAAGTGAACACACTATTCCATAACAAATCAAAGCAAAACATTCACAGAAAATCAAGGCACAGCATTCACAATATTACAACTTATATTCACAACAGTTTATCATTAAAATGGCCACATAGTTTTCACCAAAGTGGTCACAATATTTAGAACAAAGTACAATCATCTCAAAGTACAACAGTCAAAGTCTTCCACTCATAGCCACTCTCAAGTTAACTCAATGTCACTTATTCAACAGTCTTCCACTCATGGGGCAAAGTCTTAAATAACTCAGTTACATATTTACCAATCAATTACTAAGTATCATACGCAAAAAGTCCCTCCCCCCCACCCTGGTCACTAGTAAACTACAATTTCATCATTACTCAGTACCCAGGGAGAGGTCTTTTCATCTTAACTTGGGGCCAGTTCTCAGATTCCCTGGATTCCATTCCATGGTCCCAGATTCTACTTGATTTCACCAGACTGTCACCTGGGTTCACTGGCAGACAGCTCCCACTTTCTTGTCTAGCTCTCTGGGTAGGTCATGCTCCACACTGAAGTTCACAGGGTCCAATTCATCTCAAATCCTTCACAATTTCTGCTCCAGGGAATTCAAGCCTCAACCAAGCCACCTACAAAAAAAGTCTCAGCATTCCAGTCATGCTTCATCAGTCACCTGGGCTCCTAGCTCCTAGCTATTGGCTCGTGGCTCCGGGTTCTGGTCTCAGGGCTCTTGGGCTCCAATGTAGAAGAAGCTCCACCACAACAAGTTCTCAGGAAATTCTGGCTCAGTTCTCCATTCTCTCTTCTGTAGCTACTCTTCCTATGAGATGCTGGTTCAAAGAAATTCTGACCGTGCCTCTCTGGGGCTTTTCCTTATATATGCACAAACAGTGTTAGCTTTCTGTTTCAACCAACCCCTTCCTGTTACATCAGTTACAGGGGACAGGAGTTCATACCTTCTGTTTCCCCAACAGAGGCTTGATCAATTACTAAGTGTTAGCACTTAGTACCTATTACCTTTGCCAACACAAAGGGATCTTCAAATTCAAATTACATTTCCATTACAACTCTAAATAGCTTTGATTTCAAAATCTGAAAACTGCCTTTTCATATCCTTTGACCATTTATCAGAGAATGGCTTGCATTATGAATTTTATGCAGTTCTCTGCATATTTGAGAAATGAGACTTTTATCAGAAAAACTTACTGTAAAGATTATTACTCAACTTTCTGTTTGCCTTCTAATCTAGGTTGCATTGGTTTTGTTGTGCAAAGCCTTCTTAATTTGATATAATTAAAATGTGTTACATTTTGTAGTGCTCTCTATTTCTTATCTGATCGTGAGTTCATCCCTTCTCCATAGAACTGACAGGTAAACTATTCCTTATTCTCCTTACTTATTTTTGGCATCACTCGTTATGTGTAAATAATTTACCTATTTTGACCTAATCTTGGTATATGATGTAAGATGTTTGTTCATACCAATTTTTCCACATATTATTTTCCAGTTTTTCCTAGAGTTTTTGTGAAGCAGTGTGTGTGTGTGTGTGTGTGTGTGTGTGTGTGTGTGTGTGTGTGTTTTAATCTTAGAAGCTGAGGCATTTGGGTTTCTCAAACACTTGGTTACTATGGAAATTTACTACTGGGTGTCCTGTACTTAATCTATTCAATTGATCCCCCACTCTATTTCTTAGTGTATATCAGAGAGTTATGGTTATTACCACTGCATAATATCACTTGAAATCTGATACTGCTAGGCCACCTTCATTTGAATTTTTAAGTTAATTCCCTTAATAATCATCATCTTTGATACTTTCAGGTGAATTTTGTTGTTGTTATTGTTTTTTGGTTTGTTTGTTTTACAAGCTCTATCAAATGATTTTTTTACAGGTTAATTGGTGTGTCACTGAATAAGAAAATTAGTTTAGTCAGAATTCTTTTTTAATACTAGCTCAGCCTACCCACGTGCAACTGATTTTTTTCCAACTGTTTATATCTGACTTTATTTCTGTGAAAAGTGTTTTGTAACTGTGTTCCTATAGTTCCTCAGTCTATCTGGCATTTTAGACTCCCAAGTATATTATATTGTCTATAGTTATTTTTTTTTATAAGCAATTGGGGTTAAGTAACTTGCTCAAGGTTACACGGCTAGTCATTATTTATGTGTGGGTGCTCATTTTCTGTGTCCGGATCTGATCTCAGGTCATCGCAACTCCGAGGCCGGCGCTCTTACTCACTGTGACACCTAGCCACCCCTTTAGGGCAATTGGGGTTAAGTAACTTGCCCAAGGTTACATGGCTAGGTTTTTGTTTGTGTGGGTTAAGTGTAGGAGGCCGGCTCCAAACTCAGGTCCTTCTGACTCCAGGGCCGGCGCTCTATTCACTGCGCCACCTAGCCACCCCAATCTATAGTTATTTTAAAAGGAATTTCTTTTTCCGTCTATTCATGCTGGATTTTTTTGGTAATAAATAGGAAGGTGGGTGGGTTTATTTTATATTCTGTAATTTTGCAAAAGTTGTTAATTATATCATGTATTTTTTAATCGATTGTCTAGAATTCTCTAATTATATATTATAGCTTCTGTAATGAGTGATATTTTTGTTTCCTCATTTCCTATTCTAATTCCTTCAATAACTTTTTTCTTCTTTTACTGGTATGTCTTACATTTCGATTACAAGGTTGAATAATAGTGGTGATAATAGGTATCATTTCTTCACCCCTTATCTTATATGGGAAGGCGACTAGTATATCCTCAGATAATGCAGCTGATGTATTTAGATAGATACTACTTATTTCAAGAAAAGCTCCCTTTATTCCTATGCTATGTTGTGTTTTTAACAGGCGTGGTTGCTGCATATTTCAAAAGCTTTTACATCTTCTATTGAGACAATCCTAAGCTTTCTGTTGCTTTTGTTATTGATACGGTCAAATATGCTGAGAGTTTTTCTAATATTGAACCAATCTTGAATTCCTGATATAAATCATAAGCAGTTACACTCTATGACCCCTGTGATATATTGCTATAATCTCCTTGCTAAAATTTTATTTAAGAATGTTGCATCGATATTCTTTAGGGATATTGGTCTATACTTTTTCTTCTCTGTTTTAGAGGTTTTGGTCATTAGAGCAATTTATAGGACTGATTCACTTTATATAGTATTAGAATTAATTGTTCTTTAAATATGGGGTAGAATTCACTTATGAACTCATCTGAACCTGGGAATATTTTCTTAGGGAGTTCATTTATGATTTGTTTAATTACTTTTTTCTAAGATGGGGATATTTAGGTATTCTACTTCTTCCATTAATCTAGGCCAATTGTACTTTCATAAATATTCATTGATTTCAGTCATAATGCCATATTTATTGACATATATTTGGTCAAATATTTCTTAGTGGTTTCTTTAATTTCCTCTTCACTATTGCTGAAATAGTTCTTTTTATTTTTTTATACTAAATACTTGGCTTTCTTCTTTTTAATTATATTAGCAGTGGCTTATCTACCTTATGTTTAATTTTTCATTAAACCACTTAATTCTTATTTGTTTGCCAAATAGTTTTCTTACTTTCAGTTTTATTAATCTCACCTTTATCAGGATTTCCCATTTCTTGCTCAATTGTGAATTTTTAATTTGTTCTTTTTCAAGGTTGTTTGTTTTTTTTTTTTTTTATTTTAGTTGCATGCTCAATTCATTGAACTGTTTTTTTTTTCTATTTTGATATAAGAATTTCGGGGGGGCGGAGCCAAGATGGCGGAAAGGAAGCAGTAACCTCGCTGAGCTCCTCTGTCACTAAGTCCAAAAGGGTAAATCTGAGCAGATTCCGGAGTGACGAAGCCCAGTGGAAGACAGAGTGTGGCAGAATCCAGCACAGGAGGTTGCCCAGAGTGTCCGCACAGGTCGAGCGCAGAGCGCGTGGGGTCTGCACAGCTCAGACCTAAGAGCAGGCAAGCAGACTACACCAGAGAGAGAAAAAGCCCCAGCCTGCAGACTTACCAAGGACGAATCGCAGTCATCTCGCAGAGGGAACGGATCATTGGAGCCAGGTAGGAGAGTCGGGCCCCCAGTGGAGAGAGTGGCTTCTCAGGCTGCATTCAGCCCCCAGCCTGGAAATTTAGAAACTGCCTGCCTGTATGATACAGGGGCTGGAATGGCAAAGTAAATTCTAGCTGCTCCGATCCTCCCATCCCTCCTTCATGAAGCAGAAAACCCAAAGATAAGTCTCCCACCCAGATTGAAATCCCAAGTTAATGGAAATAGCCTCAGGCTTGAGAATCTCCAAGAAAGGGTGTAACTGAGACAGCCAGGAATCTGAAGAGAAGAGAGGGAGGGGACCCAACAAGACCCACCTCACCTCACCAACAAAAGCCTACTTATAGCCCAGGGGTATAGAGGCAGAAATCTAAAGTGGTCAGACTCATCCCCACCTACACATCTACATTCCTCACTGACTTCCCTGACTTAGCCATAAACTAGCCACCCAGAGGTATTCAAAGTCAAGGATCAGGCCCCAAACTCATAGCTTGAGACACTAAGAAACAGGAAGTCACAATGGGAAGGAAGGAAGCTGAAAAGGAGAAGGGGAAGGCAAGAAAGTCTATTTGAGCATACTATGCAGGGCAAGAACAACAAAACACACAGGACAATATAGACTCTCTGCCCACACCAGGGACCACAGAAGGAAACATGATCTGGTCTCAAGCCCAAATAGCATTCCTGGAGGAGCTTAAGAAAAATTTTAAAGACCAAATCAGGGAGGCAATGACCAACTTGGAAAAAGAAAATACCTCCCTAAAAAAGGAACTTCAAAAACTTACTGAAGACCATAATTCACTAAAAATTAGATACAACCAAACTGAAACTCAGAACTCCATGATGCAGCAGGAGTCAATCGAAAAAAACAAGATGATCGAAAAATTGCAAGAAAATGTAAAATATCTCACTGGAAAAATAACTGACCTAGAGAACAGATCCAGGAGAGACAACCTAAGAATTATTGGTCTACCAGAAAGCCACGATGAGAAAAGCAGTCTAGACAACATCCTCCAAGAGACTGTCAAAGAAAACTGTCCTGAGGTCCTGGAATCAGAAGATAAAATAGCTATTGATAGAATTCACCAGACTCCTCCTGAAAGAGATCCCAAACTGAAAACTCCAAGAAATATAGTAGCCAAATTCCAGAATTATAAGATTAAAGAAAAAATTCTACAAGAAGCCAAAAAGAAACAATTCAAATATCGAGGAACTACAGTTAGGATCACACAGGACCTAGCAGCTTCTACATTAAAAGAGCGGAGGGACTGGAATTTGATATTTCATAGGGCAAGAGAGCTAGGACTACAACCAAGGATTAACTACCCGGCAAAACTGAGCATAATCTTTCAGGCAAGGAGATGGACGTTTAATGAAGTAAGGGACTTCCAGACTTTCCTAATGAAAAAGCCAGAGCTCAATGGAAAATTTGATCTCCAATTACAAGACTCCAGAAGGACATAAAAAGGTAAACACGGGTAACATAGACTCACACATGCAGAAGTGCACACACCCACACCCACAAACACTAGCTCATTACCTGGGATGCAACAAGAGCAAAATGTTCACATCCCTATATGTGGAGCTGATAACTGTCAATATTTGAAATCTCTATGATTATCATGACCTGCAAAAGTGTTATACTTAGAGGGTGTGGGTATGAATGCACTAACATGGAGTCTAAAAAAAAAAAAGACTATTAAGGGGATCAATGGTACTGTAATGGGAAAAAGGAAAGGATGAGCTAGGAAAAGGTAAAATATGCCATCTGAAGAGGCATCAAAACACACTATAGAAGAAGGGAAAGTAAGAGGGAGAGGAACATCATTTAAACACTATTCTCACTGGTTCTGGTTCAAAGAAGGATCAAATTAATCAGTGAAGTTTAAGAATCTAAAGTGAATAGACACATAAATTCATTAAATAGAGGAATTGGAGGGAGGGAGAGGAGCATTGTTTGAAATTTACTCTCATTGGTTTGGAATCAAACGGGGAGTAATTTACTCTGATAAGTATAAAAATTTGTTGTGTCCTATAGATAGTGGGAGGGTAAGGGGGGGTGAAAAGGAGGAGACTAAAGGGAGGGATTATAAGGGAGGGAAATAGTAGTAAGGGGAGAGGGTAGGTTAAGAAGGGGGGTCACTGGGTGGGAACACTGAGGGAAGGGGTGGTCAAAAGGGAAAACTTCAAGGAGGGGAAGGGAGAAGGAAGAAACAAAACCATAAACAGGGGAGGGAATAGGATGGAAGGGAAGAGACAGATAGTCATCATTACTGTGAATGTGAATGGGATGAACTCTCCCATAAAACAGAGGCGGATAGCAGAATGGATTAAAAACCATAATCCTACAATATGCTGTCTAAGAAACACATTTGAAACAAAGGGATACCCACAGGGTAAAGGTAAAAGGTTGGAGTAAAATTTATTATGCCTCAGCTAAAGTAAAAAAAGCAGGGGTAGCAATACTTATCTCAGATAAAGCAAAAGCAAAAATAGATCTAATTAAAAGAGATAAGGAAGGAAACTATATCCTACTAAAAGGCACCATTGAGAATGAAGCAATATCACTACTTAATATATATGCACCAAGTGGTATAGCATCCAAAATCCTAGAGGAGAAGTTAAAGGAATTAGAGGAAGAAATAGATAGCAAAACTATACTAGTGGGGGACCTTAATTTCCCCCTCTCTGAACTCGATAAATCTAACCTCAAAATAAACAAGAAAGAAGTTAAGGAGGTGAATAGAATCTTAGAGAGACTAGATATGATGGATCTCTGGAGAAAACTGAATGGGGATAAAAAGGAATTTACTTTCTTCTCAGCAGTGCATGGTACATACTCAAAAATAGACCATGTACTAGGGCATAAAAACCTCACAATCCAGTGCAGAAAGGCAGAAATAGTAAGTGCATCATTCTCAGATCATGATGCAATAAAAATTATATGCAATAAAGGGCCATGGAAAGATAGACTAAAAACTAATTGGAAACTAAACAATTTAATCCTAAAAAATTGGTGGGTCAAAGAAGAAATTATAGAAACAATCAATAATTTCATTCAAGAGAATGATAATAATGAAACAACATACCAAAATTTGTGGGATGCACTAAAGGCAGTTCTCAGGGGAAGTTTTATATCCCTGAGTGCATACTTAATTAAAGCAGAGAGAAGGGAGGTCAGTGAATTGGACATGCAATTGAAAAAGCTAGAAAAAGAACAAATTGAAAATCCCCAATTTAGTACTAAATTAGAAATACTGAAAACCAAAGGTGAGATTAATAAAATTGAAATTAAGAAAACCATTGAATTAATAAATAAAACCAAGAGCTGGTTTTATGAAAAAATCAACAAAATTGATAGACCCTTAGTCAATATGATAAAAAAAAGAAAGAAGAAAACCAAATTATGAGTATCAAAAATAAAAAGGGTGAATCTACCTCCAATGAAGAAGAAATCAAAAAAATAATGAGGAATTATTTTTCCCAATTGTATGCACATAAATATGACAATCTTAGTGAAATGGATGAATATTTACAAAATCACAAGTTGCCCAGATTAACTGAAGAGGAAGTGAATTACCTAAATAACCCCATCTCAGAAAAAGAAATCAAACAAGCCATCAATGAACTCCCTAGGAAAAAATCTCCAGGGCCAGATGGGTTCACTAGTGAATTCTATCAAACATTTAAAGAACAATTGATTCCAATACTCTACAAACTATTTGGGAAAATTAGTGAAGAAGGAGTCCTACCAAACTCTTTCTATGACACAAATATGGTACTGATTCCTAAATCAGGAAGAGATAAAACAGAGAAAGAAAATTATAGACCAATCTCCCTCATGAATTTAGACGCAAAAATTCTAAATAAAATATTAGCCAAAAGACTCCAACAACTTATCACAAAAATAATACACCCTGATCAGGTAGGATTCATTCCAGGAATGCAAGGATGGTTTAATATTAGGAAAACCATCAATATAATTGAGCATATCAACAACAAAACTAGCAGAAACGACATGATCATCTCAATAGATGCAGAAAAGGCTTTTGACAAAGTACAACATCCATTCCTATTAAAAACACTAGAAAGTATAGGAATAAATGGAGCCTTCCTTAAAATAGTTGCTAGCATCTATCTAAAACCATCAGCAAGTATTATATGCAATGGGGATAAACTAGAAACCTTTCCAATAAGATCAGGAGTGAAACAAGGGTGTCCACTATCACCCCTCTTATTCAATCTGGTACTTGAAACGTTAGCAGTAGCAATTAGAGAAGAAAAAGAAATCAAAGGAATCAAATTAGGCAAAGAAGTGACCAAGCTGTCACTCTTTGCAGATGATATGATGATATACTTAGAGAATCCTAGAGAATCAAGTAAAAATTACTTGAGACAATAAATAAATTTGGCAAAGTTGCAGGATATAAAATAAACCCACATAAATCCTCAGCATTCCTGTACATCTCTAATAAAACTCAACAGCAAGAGATAGAAAGAGAAATCCCATTTAAAGTCACTGTAGACATTATAAAATATTTGGGAATCTACTTGCCAAAACAAACCCAGAATCTATATGATCAAAACTACAAAACACTTCTCACACAAATAAAAACAGATCTAAATAGTTGGAAAAATATCAATTGCTCGTGGCTGGGTCGAGCTAATATAATAAAAATGACAATTTTACCCAAACTAAATTATATATTTAGTGCCATTCCAATCAATTTACCAAAAAACTACTTTGTAGAGTTAGACAAAATAATAACAAAATTTATTTGGAAAAACAAAAGGTCTAGAATATCAAGGGAATTAATGAAAAGAAATGCTAGGGAAGGTGGACTAGCTATGCCAGATCTTAATCTGTATTATACAGCAGCAGTTATCAAAACTGCTTGGTACTGGCAGAGGTGTAGAGTAGTGGATCAATGGAATAGATTAGGTGCAGGAGACCCAGCAGTTAATGAATATAGCAATCTATTGTTCGATAAACCCAAAGACCCCAGTTTTTGGGATAAGAATGCACTATTTGACAAAAACTGCTGGGAAAACTGGAATACAGTATGGCAGAAACTGGGCATAGATCACTATCTAACACCATATACCAAAATCAAGTCTAAATGGGTGCATGATCTAGGTGTAAAGGATGATACTGTAAGCAATTTGGGAAAGCAAGGAATAGTTTACCTGACAGATCTGTGGAGAGGGGAAGATTTTAGGACCAAACAAGAATTAGAGAGCATTATAAAATGCAAAATGGATAATTTTGATTACATTAAATTGAAAAGCTTCTGCACAAACAAAGCCAATGTAACCAAGATCAAGAGGGAGGTGGGAAATTGGGAAAGAATTTTTACAACCTGTGTCTCTGATAAAGGACTCATTTCTAAAATTTATAGAGAATTGAGCCAAATCTATATGAATACAAGTCATTCCCCAATTGAGAAATGGTCAAAGGATATGAATAGGAAGTTTTCAGAGAAAGAAATTAAAGATATCTATAAGCATATGAAGAAATGCTCTAAATCACTATTAATTAGAGAAATGCAAATCAAAACAACTCTGAGATACCACATCTCTCCAGTCAGATTCGCTAAGATGACAACACAAGAAAGTGACAAATGCTGGAGAGGATGTGGGCAAATTGGAACGCTAATACATTGCTGGTGGAGTTGTGAACTTATCCAAACATTCTGGAGAGCAATCTGGAATTATGCCCAAAGGATTATAAATAATTTCATACCCTTTGACCCAGCCATACCACTCCTAGGGTTATATCCCAAAGAGATCATAGTAGTGGGAGGAAGAACCATATGTACAAAAATATTTTTAGCAGCCCTTTTTGTGGTTGCAAAGAATTGGAAACTAAAGGAGTGCCCATCAATTGGGGAATGGCTAAACAACTTGTGGTATATGAATGTAATGGAATTTTATTGTGCTATAAGAAACGAGGAGGTGACGTATTTCATAATTACCTGGAGAGACTTATACAAACTGATGCTGAGCGAGAAGAGTAGAATCAGAGGAAATTTGTATACAATCACAGACATACCATATCTGTGACGACCAACTATGACAGACTGGACCCTTTTCAGCAATGCAGTGATATAAGTTAATCCCGAATGACTCAAGAAAGAGAGAAATGTGCCATCCAGAGATATAACTAGAAAGAACTGAGCCTGAATCCTGATGGAAGCAAACTAAATGATCTTGTTCTTCTCATTGTTTGGTTGTACTTCTTCCTTACCATCTTTCATCCCACCTAGTACAATATGCCTTTGTAATTGGAATAATGTTTAATATGAATGCATTTGCAGACCCTATACTGTACTATATGATGTCATGAGGGGAGGGGGGAGGGAAGTAAAGGAAATTTGAAAATCAAGGAACTATGGAATTGAATCTTGTCAACTGAAACTAAACTAATAAAGTAATTAAAAAAAAGAATTTGGAAAAATAAAATTTCCAGTAATTATGATGTTGGCTGAATTAAATAAATTTCTTTATCTTCTCATTGTTGTCATTCTTTTTAATGAAATTGTTTTTTCTAGATTTATACTTTGACCAACTTATTGATTTTTTAATTAACATTTTTTATCAACTTCTGGTTTACATCATTTATTTCCACCAGATTTTGAGTTACAATATTTTCCACATTTTTCCCCTACCAACCATCGAAGAATAGCAGTCCCACAGGATATCCCCTCATCTAATCTGTTCTCTCCCATATCTTCTCCCATACCCCCTTCAACTTTACCATTAGGGCAAGGTGAATCTCTGTGCCCCAATGCCTACACATCATATCTCCCAATTATAGGTGAACTTGTATTAATAATAGTATTTATATACATTTGAAACATTTTAATTATAAAACTTCAAATTCCAGATTCATTCCCTTCATCCCTTGTCACCCACTCTTGCTGGGAAGAAAAGAAATTCAGTATATGTTGTACATGTATAGCTATGCAAAACATTACCATATTAGATATATTATAAAAGACTGGTTATATTTACCTCCCACTGATGCCACCACCCACTTGGACCATTCCCTACTTTGATCCTATCCCTTTTCAAAAGTGGGTGCTTCCAATCTCCCTTCCCCCCAGCATGCCCTCCCTTCCATCATCCCTCCATTCCCCTCCCCCTACTCTCCTGTAGGGTGAGATATCCCATTGAGTATATATAACATTCTATCCCTGAGCCAAATTCAATGAAAATATCGTTTTGCCTTTTTTGCCTTCCTGTTCTTCCCCTCCCTTGCAATCACTTCCCCTTACCTCTTCTATATGACATAGTTTACCCCTTTCTGTCTCTCCTCATTTCCTCTCCTTATATTCCTCTCTCATCTATTAATCTCACCTTTTAAATATCATCCCTCCCTATTAAATTCGACCTGTGCCCTCTATCTATGTATACATTTAAACATATATAAACACATTCAAATATGTATTCATATGCCCATATACCCTTCTTCAACTATTTTCATACTGAGAAAGGATTCATCAGTTACAGTTACTGTTTTTCCATGTAGGAATGTAAATATTTAAACTTTGATAAGTTCCTCTTGGTTTTTCTTCCCTTTTTACCTTCTCAGGAATCTCTTGCTTGCTGTGTCTGAATGGAAATTTTCTATTCAACTCTGGTTTTTTCATCAAGAATGCTTGAAAGTCCTCTATTCCATTGAATGACCATATTTTCCCCTGAAAGAAGATACTGGGTAAGTAATTATTGGTTTTAATCCCTGGTCTTTTGCCCTGTGGAATATCATATTCTATGCCTTTCAAACCCTCAGTGTAGAAGCTGCCAGGTCCTGTGCTATTCCGATTGTGATGCCACAATATTGAAATTCTTTCTTCCTGGCTGCTTGTAGTATTTTCTCTTTGATATGGGAATTCTGGAACCTGTCTATAATATTCCTAGGATTTTTCTTTTGGGGATCTTTTTCAGGAGGTGATCTGTGGATTCTTTCATACTCTATTTCTCCCTCTGGGTCTAAAACATCAGGGCAATTTTCCTTAAGAATTTCTTGAAGGATAATTTCTAGGTTTTTCTTTGATCATGGCTTTCAGGTAGGCCAATAATTTTTAAATTGTCTCTCCTGTATCTATTTTCCAGGTAATTGGTTTTTCCCATGAGATATTTCACATTGCCTTCTAATCTTTCATTTGTTTGGATCTGCTTAACAGCATCTTGATTTCTCATAAAGTCATTAGCTTCCATTTGCTCCAGTCTAGCTCTGAAAGAATGAATCTCCTAAGTGAACTTTTGAGATCCTTTTTCCATCTGGCAAATTCGACTTTTTAAGGCATTCTTCTCCTCATTGCCCTTTTGGGCCTCCTTTGCCATTTGAGTCAGTCTATTTTTTTAAGGTGTTGTTTTCCTCAGTCAGGCTGTTGACCCTCATTTCATACTTTTCCTGCATCCTTCTCATTTCTCTTTCCAATTTTTCCTCCACTTCTCTTATTTGATTTTTAAAGTCCTTCTTAAGGTCCTCTATGGCCTGCACCCAGCTCATGTTTTCCCCTGGGGCTTTTGGAGCAGGACTTCTGACCTCACAGTCCTTTTCCCGCTCTATGCCCCCAAAATAGGAGTCTAGGGTTGCATTTTTCTGTTTCCTTTGCCTTGGCATGTTGCCACTTGATTACCTGACTTTTGGGCTTGTTGCCACACTATGGCTTTAAGGCCAGATAGAGGAATTTTCGTCCCGAACGTGTGGGGGGCAACTTCCGTTTCTGGCAAGCTGTAAACCCACCCACGACTTCCACCCTAGATCACAATCCAGATCCAGGGAGGTTAAAGCAAGAGTGATTACCCCCCAAGACTGATCGCTGGATCTCCTTACAAATAATTGCAGGCCAAGAGCTGGAACTGCCTCTGAAAACTACAAAATGGCATGTCTCCTCAGTGGCTTCTAGCCTCCAGGGGAGGGAGCCGACGCATTCCCCCCAAAACAGGTCCCAAAGTCCATAGGACACTAACCTCTTACTTTGTCCTAGGCATGTCTATGTTGATAATTCTGGAGTCACCAAGGCTGCTGGTGTTCTGGGGTTCCTCCAGCCAGCTGCTGGCCCTGCCACCCTGGGGCTAAAACCTCGGCTCATGCGGACCTGGGCTCCACTCGGCTCCACTTCCTGTGCTCTGGGAGTTTCGAGGTGCCGGCTCCCAGACCACTTCGATGGTCCTTCCTGCAGGGCTGCTGGGCTGTCCTCAGCGGGAGGTTAGCTTCTCTTTGTTGTTCTCTGGGTGCTGGGGCTCCAGAAGTTGTTCAGAGTCCCCTTTTACATAGTTTGGGGGGAATCTGGGGGCAGAGTGGCTTGGATGAGCTGTTTCTACTCCGCCATCTTGGCTCCACCCCCAGCACACATTCTCAATTTAATAATTTTAAGTTACAACTTTTCTCCCCATCTTTCTCCTATGCCCCGCCCCAAAATAGTGAGTCTACTGAATACCCCTTCCCCCAATCTGTCTTCTCTTATATCCTTCCCCATCACACTCCCTAGTAGGGAAGATTAATTTTTATACCCCAGTGCCTGTATACCTTATTTTCCAGTTGCATGTCAAAAAACATTTTTTTAACATTCGATTTTGAAACTTTGAGTTTCACAGTCTTCCCCTTCTTCCCTCCTCACCACCCACACTGGGAAGACAAGCAATTCATCATAGGCTGTACAAGTGTAGTTATGCAAACCACTTCCAAAGGAGTTAATATTGTGAAAGAGTAACTATATTTCCCTCCATCCTATCCTGCCCCCCACTTATTCTGTTTTCTACTTTGACCCTGTCCCTTTCCAAAAGTGTTTGCTTCTAATTATCCTCTCCCCAAATCTTCCTTCCCTTCTATAGCTTATCCTCTTATCTCCTCTGCCCCTGCTTTCCTGTGGGTTAACATACTCAATTGAATGTGTATGTTAATCTCTCCTTAAGCAAAATTCAATGAGAGTATGTTTGACCCATTCCCTTTCACCTCTCTGCTCTTCCACTACACTCTAAGTGTTTTCTTGCCTCTTTTTTATGAGATAATTTACCCTAATATATCTCTCCTTTTCTCCTTCTCCCAATATATCCCTCCCTCATGTCTTAATTTTATTTTTTAGATATCATCCCTTCATTTTCAGCTACACATATACACACAATCATATATATGTATACATACATACACCACCCTATACATATATCTATGCATATATGTATATGTATGTATGTGTGTATGTATGTATATATATATGTGTGTGTGTGTGTGTATGTGTATACATATATTCCCTTAAACTATCCTCATATTGAGAAAATTCTCATGAGTTAAATTTATCATTTTTACATGTATGAATGTAAATAGTTCAACTCTGATAAGTTCCTGATTTCTTTTCCCTCTTTGCCTTCTCAATAATTCTTTTGCTTCTTGTAATAGAAAGGAAATTTTTCTGTTCAGCTCTGTTTATTTTTTTTCAAGAATGCTTGAAAATCCTCTATTTCATCAAATGACCATCATTTCCCCTAAAACATTATACTCAGTTTTGCTGGGTAGATAATTCTTGGTTTGAATCCTAGCTCCTTTGACCTCTGGAATATCATATTCCAAGCCCTTAGATCCCTTGATGTAGAATCTGCTAGGCCTTGTGTTATCCTGATTGTGCTTCCACAATAATAAAACTGTTGCTTCCTGACTGCTTACAGCATTTTCTCCTTGATCTGGGAAGTCTGGAATGTGACTATAATATTCCTAGGAGTTTTCTTTTTAGGATCTTTTTCAAGAGGTGATTGGAGATTTCTTTCAATATTTACTTTGCCCTCTGTTTCTAGAATATAAGGGCAATTTTCCTTGAGAATTTCTTGAAAAACTGGGTCTAGGCTCTTTTTTTGACCATGGTTTCCAGTTAGTCTATTTTCCAGGTCAGCGGTTCTTTCAATGAGGTATTTCACATTGCTTTCTATTTTTTCATTTGTTTGGATCTGTTTTATAGTATCTTGATTTTTCATAAAGTCATTACCTTCCAATTGCCCCAATCTAATTTTGAAGGAATTATTTTCTTAAGTGATTTTTTGAAATTTCTTTTCCATCTGGCAAATGCGAATTTTTAAGGCATTCTTCTCCTCCTTTACTTTTTTGGCCTCTTTTGCCATATGAGTTAGTCTACTTTTTAAGGTGTTATTTTCTTCAGTATATTTTTTGGGACTCCTTTAGCAGGCTGCTGAGTCACTTTTCATGATTTTCTTGCATCATTCCCTTTTCTCTTCCCAATTTCCCTCGACTTTTCTTACTTGATTTTCAAAATCCTTCTTGATCTTCTCCATGTCATATGACCAGTTCATATTTTTCTTGGAAACTTTTGATACAAGAGTTCTGACTTTGTTGTCCTCCTCCAGTTCCATGCTTTGATCTTTTTTTGTTTCCACAAAATGATTTTATGGTATGATTGCACTTCCTCTGTTTGCTTATCTTGCCAATTACTTGACTTTTGAGCTATTTGCCATGGTAGAACTCTGCTTACAGAATGCAGAAGGCTTTGTACCAAATAGCTGGGGTTTTTACAGCTGCTAGAGGTATCAGTTAGGCACCACCTCTACAGCCGCCACATGCACTGGCACAGTAGCTATATGCCCCAAGACCACTACCCAAGACCGTTATACAGATCCACCCAGGTCAAAGGAAGAATGATTACCCTCTGAATGGCTGTTTGGTCCCTTTGCAATATGCAGGTCAAGAGCTCTGGAAGCAGCCACATGGCAGCAGCTGCAGCCACCATGCCTTTGCCACTTCTCCTCCTGGGGACAGTGGCTGAACAATGCTCTTCCTTCACCCTTCCAACAGTGTTTTCCACTGACCTCTTATTTTCATTTGACATTTATGGATTGAGAAGTTTGGAAGCCACCCCAGTTGCTGGTGATTCATTCTCCTGAAGTCTGCTCTGGCTGGTCTTGGCCACCCTGGGGCTGGAACTGCAGATCACAGGAGACTGTGTTGGGCTACCATCAATCTGTGATAGACCTTTCCTGTTGGCCAGCCAGACTTCCTTCAGTGGGAGATTTGTTTCCCTCTGTTACTTTGTTGATACTGTAGCTTTAAAATTTGTTTAGAGTCATTTTTACAGGTATTGGAAGTGGTTAGAGCCTGGACCCCTCACCAAGTTTGTGCTTTTATTCTGACATCTTAGCTCCAGCCCTCAAATTAATTGACCAACTTATTCTTGAGGACTGAATAATTTAGTTCCCAAATAAATTTTAAACTATCTTTCCTCTTTTGTGGACTGTAATATTATTATATTATGATCTTAAAAGGATGGGTTTAACATTTTAGCATTTCTACATTTTATCTGAGGATTTTATATTCTAACCCATGGTCAATTTTTGTGTAGGTGCCCTGTATTGCTAAGGAAAAAATGTATGTAATTTTCTATTCTCATTAATTTTTCTCCAGAGGTCTGTCATATTTAACTTTTCTAAAATGCTATTCTGCTACTTAACTTTTTTTGTTAATTTTTTTTTTTGTTTGGACTAATCTACTTTTGAGAAGAGACAGTTGATATCCCTACTAGAAAAGTTTTGCTATCTATTTCCTCTTGGAACTCACTTAACATCTTTCTTAATAATTTGGATGCTATGCACTTGGTGAATATATATTTAACATTCATATGTCTTCATTGCCTATGGTACCTCTCAGCAGGATATATTTTCTTAAGGGCCTCTACCAGTGTTTTAGCTGTATACTATGCAAACTCCTCATTATACAAAACAAAAACTGAGGTTCAACATTATTAAATAAATTCTCCATGTTCACTTAGTTGATTAGATCCAGTATAAGGATTAGAAACCTTGATTTCTCCTTATCTTATTCCATTCATTTCCTTTCTTTTTGTATCATATTTCTTCATATGGTTCACGTTTGTTTCAATTGGTCAATAAGAAGCTATATTGGTTGTTGAAAAGAGTATGTCTTTACATGGGAAACATTGATACAGTGAAAATTGTTCACTGAAAAACACAGAGACTCCATGTCCAGTTCCACAAATTATCAGTACCATTTATTTTTTATTTATTATTATAGATACATTCATGACAGTTTACATTTATTATAATACAAGGATTAAAAGTTTCAAGTCCTGTGCTCGCTTCGGCAGCACATATACTAAAATTGGAACGATACAGAGAAGATTATCATGGCCCCTTCACAATTCGTGAAGCGTTCCATATTTTTTGGGCACACAGTTGGGCGTGCGACTACCCATACCTTCTCTGGTTTGCTTTCAGCTCTTAGGCAACATTCTTCTGGGGGATGGCCTCGTCCTTGAGGACACCTTACGTGAGCTGGCCCTGGACAAGCTGCTGAACTGATATCTTGTCATCGGGCTCTCGAATGCCTGCCCTGGACGGGGGGTGGCTGAAAAGTACCGCAAGGTGTGGTGGTGTGGGCAAGCCATCCCTTGGTGAAGGGGTGGGTGGGAAGGGGACTTGGGAAACAACTGCCATGTGTCAAGCCCCATGCCAACTACTGGGAACAAAAACGCACCAGCCAAGACAAGGCCTGCTGCTGATGGTGAAGCTGATGCTCTGATGGGGAAACAACACTCCTGGGAGCCCAGGGACCAGGAAGGGCTGCTTTGTTCCAGAAAAGTCACTCATATTGAGAGGGTGCGAGGGGCCACCAAGGAGACTCTGTTAGCTCACCCCATCTCGCTACAGTGATGGTGGAGATGGTTCCAGAGCTAGAGGCTTTGTGGAGGAGGGAGTGAAGAGAAGCATGGCCTAGAGAGGCCAGGAGGGAGAGGCAGTCCCTACTCAGGAGAGAGTGTGGGATCCTCATCTGTTATACACCAGGCCTCAGACCCCCACATTGTCCTGGGAAGGGTGGATGAGCTCAGCCTGACCCTGTCAGGGGAGCAGCACTGAGTGACTTGTGTGTGGCCAAAGAGGTGGTCTAGAGTCTCCCCGAAAGCTGGCTCAATGGGCAGCAAGCAGGGTCTCCGGGCCCTCGGCTCAGTAGCCTCACACAGGTGCTGGTGCGGGTGGCTCAGCAACTCCAAGACAGTGAGTTCAGCTCTGAAGTAGGAGACATGGTCCTTCTCTTGGTGAAAATGAAGGCTCTGACGCAAGCCCGAGCCTTTGTGGAAAGAAATCAGCTGAATCTGCTGAGGTCACGAGTGAAGGAGCTGCAGTGACAGGAGGGAGAGAAGGCAGGGCAGCTGGTTCACTGCTGCTGGCCAGGGCACAGGGCCCACCCCCCTCTGCCCACTCCCACTGGGGGGGAAGGGCGTGGGTTGTGTACTATTTCACCATCATCACCACCCACCCCGCAGTGAACTGTCTAGCTACAAAAGTGCTTAATAAAAGTTTATTGCACTGCTAAAAAAAAAAAAAAAGTTTCAAGTCCTGAGAGCATCTATTGAGATTATACATGAATTTCTGCATTTATTCAATTATCCATCCTATATCTATACATACATATGTGCATGTTTATCAAATTTATCTATCTATCTATCATCTATCTATCTATCTATCTATCTATCTATCTATCTATATATTTGCAACAAATTGTGGCTTGGGCTGACTGGAGAGGAAGAGAACCACAGTAAATTTAGCTAACAGTTACTCCCTGGGGAAAAAAAATAGGCTATAAGGAGTGATTTGAAGGAAAAGAGAGTGAATGTTTGATACATGCTGAGGAGTTGCAGGTGGAAAAGGCATTTCTCTAAAAGATAATAAAGTCTGCTAGTTGGAAAATGGAGCACAGAGCAGAGTAGATGGAAACGAGCTTGAGAAAATGGGTAGAGGGAATTGGAAATGAAACTTGAGAGTAGAATTGACAGGTTCAACAATGTAGTCTGTCTTTTGTTACTTTGCCTTCCTTCTTTCATTTGCAAAAAAAAAAAATAATGATAATGATAATAATCTTTTTTTTTTCTTAAACAAATGCTTTATTAACTTCTGTTTTACATCATTCATTTCTGCCAGATTTTGAGTTACAATCATTTCCCCCCCATTATTCCCCTACCCAACCTCCCAGAATAGCAGTCCCACAAGATGTCACTTCCTCCAATCTGCTCTCTCCCATACCTTCTCCCACACCCCCTTTGACTTTTCCATTAGAGGAAGGTGAATCTTTGTGTCCCAATGCCTGCATATCTTATCTCCCCACTACAAGCAAAAGAGTATTAATAATAGTATTTCTATATATTTGAAACATTTAATGTTAAGACCTCGAATTTCAGATCCATTTCCTTCCTCCCTTGTCACCCATTTACTCTGGGGAGATAAGGAATTCAGTATATGTTGTACATGTCTAGCTATGCAAAACATTATCATAATAGATATATTGTACAAGGCTGCTTATAATTCCCTCCCACTCATCCCACCCCCCACCTGGTCCATTCCCTACATGAACCTGTCCCTCTTCTATAGTGGCTACTACCAACCTCCCCTCCACCCAAGGATGCCCTCCCATCCATCATCCCTCCTCTCATCCCCCTTCCCCCTATCCTGCTGCAGGTTGAGATATCCCATTTAGTATGTAAGTCATTCTCTCCCAGAACCAAATTCAATGAGAATGTGTTTTTGCCTTTTTTGCCTTCCTATTCTTCCCCTCCCTTACAACCACTTCCCCTTGCTTGTTCTACATGAGATAGTTTACCCTACCCTGTCTCTCCCCATCTCCTCTTGCCACTTTCCTCTCTCACCTCATAATTTCATCCCTTGAGTATTCTCTCTTCCCAACAAATTCAACCTATGCCCTCTATCCATATATAACTGTAACCATGTACACACACATTCACATATGTATTCATATGACCACACACCCTTCCATTATTTTCATAGTGAGAAAGATATCATCAGTCACAGTTATTGGTTTTCCATATAATAATGTAAATAGTTCAACTTTGATAAGTTCTTTTTGATTTCTTTTCCCTGATCATCTTCTCAGGCACCTCTTGCTTCTTTTGTATGGATGTCAAATTTTCTATTCAATTCTGGTTTTTTCCTCAAGAATGCTTGAAAGTCCTCTATTCCACTGAAGGACCATATTTTCCCCTGAAACAAAATACTCAGTTTTGCTGGGTAGGTGACCCTTGGGTTCATTCCCAGTTCTTTTGCCCTCTGGAATATCATATTCCATGCCCTTCGATCCCTCAGTGTAGAAGCTGCCAGGTCCTGGGCTATTCTGATTGTGTTTCCACAATATTGAAATTGTTTCTTCCTGGCTGCTTGTAGTATTTTCTCCTTGATCTGGGGATTCTGGAACCTGGCTATAATATTCCTGGGAGTTTTCTTTTTGGGATCTTTTTCAGGAGGTGATCTGTGGATTCTTTCAACCTCTATTTTGCCCTCTGGATCTAAAACATCAGGGCAGTTTTCCTTGAGAATTTCTTGAAGGGTAATTTCTAGGTTCTTTCTTTTATCATGGCTTTCAGGTAGTCCAATAATTTTTAAATTGTCTCTCCTGGATCTATTCTCCAGGTCAGTGGTTTTTCCCATGAGGTATTTCACATTGCCTTCTAATCTTTCGTTTGTTTGGATCTGCTTAACAGCATCTTGATTTCTCATAAAGTCCTTAGCTTCCATTTACTCCAGTCTAACTCTGAAGGAATGAATCTCCTCAGTGGACTTTTGAGATTCTTTTTCTATCTGACAAATTCGACTTTTTAAGGCATTCTTCTCCTCATTGCCCTTTTGGGCCTCCTTTGCCATTTGAGTTACTCTATTTTTTTTAAACAAATACTTTATTAACTACTGTTTTACATCATTCATTTCTGCCAGATTTTAAGTTACAATCATTCCCCTCCCCCCCCCCGTTATTCCCCTACCCAACCTCCCAGAATAGCAGTCCCACAAGATATGGCTTCCTCCAATCTGCCTCTCTCCCATACCTTCTCCCACACCCCCTTCGACTTTTCCATTAGAGGAAGGTGAATCTTTGTGTCCCAATGCCTGCACATCTTATCTCCCCCTACAAGCAAAAGAGTATTAATAATAGCATTTATATATATTTGAAACATTTAATGTTAAGACCTCGAATTTCAGATCCATTTCCTTCCTCCCTTGTCACCCATTCCCTCTGGGGAGATAAGGAATTCAGTATATGTTGTACATGTCTAGCTATGCAAAACATTATCATAGTAGATATATTGTACAAGGCTGCTTATAATTCCCTCCCACTCATCCCACCCCCCACCTTGTCCATTCACTACATGATCCTGTCTCTCTGCTATAGTGGGTACTACCAACCTCCCCTCCACCCAAGGATGCCCTCCCATCCATCATCCTTGCTCTCATCCCTCTTCCCCCTATTCTGCTGCAGGTTGAGATATCCCATTTTGTATGTATGTCATTCTCTCCCAGAACCAAATTCAATGAGAATGTGTTTTTGCCTTTTTTGCCTTCCTATTCTCTTCCTCCCTTGCAACCACAGCCTCTTGCTTCTTCTACATGAGATACTTTACCCTACCCTTTCTCTCCCCATCTCCTCTTGCCACTTTCCTCTCTCACCTCATAATTTCATCCCATGAGTATTCTCCCATCCCAACAAATTCAACCTATGCCCTCTATCCATATATAACTGTAACCATATACACACACATTCACATATGTATTCATATGACCACACCCCCTTCTTCCATTATTTTCAGTGAGAAAGATATCATCAGTCACAGTTATTGCTTTTCCATATAGGAATGTAAATAGTTCAACTTTGATAAGTTCCTTTTGATTTCTTTTCCCTGATTACCTTCTCAGGCATCGCTTGTAGGGAGATCCAGCGATCAGTCTTGGGGGTAATCGCTCTTGCTTTAACTTCCCTGGATCTGGATTGTGATCTAGGGTGGAAGTTGTAGGTGGGTTTACAGCTTGCCAGAAACAGAAGTTGCCCCCCACACGTTCGGGACGAAAATTCCTCTATCTGGCCTTAAAGCCATAGTGTGGCAACAAGCCCCAAAGTCAAGCAATTTAGTGGCAACATGCCAAGGCAAAGGAAACAGAAAAATGCAACCCTTGACTCCTATTTTGGGGGCATAGAGCAGGAAGAGGACTGTGAGGTCAGAAGTCCTGCTCCAAAAGCCCCAGGAGAAAACATGAGCGGGTTGCAGGCCATAGAGGACCTTAAGAAGGACTTTAAAAATCAAATGAGAGTGGAGGAAAAAAAAGAGAATGAGAAGGATGCAGGAAAAGTATGAAAGGTCAACAGCCTGACTGAGGAAAACAACACCTTAAAAAATAGACTAACTCAAATGGCAAAGGAGGCCCAAAAGGACAATGAGGAGAAGAATCCAAACAAACGAAAGATTAGAAGGCAATGTAAATATCTCATGGGAAGAACCACTGACCTGGAAAATAGATCCAGGAGAGATAATTTAAAAATTATTGGACTACAGGAAAGCCATAATCAAAGAAAGAACCTAGAAATCACCCTTCAAGAAATTCTCAAGGAAAACTGCCCTGATGTTTTAGATCCAGAGGGCAAAATAGAGGTTGAAAGAATCCCTTGATCACCTCCTGAAAAAAACCCCAAAAAGAAAACTCCCAGGAATATTATATCCAGGTTCCAAATCCCCAGATCAAGGAGAAAATACTCCAAGCAGCCAGGAAGAAACAATTTCAATATTGTGGAAACACAATCAGAATAGCCCAGGACCTGGCAGCTTCTACACTGAGGGATATGAAGGGCATGGAATATGATATTCAGAGGGCAAAAGAGCTGGGAATGAACCCAAGTCACCTACCCAGCAAAACTGAGTATTTTGTTTCATGGAAAAATATGGTCATTCAGTGAAATAGAGGACTTTCAAGCATTCTTGAGGAAAAAAAAAACAGAGTTGAATAGAATATTTGACATCCAGAAACAAGAAGCAAGAGGTGCCTGAGAAGATAATCAGGGAAAAGAAATCAAAAGGAACTTATCAAAGTTGAATTATTTACATTCCTACATGGAAAAACAAATACTGTAACTGATGGAATCTTTCTCAGTATGAAAATAATGGAAGGGTATATGGGCATATTAATACATATGTTCATGTGTGTATATATGTTTACAGGTATACATGGACAGAGGCACAGGTTAAATTTGGTGGGAAGGGATGATACTTTAGGGGTGAAGTTATGAGGTGAGAGAAGAAAGTGGCAAGAGGAGATGAGGAGAGACAGGGTGGGGTAAACTATCTCATGTAGAAGAAGCAAGGGGAAATGGCTGCAGGGGAGAGGAAGAACAGGAAGGCAAAAAGGCAAAACCATATTCTCATTGAATTTGGCTCAGGGAGAGAATGACATACATACTAAATGAGATATCTTACCCTGCTGGAGAGTATGGAGAAGGGGGATGATAGTGGGATGATGGAGGGGAGGGCATTCTGGGGGAGGGGAGGTTGGTAGTACCCACTATTGATGAGTTACAGGATCACAGTAGGGAATGGATCAGGTGGGGGGTGGAATGGGTGGGAGGGAATTATAAGCAGCCTTTTACAACATATCTAGTATGGTAATATTTTGCATAGCTATTACATGTACAACACATACTGAATTGCTTATTTTCCCAGCGGGAATGGGTGACAAGGGAGGAAGGGAATAGATCTGAAATTCGAGGTTTTAAAATTACATATTTCAAACATATATAAATACCAGTATTAATACTATTTTACATATATTTGGGAGATAAAAGTTCAGGCATTGGGGCAGAGAGTCATCTTGCCCTAATGGAAAAGTCGAAGGTGGTATGGGAGAAGATATGGGAGAGAGCAGATTGGATGAGGGCATATTTTGTGGGACTGCTATTCCAGGGTGGGGGGTAAAGGAAAAAATGGGGAAAAATTGTAACTCAAAATCTGGCCGAAATGAATGATGTAAATCAGAAATTTAAAATAAAAAATATAAATGATTTAGTATAAACTATTCCAGAGAAGAATGGAAGATATGTATGTGGGATATGGGCCTGGGGCAAGGGGAGGGGTGAGGGGAAGGAGTACATTAACATAAAAGGTGATTTTTTTAATTTATAAAAATGTTTATTACTAATTACTAATTAGCCATTTATAGGATCTCAGAATTGGAAGAGACTTCAGACATTTTCTTCTTTCTAACCTCTACATCATCCAGAATCCCTCTGAACAAATTTTGCAACATGGTCATCAATCTTCTGCTTGGAGAACCCCAATGTTGAGGGAACATACTCTAGAGGTATCATTCAGCTTTTGGATGGGTCAAGATGTGAAGATTCTTTGACAACTTTGTGTTGCTTTTATGGAGCGCATATATACCTCTGTTTTACTTCCCTACACTGTTTTCTTTATCTTTCACATGGGCCAAGCAAGGAAGGTCTAATCTCACTAAATATGATGGAATGTTTCACATTTGAAGACAATTAGCCCAGCCCATCCCTATACCAGGTTTATGTTATCTAGATTAAACATCCCCATTTCCTACAAATCATTCAGTACTTGGCTCATTTCTCAATGCTTTTACAATTTTATTTGTCTTACCAAATTATAGTACTAACTTTTTGAAAGATAACATTTGTCTGGAATCAAGATGAAATATGAATAATTAATGAAGTATTTATTAATCATCTACTAAAAGTTAAGCACTCTTCTAGGAATTAGGGATACAAGGATTAAATGAGACTGCCCCTGCCCTCAAAAAGCTTATGTACTATAAGAAGAGAGGACATGTGCATATGATCATATGAAAAAAAAAATCATGTTAATTTCGATTGAAGGTGGCACTACAATGAAAGATCTCACACGGAAGATGGAAGCTGACCTGTGATTTAAATAAAAGAAAGAAAAGAAAGAAGAGAGTAGAGATTGCATGCCAAGAAGTTACAAAGAACACAAGAGGAAGTAACCAAAATGATGAAGTTCCTTGAGTTCATACTATTTAGAAAGAACTAATAAACCATCTTGAGGTATTTAGTTTGAAGAAAAGAAGACCACTCTGTGTGACACAAGTCCCTAAGTATTGGTAGGCTTTTCATCCTGGGAGAGAAATTTAATTCTTCCTCAACTTCTTCTTCTCCTTCTCCCTCTCACTCTCTCTTTTCCCCTACCCCTACAAAGGGAAAAAAATTAGAATTGATGAGTAGAAGACATAAAAGGAAAAATAAAGTCAATGTAAAATATTTCTTTTAATATTCCATATAATTAAAGTTACTTTAGTATTCCATATAGTTAATATTCCATATAATGAAAGTGGAATGGTCTGCTTTGGTAGGTAACATGTTCCTTCTACTTCCCACATTGTGACCTTTACATCAAAGTTCAGATACCTACTTGTTAGTATGGTTCACAACAGGGACTATGTAATTTTTTTCTTTTTTTCATATACACTTAAAATATTTCAAGAAAACTTCTTTTTATTTCAATTTCATGTATTTTATTTTAGTCAGTTAAAATGTGGTTCTGAGAGAAGATTTTCACCAGAAGAAAAAGTGAGAAAATGAAAAAGTGGGGGTCCTTGAAACATAAAACATTAAGAATGCCTGCTATAGTTTTCAGAGGAAGAAATTAAAGATGTTTATAAGCATATGAGAAAATGCTTTAAATGGCTATTGATTAGAGAAATGCAAATAAAAACATCCCTGAGGCACCATATCTCACCAGTCAGATTGTCTAAGATGACAAAAAAGAAAAATGATAAATACTGGAAAGGAGGTGGAAAAATTGGAACCCTAATGCATCATTGGTGGAGTTTTGAACTGATCCAAACATTCTGAAGAGAGATCTAGAAATTTGGAAAGGGCTATAAGAAAGTTTGTATCCTTTGCCCCATAAATACCAATCCTAGGGTTGTATCTCAAAGAGATCACAGAAGTGGGAAAGGGTCCCTTATGCACAAAAATATTTATACCAGCTCTTTTTGTGGTGGCTAAAAATTGGAAATCAAGGGGATGCCCATCAATTGGGGAATGGCTAAACAAGTTGTGGCATATGAATTTAATGGTATACTATTGTGCTATAAGAAATGAAGAGCAGAGAGACTTCATAATAATCTGGAGAGATTTATATAAACTGATGCTGAGTGAGGAGAGCAGAACCAGGAGAACTTTGTACACAATTACAGATACATTGTATGTGTGATGACTAACTTTGATAGACTGGGCTCCTCTCATCAATACAAGGTTAAAAAAAAAACAGCAACTCCAAAAGACTCATGACATAAAGGAATATCTAATCCAGAGAGAAATGCAGGGTCTGAATGTTGATTGAAGCAAACTATTTGATCTTTATCTTTTGTGTTTTGTTTTGTTGTATCTTTTTTTTCTCATCATTCACTCCATTTGGTTAAAATTCTTCTTTACAACTTGACTAATATTTAATGTGTTGTTATTTGTAGAACCTATATCTTATTGCATGGCATTGGGACCTTAAACCCTCAGAGCACAAGATTTAAACAAATGGCTGTGGTAGAGTATTTAGAAAACTACATGTTGCAATCAGAGACCCTGGTTTCAATCTAATTTCTGCTATTGATAGAATCCATTAGTTGAAAAGAGTTGAAAAGGAACTCAGCTTTACCTCAGCTTGACCAGTCTGTGCCAAACCAAGGACATCTTCCACAACATCCCAGAAAAATTATGATATAGCCTCTGTTAGAAAGATGTCAGTGAATATAGAACCCACTACCCCACAGAGCAGGGGTATTGGAAAGTTTTTGTTTTTGTTTTTTTTCCTGAAACTCAAACTAAAATCTTCATAGTTATATGGGGCCAAACACCAATTGAGTTCCTCTCACAAATGACAGTCTTTTTCATATCTGCAGCAACTATTACATCCCCCTCTTCTCTTCTATGAGTTGATCATCTGAAGTTTCTTCTCTTAATATAACATGATTGTTGGTTCTTTCCCCTCTGTGGATATGTCCTAATTTTTTAATGAAAATATAAAATAATGTGTAAGAGACAACTGAGTGAATGCAGCCATTCATTTCTAAGTATCACAGGAGTATAGATCTCAAAGATTTGGGGGTACATGGGTTAGCCTGAGATCTTTGGACCTTTGTAATATTTTGAAAACTATATTTCAATATAATTGATCAATATTGTGACCCTATGTGTTTTATTTTATGTATTGAAAAACAATATTCTAATAAGGAGGCCATAGGTTTCATTAGATTTCTAAAAGGTTCTTTGAAACAAACAAAAACACTAAGAAACCTACTCTGCTCCCATTTTATAGATGAGGAAACAGATGTCACATAGTGAGTAAGTAGTGGGGCCAAAATTTCAGCCCACATCTTCTTATTTCAAACCAAGTTTTCTTTCTTCTACATGCTTGTTCTCTACAAGAAGATTATGTCAAAATAAGAGCATGTGTCCCTTTGGAATCAATTACACTGGTAATCTAGTTAAAGCAACACATTTGCCATGGGCATCATGTTCTCTTTTCTCACTGGAGATCATGGATTGATCTTCATCAGTAAGTTACTTAAGAAATTTCTTGCAAATGGAGGGGAAAAATATCTGCAAAATGCAGTTTGCCATCAGCCCCTGGGGCAATTTAAACTAAAGAGAAAGAAAATGAATGGAAAATGGCACATTCATCTATTTCTTTCTTCTGCCCTTGTCTCAAATTATCTATGATTTATCCTGTTATCACAATAATACCACCTGATATAAGAAACAACTGGACTGGACAGGAGGACCTTGTTAAAGTTGGCTGTATGTATGCCAGCACAGAACTTTTAATAACAGAGATGTACTGTTATGGGCAGGCATTTTGCCAATCACTCTACTAATAATATCACATAAAGATTTTGGGTGTGATTTTATAGAAGTGAAGTATAAGAGGTTTGAATTAAGGAAAAGAAGATGGTATTGAATTTTTGGGAAAAAATCCATTTAATTGAAAAGCAACCAAATGAACAACAAAATCATAATTGGATCCTGTGGGCTATATACCAGGGAAATAGTGAAGTTTTACAAATTAGGAAAGGAATTCACAGGGAAATAAAGTTGACTAGACAGGATAAATTTATGCCTAGTACAGATCATCAGTTATCTAGTTACTATTTACCACATCAAATTAAATATAGACAGACCCAAAGGATCACACTTGGTGGTGAGTTGGGGAGGAGAAAGGAGAAAACTGGCTAGAGTGGAATGGAAAACTAAAATGTATTACAGGAAGGTCACAGGCAGAGCCAGAATTAACATGAAAAAGCCAGGTCTTTTTCATAGGTATTTACAAGTGGGAAGAACTGATATCTCCCAGTGTAGAGTAACTATTCTGCTCTTACGGCCTTCTGGAATATTTCCCTCCACGGTTTTATGGTCCTCCCTATCTATAGTCTCTAAGATTACAGATTAGGCTGGTTATGTCCTCTATCATCCACAATTTCTGTCACCTAGGGTCAGGTGGAAGAATTGACAGATTAATTCATCCCACCTCTTTCTTTTAAAACCTCCATTTTTTGGTATCATGTAATTACCTATTATCTCCTTTAATATTTACAGTATTCTATCCAGGTCATTTGCCTTTGGTCATTCATAGACCTTCAGGCTTATCTCATAGTCCCACTCAATACCTTCCTTGGAGTCTCCTCTACCCCAAACTTTGTCTTCTATTGGACTTGTATATTAGCAATGAAATATTCACAATGCCTATGGCAATTATAAATAGTCTTATGTGGTTATTAATCACAAAATATACCAGTGTTTATATATGGGGGATAAAACTAGAACATTTATTAAAACACCAAGTAACTGAGTCCCAAAACCAGAAAGTCAAAGCCATCAGAGTAGTTATGAAATTGGCAAATGTAGTTAACAAAGTAATCAACCACAGGCTAACTCAGCAAAGGTCCTTCTCTCCCCACTCACAACAAATGCTCAGTGTCCAGGAAGCATGCTCCCAACAGCTCTGGCCCCCCACAGTTCCAGTCCCTGGCAGTCCCCAACAAGAGTACTTAGCAGAAATTCTGGCTGGCTCAAAAAGGGGTTTGCACCTCCACCTCTACCTCACTGCTGCCAATGCTGCCATTGCTGCCACCGCAACCAGTCACTACCAGAACTGTAGATTTGCTTCTGCTTCCTCTTGCCCCCCCCTTCCTCCTAAGTCAACAAGTCCAATGGGATATGGAAGATCTTTAAATCCCATAACCCTTAAAACTTGTAATTCCTTGACCTCTTGAACTCCCATGACTCTTGTCTCCAATAGACCTCCACCATGAATAGGTATACTCAGTCTACTCTGAGGCACAGCCACATTGTCTATAACAGTTAAAATTTCTACCAACAGTGCTGTCAGTGTGCCATTCATGATGTATATCAATACCTCACTTAAAACAGAGGAAGACCAGTGAAGCAGATTCTGTTTATGTCTCAGAATAAAAATATTCATCCTGTTTCTGCAATTGATTGTCTGCAAAATAATGAATTTTTAAAAAGATGGTCTGCTGTCATAGGGAGAAAATTAGCTGTTAGGTAAATAACTGCATTTATGGTTGGCCTTGGAATCAAGATTTCAAAACATATTAGACAATTTCTACCTGTGTGACTCTGGCTATATCTACTTCTCTCAGCCACCCTTTTCTGACCTATTAAATTATGGGATTGGACTAGTAAAACTCTAAAGTTCCCTCTAGGTTCAAATCTATAATCTTATGGTAGAGAATATGGTTGACTGCCATCATCGAAAAGACAAGAGGAAGAAAAGAAGACTCCCCTGACACATTGGATATTCTCTCACATGGAATATTTCAGGGAAAATGTTATTTTCTGGAAAGAGCCCTGGTCCTGGAATGAAGAAGATCTGAGTTCAAATCATAAATCTGATGCTTATTACCTCTATCTTCCTGATAGGACTCTTACTTCTAAAACAAATTACTTTTTGGGAAACTTCCAGTTCTGTTGAACTTATTGAAGGACAAGAAAATAATGAGAAAAGGAAACAAATATGGATGGATTATCATAGGTACAATTTATATTCCTTATGTTTTAATCCTTTGTGTCTAAATATAATTTGATACAGTAAAAACATGGATTACATCACAAATACATTAGATTATTTTTAGAGCATCTCTCACTGATTTTATTCATTAAATTAACTCAAAATTTGTTTCTACATCTGTAAACCAGATATGAATAACCTGTTTCCATTACATGTAGTTCAAAAAGCTTGTAGGCTCATTGTTATATAAGTATTTTGAGTATATACTTATGTGAAAAAATTGAAGAAAAGAATAGAGGTAGAATGGTGTTTTGGAAAGCACTCCAGATTTGCAAGCATCAGATTTTAATTTGAATACTAAATTGCCTAAATCAGTAGTCCTAAAGTTAACCTTACGTATCTTAGAGAAACCAGCTTTCTCAGTTTCCTATCTCAGTTTATTATCTGTGTGACCTTCTTTGTGCAGCTATTATATCTGTGAAATTAACAGTTTGGTTACAGAGCATGTTGGTTCATGCTAGTAATGTCTCTACTAGAGAGGATGAGGCTGGTGAATTTCTTGAACATAAGATATCTGATATGAACTGTAGTAAGCCTAATCAATCATGTGTCTGAAATAAGTGTAGCTAAAATGTGTGTGTGTGTGTGTGTGTGTGTGTGTGTGTGTGTGTGTGTGTGAGAGAGAGACAGGGAGAGAGAGAGAGAGAGAGAGAGAGAGAGAGAGAGAGAGAGAGAGAGAGAGAGAGAGACGGAGAGGTGGTGATGGTGGTGGAAGCTAGCTAAGGAAGGGGCAAGACAGGTGAAACAGGTCAAAGCTCTAAAGATGAGATTCATGGTCAGTTGCACTTCCCACCTACATGATATAGGGAGACTCAGTTCCAAAAAGAATTTTAAAAAAACACAATTTTGGTTAGATTCTAGAGCATTTCTAAAGTTCCTTCCAAGTATAAATCCTATAGGAAAAATTCATTGGGAAAGGTGGATGAAAAAGAACTGGTCATTTTAAAAAATATATTTCTAGAGAAAGATTATTGATGTTTCAATCAGATGGAAATTTACAAGTAGTATCCCAGACATGTTTTTCTCCAGTATGACAGCTGGGAATGCCTGCTGTTAGCTCTTCTTTGCCAGGTATGTATCAGAGGTAGATCTCTAGGGAAGATTCCATCATTATTATCACTGAATAAATATTTGTGTCAGACTGACCCACAATTTCACATTCAACCTTTACAAAACACATTTTAGCTATTTTAAATGACATCATTCAAACTTCTCTAATTAGGGGGAATATAGAAAATTCTTCTGCAAATTGGCTGTGCAAACATAGATTGATTATGCAAACAAACCCTTATCACAAAATACACACTGGGGGATTTTCATTCTTTATCTCTATCATTACTTTCACATTTGTAAACTTATTTTGTTTTGTATTTTATATTCAACAAAGCAAAATCATGAAGTTTTTGTTCTGAGGTTAAATTTTCTAGTATGATAATAGTATCTTAATTTAACTTGAGGACATGTAGTCTAATAATATCAATGAATGACAACAAAAGTTTATTAGGCACATACTCTTTTCAAGGGACCAAAGATACAAAGACAAAAGAAAATAAAAATAAACCCTTTCCTCAGGCATCAAACTTTCTAATGAAAGGAAGTTTACAGATCATCTCATCCAATTCATTCATTCATTAAAAAATCTTTTAATAATAATGTATATGCTATAATCTGTGTTAGAAATTTTTAAAAAGGTAATCATTTTTTTTGCTCTCATAATGCTCATCTTCTTTTTAAAGGCCTTCTGGTAGTCAAGATGGAAGAGTAAGCAGTAAACAGCCATAAATCTCCCCTATTTGCCTCCAAACAGCCATAAAATCATGCCCCCAAACAAATCCTGAAGCAACAGAACCAGCAAAAAGATAAGATGAAATAATTTCTTAGCACAAAAATCTTGGAAGACCAACACAAAAGATCTGATGGGCTGCCTCATTTGGGTAAAGGGGAAGTGTAGCACAAGACAGAAAGCATCCTAGTAAGTCAGCAGGAAGCTCCACCTCAGCAAACCAGTGAAGGATCTTGAATGCCTGTGCAGTAGAGCAGTGAAACCCTAATTCCAGGACTCCCACATGCATCAACATAGCCAGGAAATCGGCAGATTCCAGCTCTAAGAACCACCATATTTTTCAACATAGTTTCAGGCAGGTAAGTTTCTTCCAATACCCAGTCTCCATATGCTTCAGCACAGTTCTGGGGAAACAGGCATCCTCTAGCTTGACAAGAAAACACACTGGACCTCCAAGTGCTCCAGAGTATCGAAGGGCAAACAATTGCTATCTGGTGACCAGAACACCAAAGGGCTTTAGTGTAGTGCTAAGGAAATGCAGAAAAACCCACCTGGCCTCGGCTAATGACAGAAAACACAACTAGGACCACTGTTCAGCAGCAGCTAACTTGCCAGGCTTGTAGGGGCTCCAACAGTATAAGGCATTCCCCACCCCTTCAACACAGTATCAGATATGAGAGTACCCCATGGGCCTTAGGGAAATACCAGCAGAGTACCAGCTAAACAGGCCTACACTACAGTGTGCTACACTAGGCCTGTAGCACCTGGCACAACAAGCCTGAGACCTAGCCACTTCCATTGTGGAAGCAGAGATCAAATTTAAGAGAAAGGGAAAAGGAAAAACAAAAAGATTAGCAAACAACAACAACATGAATCTAACCATAGAAAGTTATTGTGGTGGCAGGGAAGACCAAGACACAAACTAAGGAGAGGATAACAATGTCAAAACACCTATCAGCAAAACCCTAAAAGAAAAATTGGAAGTTGTCTCAAGCCCAGAAAGAACTCAAGGAAGAACTCAAAAAGGAGTATAAAATCATGTAAGAGAGATAGGAAAAAAATTGGAAAAATAAATTTGAATAATGGAAGAAAATTTTGAAAATATAAAAGAATCAACAACTTGGAAAACTTCTTAAAAGTAGAATTGGCCAAATGGAAAGGCAGACAAAAAAATCCACTAAAGAAAATAACTTAAAGAGTACAATCAGTCAAATAGAAAAGAAAATATGAAAGTTAAAGTTAATTGAGGCAAACAGCTAGAAAGTTAGAATTGGGCAAGTGGAAGCTAATGACTATGATACATCCAAAATGAACCAAACACAATTTAAAAAAGGAAATATATATATATATATATATATATATATATATATATGTATATATATATACATACATATATATATATGTATATATATATACATATATATATGTATATATATATGTATATATATGATATCTCATGGGAAAAACAACTGACATACATAATAGACTCAAAAGAGACAATATCAGAATCATTGTACTACCTGAAAGACGTAATAAAAAGGAGAACCTATACATCATATTTGAAGAAATTGTCTTTGCATTTAGGTATAGTTGTGGGAAAATAGGGAAAGAACATTGTAGACCAAGGTCCCTAATGAATTGCTCATTAGGAGGAAACAAAATGGAGGATGTCACATGTTTTGAGTCCCTCTTGTTCAGCTATAAAGGGGGAGGGAGTTTTTGCTCTTGTTAAAACATTATTCTGAATTTATATCAATAATTCAAATTAGAATGAGAGACAAGTTGTGAACATCCCAGAAAAGGTCCAATGGATAGAGGAAGTACACAATGTGCTGGAGAACAAAGTTTTTAACTTTCTTGTTGACAATTCTGACCCCTCCCCTCTTTAGTCTTATTGTTTTTGATGTACAAACCTTGCCTTTTGGAAGTTTAACCAAGGTTGTGTCGTCCAGGATAAACTTGATGAAATTTTAGGTTGCCATGTCAGAAGGACACCAGCTCATATTCACCCCTGATTCCCTAGATGTGGCCTATGATCAGTTCTAGTCCACCTTCTTCCTTCCCCTTGGATCGCAGTGAGGCAGGCATGAATCTACACCCCTTGTCAGCCTGAATGTAGTTCCAGAAGATGAGACCTCCATCCATCTCCCCAAATAAATGCAGTTCCCCACTGTTTGAAGGGGCATTGATGAGGAATGAATGACTTTCACCCTTTTTTCTAAACAAATTTGGGTGCCTACTTTGTGAGGGTGGAGATGATGAGATTCAAATAGACTGATCAATAAGAAGCCCATTATTTCCAGTACCACTTAAAGTCAGTTTAAGAGATAATAATATTCCAATAGATGGGTCAATGAAATACCACAATTAACTGGGGCCCCCTACCTCAGTCAATAAATAAGTGGGTCAAAAACAAGTGATAGAAACAAAAATTTCATTAAAGAGAATGAAAACAATATGACAACATGACAAAATTTATGAGATGCAGCCAAAGTAGTACTATGGTTAATATTTATTTCTTTTAATCCACACATCATCAAGATGGTGGAAGGGGGTAGAGAAAAGTCAAAAGTCAATGAATTGGGAATGAAGCTAAAAAAAAAAAACACCGGAAAAAGAATAAATTAAAAATACCCTATTGGGCATCAAATTGGAAATATCAAAAATCAAAGTTGAAATCATTAAGATTGAAAATAAAAAAATAAGATAATAAATAAATATGGAAGCTGGTTTTATGGGGAAAAAATAAGATAGATTAGCCATTGGTTAATTTGATTTAAAAAAAAGAAAACCAAATTACTAGTATCAAAAATGAAATGCATGAAATCACCATCAATGAAGAACTAATTAAAGCAATAACTAACAGCTATTTTACCCTATTATTTGTCAATAAATCTGACAATCCAAGTGAAATTGATGAATGTTAAAAAAAATACCTAGTTCCACAGAATAGGAAATAGAATGCCTAAATAACCCCTTCTTAGAAAAAGACATAGAACTAGCCGTTACTGAATTACCTAGGGGAAAAAAAAAACCAGGGCAAGATCAGTTCAAAAGTGAATTCTACCAAAATATTAAAGAACAATTAATTCTTTTTTTTTAAATTCTTTATTAACTTCTGGTTTACATCATTTATTTCTGTCAGATTTTGGGATACAAATTTTCCCCTACCCATCACCCCAGAATAGTATTCCCACAGGATATCTCCTCATCAAATCTGCTCTCTTCCAGATCTTATCCCATACCCCCATTGACTCTCTCAGTAGGGCAAGTTGAATCTCCATGCCCCAAAGTCTGTAAAACTTATTTCCCAATTATATGAAAAAATAGTATTAATAATAGTATTTATACATTTTTACACATTTGATTTTAAAACTTTGAATTCCATATTCATTCCCTTCCTCTCTTGTCACCCACCTTTACTGGGAAGATAAGCAGTTCAGTATATGTTGTGCATATGCAGCTATGCAAAACATCACTATAGTAGATATATTGTAAAAGACCAACTATATTTCTCTTCCTCCTATCCCACCTCCCACTTGTTCTATTCCCTATTTTGATCCTGTCCCCTCTCATAAGTGGCTGCTTCCAAATTCCCTCCCTGCCTTCCCTCCCATCCTCCCTTCCATCATTCCCCCTCTCATCCCCTTCCCCCCTACTCTCCTGTAGGGTGAGATATCCTATTTAGTATGTATGTCATTCTCTCCCTGATCCTAATTCAATGAATGACCATATTTTCTCCTGAATGAGGATACTCAGTTTTGCCGGGTAGGTGATTCTTGGTTTTAATCCCAGGTCCTTTGTCCTGCAAAATATCATATTCCAAGCCCTTCAAACCCTCAGTGTAGAAACTGCCAGATCCTTTGCTTTCCTGATTGCATTTACACAGTATTGAAATTGTTTCTTCCTGGCTGCTTGTAATATTTTCTCCTTGATCTGGGAATTCTGGAACCTGGCTATAATATGCCTAGGAGTTTTCTTTTTGGGATCTTTTTCAGGAGGTGATTGGTGAATTCTTTCAACCTCTATTTTACTCTGTTGTTCAAAAATATCAGGGCATTTGTCCTGGAGAAATTCTTGAAGGATGATTTCTAGTTTCTTTCTTTGATCATGGTTTTCAGGTAGTCTAATAATTTTTAAATTATCTTTCCTGGATCAATTTTCGAGGTCAGTGGTTTTTCCCATGAGCTATTTCACATTGCCTTCTATTCTTTCATTTGTTTGGATCTGTTGAACAGCACTGTCTTCCCTTTGGTCCATTCTAAATTCAAAGGAATTTATGGAATTAATTATTAATTAACCTCCAGAAGTCATCTCAGTGAGCCTTTGAGATTCTTTTTACATCTGGCAAATTTGGCTTTTTAAGGCATTCCTCTCCATATTGCCTTTTTGAGCCTCTTTTGCCATTTGAGTTAGACTATTTTTAAGGTGTTATTTTCCTCAATCAGGCTGTTGACTCTCATTTCATACTTTTCCCGCATCCTTCCCATTTCTCTTTCTAATTTTTCCTCCACTTCTCCTATTTGATTTTCAAAATCCTTTTCAATATGGCTTTTAACCAGCTCATACTGTCATTTGGGGCTTTTGGTGCAGGAGTTCTGACCTCACAGTCCTCCTTCTGTTCCATGCTTTGATCTTCTTTGCTCCCAAAATAGGAGTCTAATGTTGAATTTTTCTGTTAATTTTGTTTCCTTTGCCTAGGCATGTTGCCACTCAATTACATGACTTTTGGGCTTGTTGTCACAGTAGGACTCTGCCACCAGCCAGGGGAGCTTCCATCCCAAACATTGGGGTTTTCCCAACTGCCAGAGGTATTAGTTGGGTGCCCCCTTTGAAGCCCCCACAGACTCTGCCAAGCTGGTCACAGACCCCAAGACCTCCACCCCAGAGCACAATCCAGATCCAAGAAGGTTAAATCAAGAGCAATTACTCCCAAGACTGTTCGCTGGATCCTCTGACAATTAGCAGGGCAGGAACTGAAGTTGCTGCATGTGTCCTTGGGTGTGCTGAAGCTTCTCAGTGCCTTCTTACCCCCAGGGAAAGAGGCCACCCAATCTTGCAACCAGTCCCAAAGGTCCATAGGGCTCTGACCTCTCACTTTGACCTAGGCATCTATGTGTTGATAATTCTGGAAATGCCACAGCTACAGGTGTTCTGGGGTCCCTCCAGCCAGCTGCTGGTCTGGCCACCCTGGGGCTAAAACCTCAGACTCAAGCAGACCTGGGCTCAGTTCCCAGAGTGCTGTGCTGTCTTCTCCCTGCCAGGCTGTCGGACTGTCCTAAGTGGGAGGTTAGCTTCTCTGTGTCATTATGTGGGTTTTCTACCTCCAGGAGTCATTCAGAGTCCCCCTTTTACATAATTTTGAAGTACTGTGGGCAAGACCTCTGTGGAAGTGCTGTTTCTACTCTGCCATCTTGACTCCACTCCAAGAACAATTAATTCTAATTACTATATATATATTCTAATACTATATAAACTATTTGGGGAAAAAAGGCAAAAAATGTACCCTACAACACTCTTTACAACACAAATATGGGGCTGATACCTACACCAGAAAGAAGTAAAATAGGGAAAGAACATTGTAGAACAATTTCTCTAATGCATAATGTAATGCCAAGCAAAATAAACTCCCAGGTTCTGATTATGCACTCAGTAACTCTCCATTTATTCAGCAACAGATTAAGGCAAAACACTCACAGAAAATAGAAAATCAAAATACAGGGTAACTCAATCATTTAGTAAGTTTTCAGTCCAATAACAAAATACAAAAGTCAAAATACTCCACTCCTAGGTAGTGAATACATTTAGCAAATCACAAAGTTTAACTCCTCAGTTTAATCACAAAATACAAAAGTCAAATTACTCCACCCCTGGGTCACTTCAATTGGAGATTAGTTTCCAATCATAAACAAAGTACATTCATTTCTTCAGTCACAAAGCACAAAGTCCATCCACCCCTAGGTCACAACTAGGTTAAAATATCATCATAGCACTCAATACCCTAAGTGAGGTCTTTTCTTCATCTTGGCCTGAGGCAAGTTCTCAGCAGTCTCTGATCCTGGGAATATAAGACTTGCAAAGACACAACAGTGATTAATTTTGCCACAATCCTCATCAATTCACTCTCTGCTTGTGAAATTGAACCAGATCCAACAACAAGGTCATATGAATGAGCAAAAATCATCAGTACAGTCCCTGGAACCCTGAAGGCATCAAAAAGACTCTTCTCCAGGACATCTGTAAATATTCAATAAGAAAATCATCTTCTAAACAGACAGCAAGGTCCCAGGACTTCTGCAACAACAGCAATATTCTCCATCAGCAGATGAATCTAACAAAGCAACATCAAAACAGTGAGACCAAGTACTGGCACAGCAGTTATTATTCCTCCCAGTTCAGTCCTCAGTTCTCATTTCTCTCTCTCCAGCAGTAGCAGCAGCCTCCAAATGCTAGCTCCAAGAAAATCTTCTGGCCTCTCTCAGTTTGGGCCTCTACCTATACATGGCACCAGCTCCTCCCAGTTCGGCCCCCTCTTGTCATATCAATAAATCCATCCCACCGTGGAGCTCACAAACTTTGTGTCTTAAGACAACCCAAAAACCAAGCCAATAAAAGTGGATCTTTAAATCCCATTACCATTATGCACAGATGCAAAAATTTTGAACAAATCACTACCAAGAAAATTCCAGGAACTTTTCACAAGGATAATACACTATGACCACGAGGGGTTTAGACAAGTAATGAAGGGTTAGTTTAATATTAGAAATACTGTCAATATAATTGATCATATCAGTAACAAAAGCAACAGAAATCATATGATTACCTCAAGAGATGTTCAAAAAGATTTTGACAAAATGGAGCACCCAGTCTTATGAAAAATATGTGAAAGCATATGAATAAAGGGCATATTCCTTAAAATGATAATTAGTATCTAAAATCATCAGCAAGCATTATCTGTATTGGGGAAAAGCTATTAGCCTTCCCAATAAGTTAAGGTGTAAAGCAAGGATGCCCATTATCACCACTATTATTTAATATAGTAATAGAAATACTAGCTATAGCACAAAGAGAAGAAAAATAAATTGAAGGAATTAGAACAGATGATGAAGAAACAAACTGTCACTCTACAGATTATATGTTGGCATATTTAGAGAACCCTAGAGCATCAAGTAAAAAAAATATGAAATAAATAACAAGTTTAGCAAAGTCACAAGATATAAGATAAAACCCCCATAAGTCAGCATATTTTCTTTATATGAACAATAAAGCCCAGTAGTAAGAGGTAGAAAGAGTGACTCCATTTAAAAAAAATTTTTTAGAAATGCTTTATTAGCTTCTGTTTTAAATCATTCATTTCTGCCAGATTTTGAGTTACAATTATTCCCCCCCCCCTGCTGTATTTCCCCTGCCCACCCTCCCAGAATAGCAGTCCCACAAGATATCGCTTCCTCCAATCTGCTCTCTCCCATACCTTCTCCCATACCCCCTTCCACTTTTCCATTAGAGGAAGGTGAATCTTTGTGTCCTAATGCCTGCACATCTTATCTCCCGATTACAAGCAAAAGAATATTAATAATAGTATTTCTATATATTTGAAACATTTAATCTTAAGACCTCTAATTTCAGATCCATTCCCTTCCTCCCTTGTCACCCATTCCCTCTGGGAAGATAAGTAATTCAGTATATGTTGTACATGTCTAGCTATGCAAAACATTACCATGGTAGATATATTGTACAAGGCTGCTTATAATTCCCTCCCACTCATCCCACCCCCTCCTGGTCCATTCCCTACATGATCCTGTCGCTCTTCTATAGTGGGTACTTCCAACCTCCCCTCACCCCAAGGATGCCCTCCCATCCATCATCCCTCCTCTCATCCCCCTTCCCCCTATTCTACTGCAGGTTGAGATATCCCATTTAGTATGTATGTCATTTTCTCCCTGAATCAAATTCAATGAGAATGTGGTTTTACTTTTTTGCCTTGCTATTCTCCTCCTCCATTGCAACCACTTCCCCTTGCTTCTTCTACATGAGATAGTTTACCCTACACTGTCTCTCCCCATCTCCTATTGCCACTTTCCTCTCTCACCTCATAATTTCACCCCTTGAGTACTCTCCTTTCCCAACAAATTCAACCCATGCCCTCTATCCATATATAACTGTAAACATATATACACACATTCACATATGTATTCATATGACCATACACCCTTCTTCCATTATTTTCACACTGAGAAAATTTCATCAGTCACAGTTATTGTTTTTCCATATAGGAATGTAAATAGTTCAATTTTGATAAGTTCCTTTTGATTTCTTTTCCCTGATTACCTTTTCAGGCATCTCTTGCTTCTTGCATCTGGATGTGAAATTTTCTATTCAATTCTGTTTTTTTTTTTCCTCAAGAATGCTTGAAAGTCCTCTATTCCACTGAATGACCATATTTTCTCCTGAAACAAAATACTCAGTTTTGCTGGGTAGGTGACCCTTGAGTTCAGTCCCAGCTCTTTTGCCCTCTGGAATATCTTATTCCATGCCCTTCGATCCCTCAGTGTAGAAGCTGCCAGGTCCTGAGCTATTCTGATTATTTTTCCACAATATTGAAATTGTTTCTTCCTGGCTGCTTGGAGTATATTCTCCTTGATCTGGGGATTCTGGAATCTGGCTATAATATTCCTGGGAGTTTTCTTTTTGGGATCTTTTTCAGGAGGTGATCTGTAGATTCTTTCAACCTCCATTTTGCCCTCTGGATCTAAAACTTCAGGGCAATTTTCCTTGAGAATTTATTGAAGGGTGATTTCTGGGTTCTTTCTTTGATCATGGCTTTCAGGTAGTCCAATAATTTTTAAATTGTCTCTCCTGGATCTATTTTCCAGGTCAGTGGTTTTTTCCCCATGAGATATTTCACATTGCCTTCTATTCTTTCATTTGTTTGAATCTGTTTAACAGTATCTTGATTTCTCATAAAGTGACTAGCTTCCATTTGCTCTAGTCTTACTCTGAAGGAATGAATCTCCTCAGTGAGCTTTTGAGATTCTTTTTCCATCTGGCAAATTCGACTTTTTAAGGCATTCTTCTCTTCATTCCCCTTTTGGGCCTCCTTTGCCATTTGAGTTACTCTATTTTTTAAGGTGTTATTTTCCTTAGTCAGGCTGTTGACTCTCATTTCATACTTTTCCTGCATCCTTCTCATTTCTCTTCCCAGTTTTACCTTTACTTCTCTTATTTGGTTTTTGAAATCCTTAAGGTTGTCTATGGCCTGTAACCCCCTCATATTTTTATTTGGGGCTTTTGGTGAAGGTTTTCTGACCTCTCTTTGCCCCCCAAATAGGAATCTAATGTCGAATTTTTCTGTTTATATTGTTTCCTTTGCCTAGGCATTTTGCGGCTTAATTACTTGACTTTTGGGCTTGTTGCCACAGTAGGACTCTGACACCATACAGGGGAGCTTTTGTCCCAAATGTTGGGGTCTTCACAACTTCCGGAGGTATTAGTTGGGTGGCCTCTGTGAAGCCTCCACATGCTCTGGGAAGCAGGATGCCCACTCCAAGACCTGTTCCCCAGACCGCAATCCAGATCCAGGGAGGTTAAAGCAAGAGGGATTACCCCCCAAGACTGATCACTGCATCTCCCTACAGTTCGCAGACCAGGAGCTGGAGCTGCCTTTGAATCTGCAAAAAGTCATCTGTGCCACTTCTCCTCAGCTGCCTTTCACCCCCAGGGGAAGAAGCTGAAGCGTTCCCCAAATACTGTTCCCAAAGTCCAAATGGCAATAACCTCTCACTTTGTCCTAGGAATGTTTGTAATGATAATTCTGGAATTGTCACAGCTGCTGGTGTTCTGGGGTCCCTCCAGCCCCCTGCTGCTAGGCCAGCCTGGGGCTAAAACTGCAACTCAGGTGGGCCTGGGTTTGCCTCCCATATAGCTGTGCTGTGCTGAGCTGGCCGCTCCCAGAATGTAGCACTGGCCACTCCCTGCAGGGCTGCCTGGCTCTCCTCAGTGGGAGGTTAGCTTCTCTGTGTCATTCTGTGGGTGCTGGAGCTCCAGAAGTTGTTCAGAGTCCACCTTTTACATGGTTTGGAAATGGTGTGGGGGAGAGCGCCTTGGAAGTTCTGTTTCTACTCCAGCATCTTGCCTCCTCCCCCAACAGCAATATTATATAATGATCATCTGTGAATGCTTCAGCTATTCCCAGTAATAGAAGAAGTTATTATGAAAAATGTTATCCACCTCCAAGGAAAGACTTAATGAGTATGAATGCAGATTGAAGCATTCTTTTTTCTTAATTTTTCTTTTTGTTGTTGTTTTTCTGTGTTTTATTTTACAAAATTACTAATATGGAATTTCTTTTACATTAACAAACATGTTTAACATATATTAAATTTCTTGCTTTTTCAATGAGGTGGGGGTAGAGAAAGGAAGGAAGATAATTTGGAACTCAATTTTTTTAATGTTAAATTGTTTTTGCTTGTAATTGTTAAAATTGCTAAAACAAAAAAGACATGATGAACTGGGTGCTTTCAGAAAAATCTGAGAAGAAATTTATAAACTAATATACAGTGAAGTAAATGAAACTAGGAGAACATTGTACAAAGTACTATCAATATTGTATGATGATGAACTGTGAATGACTCAGCTATTGTTAGTAATACAATGATCCAACACAATTTTGAAGGACTTATGGTGAAAACTGCTAATCTCCTCAAGATAAAGAATTGATGAAATCTAAATTCAGATTGAAGCATACCTTTTTAAATTATTTTAATAGATTTTTTGTCTGTTTTCTTTTGCAACATGGCTAATGCAAAATTATGCTTTGCATGGCTATAAAAGTATAATCTCTAGCAAATTTCTTGCCTTCCCAGGGAAGAAATAAGGGAGTGATGAAGAAAGAGAATTTGGAACTCAAAATTTTAAAAAAGGTGTTAACATTGTCTTTGCATATAATTGAGAAAAAATAAAGTAAGACTATGTGGAAACATATATATCATACATAACCTCTTCTCAAAAAAGAATAGGAAATAGTCTAATCATATGAATAGATAGTTTCTGAAGAAGAAATGAAGGCTAACATAGTCAAAAGAAAAAAAATGCTGTAGATCACTAATAATTAAAGAAATTAAAATTAAAATAACTTTGATTTACCATCTCACACCTATCAGAGAGATTAACATGAGAGAAAGGAAAACAATATTATTTTTTTTTTTGCAGGGGGGATGTGGAAAAATTTGGACCCTAATGCACTGTTGATAGTTGATACAGTTGTTCATTTTGGTCCACAAATATTTTACACACACACACACACACACACACACACACACACACACACACATATACATATATATATATATATATATATATATATATATATATATATACAGAGATATACATATTTGCATACACACATACACTTGTGTGTGCTTATATATATTTGCACAGATATATACATATTGTGCTTATGTGTATTTCTCACAGGTTACTCAACTCCTTTTCACAAGTAGATACTACAAATTCTAGCATAATTCTCAATTAATACCAATTTCTAGACCTGTTTTGTGATTATATTGGCTCAGGTTAATCGCAATGAGTAAAGTCCCCATATAGTTCTCTATCTATATCCTACAAACATATTTTCGGAAATGAAGTTGGAACTCAAAATTTTTTGAATGTTAAATTGTTTTTGCTTGTAATTGTTAAAATTGCTAAAAAAAAAAAAAGACATGATGAACTGGGTGTTTCCAGAAAAATCTGAGAAGAAATTTATAAACTAATGTACAGTGAAGTAAATGAAACTAGGAGAACATTGTACAAAGTACTATCAATATTGTATGATGATGAACTGTGAATGACTCAGCTATTCTTTTTTTTTCTTTTCTTTTTTTTTTTTTAAGCAATTGGGGTTAAGTAACTTGCTCAAGGTTACACGGCTAGTCATTATTTGTGTGTGGGTGCTTATTTTCTGAGGCCAGATCCGATCTCGGGTCATCCCAACTCCAAGGCTGGCGCTCTTACTCACTGTGCCACCTAGCCGCCCCTTTTTAGGGCAATTGGGGTTAAGTAACTTGCCCAAGGTCACATGGCTAGGTTTTTGTTTGTGTGGGTTAAGTGTCTGAGGCTGGATCCGAACTCAGGTCCTTCTGACTCCAGGGCCGGAGCTCTATTCACTGCACCACCTAGCCTCCCCTAACTCAGCTATTCTTAATAATACAATGATCCAACACAATTTTGAAGGACTTATGTGCAAATGTAAACTAGCATTATATTTCTAAGTCTTGGCATACTCTTATCTCATTTGAAAATCATACATTTCTGAAGATTTTTCTCATCTCTCCTTATATAGAAAGTGAATTGTATTTTCACTCCATGTCTGGATTATAGAAAGGAGAGAAGAAGAACAGCATATAGTTTGTGTCCTTAAAATGGTTTGGGTATTTTTAGATAACACAATACAGAAAACTCATAGTCAGTAACTAGAGAGCAAAATAATTAGGTCATTTAGCATGTTGTTACAATACAATAGGCGGATTCAAATCCTGAAGTTTGACTCCTTTCACTTAAAAAGCATTGTATGTTCATAATAGAAGCATATATAAACCACCAACACAAAACCAAGTAGTTACACCTTGGTTGACATTTTTTCCATTGAGTTTATTTTTGAGATTTACATCAAAATTACAAACAAAATTTATACATCTTAAACACTGTTTACATTCGTGACCTGCACCAACTTGAAAATGAGCACTTACCCCAAAATACTATTTGCTTAAGAATCATGTCATGGTAGTTGGCTCTGTCAGAGAGTGTGGTATTGAACAGTTTCAGGTAAAAACCAAATGTCACTGAAGTGATACATTCCTCTAGATCTTCCTTTAATCAATTCAGCATGCAAAAATAATTAAACAGTTAATATATTCCAGATACTTCACTAAATACGAGGAAAACAAAGAAAGACCCCAAAAAAAATCACTTCAAGGAGCTCTCATTCTAAGTGGGGAGCCAACATATAAATACTTATATGCATATCCAGTTTAAAGAAGATAAGCTCAGAGAGGAGGCTTTTATTATCAAGGAGCTATATGAAAGCTGTCCTTTAGAATATGAAATTTAAACTGAGTAATGAGGGGAGATGACAGGGACCCTAAACTGTGGAACTGAGGAAGGAGAGAATTCTAGAGATGGGGAACATTCAAGGCAAAGGGACAGACATGAGAAATGAAATACATTGTAAATTCTGATTGAATTGAGCCCTGATGCAGTCATTCTGGGACTTCTTCAATGATCATCATCATTAGAAAGAGTTCACACATTGAAGAAGGGTATAAAGAAAATGGATGCAGAATATCTGTAGCCCACTTTGTAATTTGAATTTGGGTGAACAGATTGTTGAATTTGTCCACAAGTACATACATCTTAGTCAAGCAGTACAGATGGACAATGAACTATCCCATACTTGAATAAAAGCAAGCTAGCAGAATATACTGGGTTCTTTCTTTCTTTCCTTCTTTCTTTCTTTCTTTCTTTCTTTCTTTCTTTCTTTCTTTCTTTCTTCCTTCCTTTCTTTCTTTTTTCTTTCTTTCTTTCTCTCTTTCTTTCTTTCTTTCTTTCTTCCTTTCTTTCTTTCTTTCTTTCTTTCTTTCTTTCCCTCTCTCTTTCTCTCTCTTTCTTTCCTTTTATCTTTCTTTCTTTCTTTCTTTCTTTCTTTCTTTCTTTCTTTCTTTCTTTCTCACTTTTAATGGTACCAAAATGATCCAATGTATAAGAGCCATTTTTTCATTTTGGAAATAAAATAATATTACTGACTTCATTTGTCTATCACAATCTTTTTATCCCTCTCTAGATGAAACTCTGTCTTGTAGCAAGGAAAAATAAATAAAGAAAAAGATCTGTTCTAGTGATCAAGGCTGACAATGTCTCCTCAAGGTACCACAGAATTTGCTGACCTCTTTGTCATAAGGATTATTTATATTTAAATAAGAGTTATCAAGTAGTGTTGTTTGATTTACCTCAGTAACTAAGATGTCAACTTCCATTTAACAATCTCTTGTATTTATGTTTGTAATTATGTATAATGTTTTCTTTCGGTTTATTCCATTCCTCATCATTTTATATAGAGGCAACATGGTACATTGTAGAGAAATCTAGCTCAAAGTAAGGAAAAAATGGGTTCAAGTCTCATTTCAGATGTATAGTAGCTGTATGATTCTGGACTTTTCACTTAACCTTGGCAACTCTTTTTTTTTCTTTTTCCTTTTAAATTTATTTATTTTTGGTTTACAACATTCAGTTCCAAGAGTTTTTGAGTTCCAAATTTCCTCCCCTCCTTTTCCTTCCCCACTCCCACCCTCAAGATGGCATTTAATCTGATATAGGTTCTACATATACCTCCACATTAAACATATTTTTGGAATAGTCGATTTATAAAGAAGAATTATAACCAATGGTATGAACCACGAAAAATAAAACATGAAACAGAACAAAAAAGAGAGCAAATAGTTTCCTTCTATCTGTATTCAGACTCTATAAATTTTTCTCTGGATGAAAGTAGCCTTTTCCATCTTGAGCCTTTTTGAGTTGTCTTAGAACCTTATAGCAATTCTTAAAGACCAGAAGTTTCAGAGAAGGCAACAAACTTGTATTTTCAAAGGGAGATTACTCATATGGAGGCTATGTATACAATTAGAAATACAAGTCTCCTCCCTATCATAATTATTTCATCCAAAATTTCCTATTTTTATTTTAAAATGAATTTAATTCCCAGTAACTTTTCATTACATTCATATAACACAGTTTTATTTTTAGTCATTCCTGAATGGATGAACATACATCTTATTAGGCCCAATATTCTTCTCATCTTGGTACATAGCTATAGTTCATTGGTCCCTGTTATCTAAAGAATAAAAAGCTGAATTTGAGCTGACTTTTTCATGCTCTTAGTTCAAGCTATTCATAATGTTAATGGGAGTTGAAGACCTTCCCTGTCCATTAATAGGCCTCACCTGGAGCCCAATAGGAGAAACTTGACTAGGGGAGGTTTGTTTTTCAGGAAGTCCCACACATTTTGCTACTTTTTTAATTAGGCAGTGGGTCACGAGGATTGTGGATGTCCTCTGACCCTAAAAAATGTATACATACATACATACATACATACATACATATATATATATACATATATATATATATATATATATACCCTGAGCTTAGCAGTTTGCCTTGTGGTTTATTTATGGGAAAAGTGTTCAAGTGATATAGCCAGATGAGACTCTGTGTAGCTGTTGAGGAGCCCCTAGCTTTGAAAACCCAGGTGTTGCTTCTTCTCTCTCTAGTAACTATATGTATAGCTTTGGTCGGACAGTTAGAAGTCTTGTCTGTTGATTTGTGTTTTCTCTGTATTTTTTCTGCTTGTAATTTGTTTGTATTTTCTCTTACGTTCAAGTTACTGAATTTTTCTCCTGAACTAAATGAAGTGTGTGTGTGTGTGTGTGTGTTTGTGTGTGTGTGTGTGATTAAATTAAGATTTATGTCCCCTTTTAAGTTGCTTTCCTTTAGAAAATCATATCAAAGAACCTGTGCTATCAGCCATCCTGTTATTCTAGGATGCTTGCTATTACAATATTCTCCCTCAAGGTGTAATAGATTGTCTCCCAAGGTGATGGTTGCTCCTCAGTCGAAGTCTGCGAGTAAAGGGTGAGTGAACATTTCTTGACTATATTAAATAGGGAAGATTATTTTCTGAGTATTTGTTGGGAACCATAATAACAATAGCTATGATGATAATAATGGTATATTATATATTATATGCCAGATATTACTCTAGGTGCTTTACAAATATTATCTCATTTGATCCTCACAACAAGCTTAGCACATAGGTTGTTTTTTGGCCCACTTTACAGGTGAGAATAGAGAAATAGAGGATAAATGACTTACCTAGAGTTAGAGAGCTAGTGAATGATTGATATCACACTTAAACTCAGGTCTTCCTGACTCCAAGTCTAGCTCTGTTTCACTGCACCATCTAACTCCCCCAACTAGGGACTAGATAGCCCTTGAGACCAATTCCTACTAATAAAGGCTTGTTTGATTTCTATGAAATAGGAATTGTTACTATTTGGTAGACTCTCTGTTTTATTGATTATTAAAGGAAAAACAAATTTACTATCGGACATTTAATAAGCAGACAGTAAAAATGTTGATGTTAGCAAAACAAAACCTCAACAGATAATTACTAACCTGGTGAATCTCTTTGTGACTATCTTTTCAAATACTGGAAAGATTACATTGTAGGACTCAATGGTCTCTAAGGTCTCATCCAACTTTAAATGTGGTGTCCTGTAAAATAAAAGTTATAATTTTTTTTAATATTGCAGTAGGTTCTGTGCTCTATAAGCAAAACAGAATCATAATAGCTCAAAAAAATGTGGAATTAACAAATTTAAAGATATCTCCATTCCAGATGTTCATATGGACTATTAGTGCTTCACTTCTCATAGATACTTCTCAGTTCTTTTTAGATTGATAAGTCACAGTTAAGACAAACTGTACCTTGACACCATGGTATGATATTTTTTCCACTTCAAGCATAAAGGACAACAACAGGCTTTGGTAGCTGACCTGGGCAAGCACAGAAATACATTTAGATGGGTATGTCATAGAACGTTTGGGATATTAGCCACCACATTTCAAATTTACTTCCTCATTTTTACATCTATAAAAATGACACATGGTGGGGCGGAGCCAATATGGCGGAGTAGAAACAGCTCATCCAAGCCTCTCTGCTCCCAGATTCCCCCCAAACCATTTAAAAGGGGACTCTGAACAACTTCTGGAGCCCCAGCACCCACAGAACGACACAGAGAAGCTAACCTCCTGCTGAGGACAGCCCAGCAGCCCTGCAGGAAGGACCAACGCAGAGGTCTGGGACCTGGCAGCACGCAGAGCGCAGAGCGCAGGAGCCGAGCTGAGCCCAGGTCCCCATGAGCCGAGGTTTTAGCCCCAGGGCGGCAAGGCCAGCAGCTGGCTGGAGGAACCCCAGAACACCAGGAGCTGTGGCGACTCCAGAATTATCAACATAGACATGCCTAGGACAAAGTAAGAGGTTAGTGTCCTATGGACTTTGGGACCTGTATTTGGGGAATGCGTCAGCTCCCTCCCCTGGGGGCTAGAAGCCGCTGAGGAGACACGCCATTTTGTAGTTTTCAGAGGCATCTCCGGCTCCCAGCCTACAAATCGTGGGGAGATCCAGCGATCAGTCTTGGGGGGTAATCGCTCTTGCTTTAACCTCCCTGGATCTGGATTGTGATCTAGGGTGGAAGTCTTGGGTGTGTTTACAGCTTGCCAGAAACGGAAGTTGCCCCCCACACATTCGGGATGAAAATTCCTCTATCTGGCCTTAAAGCCATAGTGTGGCAACAAGCCCAAAAGTCAAGCAATTAAGTGGCAACATGCCAAGGCAAAGGAAACAGAAAAATGCAACCCTAGACTGCTATTTTGGGGGCATAGATCAGGAAAAGGACTGTGAGGTCAGAAGTCCTGCTCCAAAAGCCCCAGGGGAAAACATGAGCGGGTTGCAGGCCATAGAGGACCTTAAGAAGGACTTTAAAAATCAAATAAGAGAAGTGGAGGAAAAATTGGAAAGAGAAATGAGAAGGATGCAGGAAAAGTATGAAATGAGGGTCAACAGCCTGACTGAGGAAAACAACACCTTAAAAAATAGACTGACTCAAATGGCAAAGGAGGCCCAAAAGGGCAACAAGGAGAAGAATGCCTTAAAAAGTCAAATTTGCCAGATGGAAAAAGAATCTCAAAAGTTCACTGAGGAGATTCATTCCTTCAGAGTTAGACTAGAGCAAATGGAAGCTAGTGACTTTATGAGATATCAAGATGCTGTTAAGCAGATGCAAACAAACAAAAGATTAGAAGGCAATGTGAAATATCTCATGGGAAAAACCACTGACCTGGAGAATAGATCCAGGAGAGACAATTTAAAAATTATTGGACTACCTGAAAGCCATGATCAAGGAAAGAACCTAGAAATCACCCTTCAAGAAATTCTCAAGGAAAACTGCCCTGATGTTTTAGATCCAGAGGGCAAAATAGAGGTTGAAAGAATCCACCGATCACCTCCTGAAAAAGATCCCAAAAAGAAAACTCCCAGAAATATTATAGCCAGGTTCCAGAATCCCCAGATCAAGGAGAAGATACTACAAGTGGCCAGGAAGAAACAATTTCAATATTGTGGAAACACAATCAGAATAGCCCAGGACCTGGCAGCTTCTACACTGAGGGATCGAAGGGCATGGAATATGATATTCCAGAGGGCAAAAGAACTGGGAATGAACCCAAGGGTCACCTACCCAGCAAAACTGAGTATTTTGTTTCAGGGGAAAATATGGTCATTCAGTGGAATAGAGGACTTTCAAGCATTCTTGAGGAAAAAACCAGAATTGAATAGAAAATTTGACATCCAGACACAGGAAGGAAGAGATTCCTGAGAAGGTAATCGGGGAAGAGAGATCAAGGGGAACTTATCAAAGTTGAACTATTTTCATTCCTATATGGAAAAGCAATAACTGTGAGTGATGATATCTTTCTCACTATGAAAATAATGGAAGAAGGGTGTGTGGTCATATGACTACATATGTGAATGTGTGTGTATATGGTTACAGTTATATATGGATAGAGGACATAGGTTGAATTTGTTGGGAAGGGAGAATACTCAAGGGATGAAATTATGAGGTGAGAGAGGAAAGTGGCAAGAGGAGATGGGGAGAGACAGGGTAGGGTAAACTATCCCATGTAGGGGAAGTGGATGCAAAGGAGGGGGAGAATAAGGAAGGCTAAAAAGGCAAAACCACATTCACATTGAATTTGGTTCAGGGAGAAAATGACATACATACTAAATGGGATATCTCAACCTGCAGCAGGATAGGGGGAAGGGGGATGAGAGGAGGGATGATGGATGGGAGGGCATCCTTGGGGTGAGGGGAGGTTGGAAGTACCCACTATAGAAGAGGGACAGGATCATGTAGGGAATGGACCAGGTGGGGGGTGGGATGAGTGGGAGGGAATTATAAGCAGCCTTGTACAATATATCTACTATGATAATGTTTTGCATAGCTAGACATGTACAACATATACTGAATTACTTATCTCCCAAGAAGGAATGGGTGACAAGGGAGGAAGGAAATGGATCTGAAATTCGAGGTCGTAACATTAAATGTTTCAAATATATATAAATACTATTATTAATACTCTTTTGCTTGTAATAGGGAGATAAGATGTGCAGGCATTGGGACACAAAGATTCACCTTCCTCTAATGGAAAAGTCGATGGGGGTATGGGAGAAGGTATGGGAGAGAGCAGATTGGAGGAAGCGATATCTTGTGGGACTACTATTCTGGGAGGTTGGGTAGGGGAATAATGGGGGGGAAATGATTGTAACTCAAAATTTGGCAGAAATGAATGATGTAAAACAGAAGTTAATAAAGCATTTGTTTAAGAAAAAAATGACACATGATTGGACAATGTACCTGCAACATTAACAGTTCTTTTTCAATAGTGAATTCTTTAAGGATTTATGAACAGTGAAAAAACAATCCTAACTGATAGATTGTCAAGAGATTTTTTTCATACTATCTTATTGAATAGGGGATTAGTGTACTAGAACTACAGTACAGAAAGTATGACATTAAATCTTACCTCTCATGATTTCTGATTGTATGATTTTGGGAAAGTCAAAATTTCTCTCTGTCTGGGTTTTCTCATATAAAGGAATACCATAATCACTGCCTCAAAACGCTGTCTTGGGATCTCAAGTGAAAAAGCTATATAAATTACTTTGTAAATAATATTTATTAGCATAGTATTTTATGTTTGCTTGCATATATATATATATATACATATGCCCATGCATATTGATTTTGTGTATAATGTATATAGTACACATATATTGCATATTATATACGTCATATTTAATATACACATATATTATATATAATAGGCCAAAAGAAGAGCATTTAGAAATCCAAAGAAGGAAATTTGGAACCCATTTAGGAACAAGAATGTTCTTTTAAGCAGGAGACTGTAGTTTTCAAAAAGTGTAGAAATAAATGACAGAGAAACATTTTTATATCATATTTTCATAGACGGAAGAGTCAAAGTGATGCACCGCAATTATCTCTGAATTTGGAATCAGATGGAGCATGTTTGATTTTTGACACTATAACTTAAAACTTACATAACTTTGGATCAATCTCTTAACGTCTTCGGACGTCTAACTCCTTATTAGTAGAACAAGGGTTTTAGACTTCATGTTATCTTCTAAGATTCCATCTATGTCTAAAATTCTGGACAAGGAAGACTTCAGGAGATAAGTGTCAACCTGTCCCATTTGATGAGGATCTACCTTTTCAAAATTAAAATCAGGGTCACTCTTGGCATTTTCTCTTTTCCTGGGAATCCTAGGACTGTCTCTCCATTCTGACAACTAAGCCAAGTTTCTCAATTATTTCCCCTATCCTCTGAGGACTTTTTGGAAAGTGTGTATTAATGGATGAAATGAGTTCTTCTGAGCTTATCCAAGTGGTGTGTTTATACAAGGTGAAGAGAGATAACATTCACTGATACATATATATATAGGAGAGGCTGCTAGAGATTTTGAAATTTTTTGCCAAGTATCAGCATAATAAAGCTGGATAAAGCTCACTGCACAGCAGGCCTGGAGGTGATGGATAAAGGATCCCAATCCTGGATCATCATGAGACTTCATTACTGTGCTGGCATGAGCATCCTATTAGGAATAAACTGTAAGCGGAGAGGGCTAACTGGGTTTTGTGGAATGTATGTTGTCCACGACTTTTCCATGGCAGGGCTTGTTAAGGAACTCAGCCAGCTTCCTCTAGTAGAGCTTTCTGCTGTTAATAAAAGGTGATGTTGAAGAGAATCACATTGAAATAAAAACCTCCTTCTTCAACTTCTATGTTTGTTGCAGAAGGTTTCAGACATCATATTGTAATGTTGAATGGGGTAAATTCCCTAATAGGAGAAAGTTGCATAGTTTCAGGTTGCTAAGCAAACTGTCTGTGTCTGTTATCTCCTATTAATTCTACTGACCATTCCCCATAGAATTCTGTCTTTCATCTCTTGAATGTTCCTTCATACAAACTAGCTGCCTTTCCTCCAAAGAAGCCCCTGCTCCATTCTGTCTCCCTGCAGAATCACATTTTTTAGTCCCACGTAATATCTGTTTTTAGCCATCACACACTCTGAATTGTTAGAACCTTCCTAGACCAGTTATTATTTAGTTTTCATTTTCTGTTGTCTTATCTAAGGACATGTTTTCTTTATTTGAACTGGGATCATTTAATAATTTTTTTGTCTTTGTATTTTCAGTGCCTTGAACAGTTTATGCCACATATAGGGGATGCATAATGTTCAGTGTATAGAAATTTGTTGAAAATATTATTTATAATTTTTGTTATAATCACAAGACAAACCTAGCATAACAAACTAGGCCTCATGTCAGGAAGACCTGAGTTTAAGTCCAGCTTCAGACACTTACTAATAATGTGAACCTGGGTCACACAAAGACATCTAATTCATTTTTTATCTCAGTTTTCCTTCACTGTAACAATAGCTGGTGAAGGAAATGGTAATCCATTCCAGTATCTTTGCCAAGAAAACCAAAAATCTAAAAACTAGTGAAATTGACTGAACAACAGTAAACAACAACAACAACAACAACAACAAAAATATTTTCCCTTTTCTCTAGATATGAGTTTAAATATTTCTTCATTATTTTCATATTGCTTTTACCAAGGAGTTATTTTTTTCTATAGTTTTCTTTCATTTCTCTCATGTCTTTCCCTACTTACTCTTTTACTTCTTTTATTTGATTTTTAGAATTTCATATTTTTTTGCTTTTTATAAGATCTCTTTTAGTTCTTCCTGTAATCCTTATTGGGCATGTACAATCTGCATTTTTCTTTGGGAATTGTAGCTATTTTGATATTGTTATTTTATTCTGAGTTTATGTCTTGATCTTTCCTGCCCTCATAATTGATTTTTTGGTCCGATTATTTTTCTGTTGTTCATTTCCCAATTTTGTTTTGTTTTTTTCTTGACTTCTAACTTTATTTAAAAGTTTGATTTTGCTCTCTTGGGGTTGGGAAGGCACTTCCCAAGCTTCAGGCTTTTTAAAACTGTTGCTTTCATAGCAAGTTCTGGTGACAAATTTCCAAAGTTTCCAAGTTGGTGTGATCTTAGGAGAGGCATGGACAAAAATTTCCTAGTCTGCTTTATGGATCTTACCCAGTAATGAATCCTGTTTCCGTGTGACCACAACCACTAACAATTTACTATCTGTCCTGGAACTATTATCAAGAATTATGGTACCTGAACTCTTTTCAACCTGGAGATGTGACTAGAGAAGCTGTGAAATCTCATTTTTAATATGTTACTTTCAAATGTCTAACATATCTTTCAGCTCCAGCATTCTATATTCTAATATCCATACCAGCACTACCTATCTATAAGTTTCTCCCACCTCTTATGTTATATGCATTAAGGAACCCTTCAGTTCTGACTTTCCATATCTAAGGCCTTTCCCAGCTCTGACCTTCTATGACCCTGTGTTATCTTTTCTGAGAACCCAATGCACCCACCATGTAATAATTGGCTTCTTATTCAAATTAGCACAACAGTGGTGCAGCTGCTTATGGGTCCAGATTTCTATGTTGAGGAAAAGAGTTTAGAGGGTAACATTTAGAAAGGAAATGAGAATTCATTTGGTGTCTGGTGTTAATTAAATGCCTTCTCAGAATAAATATTGGCTTGAGTTGTAGGCAGTAGTTAGTGGATTTTTTTAATTGAAAAAAAAAGGAAGAATTCATATGCATGCATGAATGTATATATGTACATATGCATGTTTGCATATGTATTTATATTATAACCATAATTGTTGCACTTGTCAGTAGAAAAATATATAGCCCAAATAAAGTTAATTTGTATTCAAACATGGCAAAGCACTTCACATATATTATTTGATCCTTACAATTATTAAGATCTGGACCTCAGTTCATTCAGCAACTTACCAAAGATTTTATGACTTGAATTAAAAACAATCACAATTTTAAAAAAAAATTAAATCATAAGATTTAGATATATAAATTTTGTTAGAAACCAATCAATGTGGTGCAAAACCTTGATTTTACTGATTAGGAAAGCAGAGGGAAGGAAAGTTGGGAATTGATTACATGTTTCAATAACTCTAAATTGAGGAATCTTTCTACTATATTTTTATCTTATTTAGTAAGCTATTTGATTGAAATCATCCCTTTTCTCTAGGGATGTACTCCAGAATCATAACTGTTCAAGGATCATAACTATTCAAATTTCACATTTTTCATAACTTTTTAAAATTATCATATTATTGTTTATCTCATCTTATTGGCAATTTAGAAGGTCAGTTATATAAGATTTAGAATTAGATAGAAATCTATAGACCAAGTAATCCAATCATTTTATTTAATTAGGAGAGTGAAACCCAGAAAAATAAGCCCATAAGTAGTAAAGAATGAAGACAATATGTAAACTCTGGGGGTGGAGCCAAGATGGGAAAGAAAAAGCAGGGACTTGCTTGAGGTCTTCCCCAAGGCCCTCTAGATACCTGTAAAAATGAATCTAAGTAAATCTTAGAGCTGCAGAACCCACAAAATGACAGCATGAGATGAATTTCTAGCCCAAGACAACCTGGAAATTTAACAGGAAAAGTCTATTGCACGTAACTGGAAGAGAAGCACAGTCCAGTGTGGGCCCCACCAACACAGTTGCAGTTGGAGCAGGTCTCAGAGGACAGAATTACTGGCAGCTGTAGTGGTTTCCAGACTTCTCAATCTACAAACACCAAAGACTATGTAGAATATCAGTAGAAAAACTCTATCAGACCTGGGTGAGAGAGGAGCATAGTTGACCCCAGCCTTGGGATGGCCGAGGTGGTGGGTGGCAGCAGAAGTAGCAGCAACAACAGCAGCAGCTGCTGCTTCTGGAGCTTCTGGCCCACAAATGGTGTAGGAATCAGGCGATTGATCAGAGGGGATTGCAGGGATCTCTTTGCTGGTGCTGAGGCAGGATTCTCTTACTTTGCCATTTTTAGATCTGGGTCACAGTCCTGGGTAGTGGTCCTGGTTGAGGAGGAGCACTGGTTTGGCAGAGGTTGTGGTGATGGTAGAGTGGGAATACTCGTTTCAGTTCCAGGGCAGAAAAGAGTGCTTGTATTCATTCATAGAAAACTGAAAATTCACAGCCCCCTAAAAGTATGTCTGAAAACAGCTACACAAAACCCCTGAAGTTTGGGACAGGACAACCTACATACACACTGGAATCAGAGTCATAACTTAACAGCGATAGAAAGTCAAGTATTTGGCTGGGAAAATAAACAGATAGAATTTAAAAAAACAGACAACAAAATCTTACCTTGGTGACAAAGAAGATCAAATCATACAACCATAAGAAGACAACAAAGTCAAAACTCCTACATCAAAAATCTCCAAGTAAATGATATAAACTCTGTTCTCTGAACTCGAAGCATTGTGTTCATTCAATTATTAATTATCACAAGTTTCTTTAGGTTTCGGTTAATCATATTTCCCCATATTTGTCTCTGTTATATACTGGGCTTTCATGACATTAATTTCTCCTGATTCTCCCACTGACCATGATTTTTCATCTCCTTTGAGGATTCATTATCCACATCACATCCATCAACTACAAAGATATCTTTTTTACCTTTTTCTCTCTACATTCTTTTGATGATCATAGTAACAAAATGGAACTAATTGGGTACTCTAAAATATGGTGCTTAAGCTCAAAAGGACCTTGTTTTTAGCAAGGCAGTCCTTTTATATTCCCCTAATCCATTCATTATCTCCTATCCACATTGCTTCTTTAAAATATTTTCATTCTTCCTCAAATGTCCCATGGCTTCCTGTTCTCCCATATTTTTAGCTACAAGTTTTGCTCATTTCACTGAATCAATTAAATCAATTTATCCATAGCTCCTCTTCTTTTTCCATATTTCATATCACACAGATGTCTTCTATAATTATATTCTTGTTCATTCCTATTTCAATTGAAAAGGTATTCCTATTCCTTGTCAAGACAAACAGCTCTACAAGAACAAGTGATACCCTTCCACCATATTTCCTATTACCATTCCTGATCTCTCACTAATCCTCAGTTTTCCCATATCCTAGCTGCTTCCCTAACTCTCTACACATCCATGTTTCCAGCATCCTTAAACAAATAAAAAACTTCTTTGTAACATTCATACTCATTAGGGAACATTCCCCCATTCTCATCTTTCTTGATCTTACTGTTACCATTTATATTTCTCATTTCTCTTTGATCCAATATTTCTAATACCACTATAATTATCATATTAATAATTAGTATCAGCTGAAAGATAAACTGTCTATTAAGATTTCATGCTATTAATTTGATATCTTCCTCATGCAATAACTATTTGGAAGCATCATTTTCCTAGGTTAGTTGTTGAGCAACAATTGTTAGGCCAAAGTATGGGTTTTCCAAGCCTTTCTGGAGAGAAAATCATAAAAATTTCCTCATCTGTAAAATTTGGGGATAAGAATGGATTATCTGTAAGGTCCCTTTTTTTTTAAATCAATAATCCTATTATCTTTTGCATCTTGGATTAAAAGTCACAGTTTGATTTTAAAAGTGTTATCTTTGCCATTGTTATTTCTTATAATTGGAGAGATCACAAAGCATTACAGAGGTTTGTCACAGAGAAGAGAGATAGTCTGTTCAATAAAGTTCTAGAAAACAAAACTAGGAGAATAAGGTGGAAATTGTAGAATGGTAGATCTTGGAATGAACCAAGTGTGTGGGGGGAGGGGGGAATTTCTATAAACTGGAGGTGTCTGGAAGTAACCTGCCTAAAGAGGCTTTGGGTCCCCACCTCACTACGGATCATAAAGTGAAATTGATAGAGAACTCGTCAGGTATATGACAGAAGAAATTTTATTCTGATACAAGTTAAACTAGATGAACTCTGCTGAGATGAGATCCCTTCCACTGCTAAGATGTCGTAATTCTAAGTGTGCAACTGCTAGTAGGCTCTATAACAAAGCCGACCTTGAAAAATGGTTAGAAAAAAAATGGTTAGAGAAAAATTATGATAAAATCACCCAATTGTATTGGTTGTATTCATTAAATGAAAGGGAAGATGTAAAGATAAATGGAGTGGGCATAAGAAATAATTTTCAAGGTCAAGTTAGGAGGAATTTAAAATACCTAATTTTTCATATCTCTCCCCCAGGTCATTTCTGGGGAGTACCCCAAGCTCTTGCTTGTCTTTTATTGGGCCACAGGTATAATTAATCTTAGAGAGTCTTGTGAGTGAATTTAAATAGATGGCTTCAATGAAAATAAACATAAGAGATTTAAAAAAAAGTTGGAAGTTTGAAAATACTGAGTGGTCAAGGATGGTTTTGAGAGAGATAGATATGGTTTCACAGGAGAATGGTGAATATAGGAATTATAGTCAAGATGACCTGGATTAAATTTCCATCTTTAACACCTTTTCAGTGACCACAGACAAAAATCACTTATATTCTTTTAGACCAAAATAACTCTCTAAAGTGAGTTACTACACACAAGTTGCTAATCTGAAAAGGTGGAGGGTGTCTCCACATTGGAAGTACCCTCCAAATATGAAATTACATATTCAGGCCCCAAAGGGTGTTGTTTTATCTAAACAATTTAAAAATGGCTTTGTGCTTGTAATTTTTAAAATGATATATTTAATAATTTAATAATATTTCAATATTATAAATTTAAAATCTATTTATTTATGTAAATATAGGTGAGCATTTTATCCCTCCAAATTTCTGCCCACACAAAATTCATTGATGGACATTATATAATCAAAATATCTCATTGTATTAGTGACTCAAACCTCAAACCCAGTGAATTTTCATCCAGATTCACATATATATATATACTTAAATCATATTAGAGATTATATTTCAATATCTTACAATCACAGATTTGGAGAGTGTGCATAGATATCAAACTTTCCCTATTCAGCCCATAGATAGACAGGTCTTGATCACAAAACTGTTCCTTTATGATTGTCCTGAGGAGCTGGAATTCAGGCAGTTTAAAATACTAAGGGGATACTGAACCCAGACCCTAAAGTGACTCACTGGAGTTTTGGGAGAAACCAGGCATAGGCTGGTCTACTATGGCTTCATTTTACTCTTTAGCCATTTTCTTGCTACCATGAACATCCCTTCTCCTTTTCCCCATCCCATATTCAAATTCTGAAACCACTAAATTAGGAATACAGTAAAGAATCACAGGGCAAAATTAAGCCTAATGCAGCAGGGGAAAAATGTTCATTCAATGAAATAGAAGGATTTCAAGTTTTCATAAGGAGAGCAAAAATTTGATCTCTAATGTCAAGACCCAAGAGAAGCATAAATACATAAAAAGGGAAAAGAAAACATGAATGATTCAATTGAACCAAAGTGTTTATATACCTATGTGAGAAAAATGATACTTATAATTAATAAAAAATATGTATCACTTATAGTACAGCTAGAAGGAATATGCATAGACAGTACAGATCTAACGTGTATTTGAGGGAATGACATTAAAAAAAAAAATATTAAGGGGGCAGCTAGGTGGCTCAGTGAGTAGAGCACCGGCCCTGGAGTCAGAAGAACCTGAGTTCAGATCCGGCCTCAGACACTTAACACACACAAACAAAACAACCTAGCCATGTGACTTTGGGCAAGTTACTTAACCCCAATTGACCTCCAAAAAGCAAAAAAAAAAAAATTAAGGAATGAAAAATAGTAGTATACAAGATGCAGAAGGAAGGCCGTGGTAGAATAAGTAAGTTATTTCACATGAAGAGTTGGGAAAAGCCTTTCACTATGGAGGGAAAGATGGGAGGGTGGGTAATAGGCATTGCTTGAAACTTACTCTCATCAGTCTTGGCTCAAAAATATTCACACTCAATTGAATATAGAAATCTGTTTTACCAAACAGGGAAGTAGGAGTACATTAAGTAAAGGGTGGAGGACTGACAGAAGTGAGAACAGATCTAGGGAGGTGGTAGACAGAAGCAAAACACTGATAGAAGGGAAGGGCTAAAACAAGAGAGAGGGCAGAGAGGAGGAGAAAAAGGTTGGAAAGAAATACACAGTAATTCTAACTGTGAATGTGAATGGGATGATCTTTCCCATAAAATGGAAGTAGATATCAGAGGGGATCAAAAAAAAACAAAACCAGAATCCTAGATTATGCTTTCTATAAGTTATATACTTTAAATAGAGAGGCATACACAGAGTAAATGTACTAGACTGGAGCAGATTCTATTATGCTTCAGTTGAAGGGAAGAAAAAAGCGGGATTACTAAATCCTGATCTCAGACAAAATGAAAGTAAAAATAGTACTAACTGAAGGAAATAAGATAGGAAAGTCATCTTGCTAAAAGTTACCATAGACAATGAAGCAATATTTATCCTAAACATGTATGCACCAAGTGGGGTATCATCCAGATACTTAGAGGAGAAGCTAAGTGAGTTACTGGAAGAAATGAACAGCAAAAGTATACTAGTGAGGGACCCTTTTGGAAGTTGATAAATGCAGTCAAAAATAAACAAGAAAAAAAAAACTAAGTATGCAAATAGGATATCTGAAAAAAAAATAGATATGAGAGACCTTTTGAGAAAACTGAATGAGAACAGAAAGCAACATATTTTCCCCCCTCAGGAATATGGCACCTACACATAAATTGACTATATATTAGGGCACAAAACCTTCAACATCAAATGTAGAAAGGCAGAAATAATAAATATACTCTTTTCTGAATCATAATGCAATAAAAATTACGTTCAGCAAAGAACAGTGGAAAGATAGATAAAGTTTTGTTAGAAACTAAATAATCTATTCCTGGAGAATAAATGGGTCAAAGAACAAATCATAGTGAACTAAACTAGGTACTACACTACTGTTCCCACCACACTAACTCTGGTTCTGTACCCCATTGAATAATCAAAAGGTTCAATGACCCTTAAGACTTAAGACAATCAACTTAAGAATTGTTTCCACAGGACCCAGGAAGACCTGAATTGTCCACACGTGAAACTGCTGTGGAAACTGCCAAAAATGATTGTGTCATGGTCCAGACCACTCATTTTTTTTTTATGTATATATGACCGGCCTTTGCAGGTTCGGGAAAACGGGGGTTCGGGAGGAGCTTCCTCCTCCAAACATTTTCTTCACTCTGAAATTAATTAAACTTCTGTTTAATCCCTGACTCACCTGCCTCTAGCATGTTCTATTTGGCTCCAGTCAATCCCAGTTTAGGTGCTGATTCTGGTCCAGTTTACAAGAATTTCCTCTACAGTATCCACGAAGAACTGATCATCTGGCCTCTCCTTGAAGACCTCTGATAAGTAATACCTTACTAACACCCCACATAGTCCAGTTCATTGTATGAGAAATATTAATATTAGAGTTTCTAAAACCTAGCCTAGCCCATTCTTTGAATTGATGAGGGAACTGAAACTCAGAAAGGAATTTGCTTACTCCATGTTTGTAGTACAGCTAAGTTGTGCGCTGGAGAGAGTGCTTGACTTTGAGTGAAGAAGATCTGAGTTCATATCCTTATTCAGACATGCAAAATTAGGATAACTAGTTGGTCTCTAGGGTTGCTGGGATTATTAAATGAAATAATCAAGTAGTATAATTCACATATCTATAAAACACCATATCAGTAGTTAAGTAGGTGGTAGGTAGCAGTGGTGGTAGTGGTGGTGAGTTGGCTATTCTTGTGAAGAGAAGGACTAGGACAAAAACCTAGGTGCTGTGATTCCAAATAAAATTTCCTTTATACTACTGCCTTAGGGGGAAAAAAGCCTATTTGTCAATTTGTATGCACACATGCATGCATATATGTTTATATGAGTCTATGTGTTTTGTGTATGCATTTGTATATGTGGGTTTTTATGTATGCATATACATGTGTATATATGTATGCTGATATGTATATATATATAAACACACATATATATGTTGTGTGTATGTATATGTATATGGTGATATAAATATATATTTTTTCCTTTCTTTTTTCAAATTGAATGTGAATATATCCTTGATTATTATACACAAAACCAATATTCTGAGGTATCTTTCTGGTGATAATATAATCAAGAAGCAAAAGAATCATGAAATAATCAAATAGCCAAATATACTTTTATGACTTTATTTGATGATGAGTTCATAAGTGAATAAATGGTATTCTGATAAACACTTATTCATCAGAGACTGAAAAGCAAGTAGGACCAATGATATACACCTGTTTTTTATGACATGCATATATTCATTGAATTTCTGGGAAATAATTTAATCACTTTATTATGATGATGCCTTAATTACTGTTCAGAGTTTAAAAGTACTAATGCATTTTTCTGGATGAAACCTGTGTTTTAAAATAACTATTATTTCAGTCAGCTTCTCCTCCACCCTCCATTTTTCTTTTGTCTGCAATTCCTGGGGTCAAGAGTCATTTTAGGGCCACCAAACCACAATTTATAGATAAACATTTTTAAAGGAACCAAAGCATTCAGATTAAGCACTATAATGAAAGCTTTAAAATTACAGCAGACATTACATGCAGATGGAGGGCATTTTGGTCACACAGATGAAAATCTATCATGCAAATGTACCAAAACTGAGAAAATTAGACACAGGGATTATTAAAGACTGTATTCAGATCTACCCCTTAATATAAAAGGGAATTCCTTTAAAACAATAAAAAGGGGAAAGTTTATTTTTGTCAAGTATATTTGGGGTTAAGTAATATAGGCTTGCATTTCAGATATGTTCTACTACTATTCTTTTTTGGGCGAGGTGAGGAAGGGAAGAAGGTGGCATCCATCTCTGTGATTTCATTAATATTGTGAATTTCCATTAGGTAATTTTCTCTTATAATTTCAATGGTCAATGGATTTGTAAGCTATAGATTAGGCCAGTTGCCTGGAACATTGGGAGGTTAAATGATTTGTCCATGGTGTCAGTGTATAACATGAGCAGGCTTTGAGTACAGGTCTTACTCACTATACCAAGCTTCCTATTATTTTTTTTCCAAATGCTTTATTAACTTCTGGTTTACATCATTCATTTCCACCAGATTTTGAGTTAGAATTTTTCCCCATTTTCCCCTACCCACCACCCCAGAATAGCAGTCCAACAGGATATCCCCTCTTCGAATCTTCTCTCTCCCATAACTTCTCCCATACCCACTTTGACTTTTCCATTAGGGCAAGGTGAATCTCTGAGCCCCAATGCCTGCACATCTTATCTCCAAATTACATGCAAAATAGTATTAAGAACAGTAATTATATATATTTGAAACATTTAATTTGGAAACTTTGAATTCTAAATCCATTCCCTTCGTCCCTTCTCAACCACTCCCTCTGGGAAGATAAGCAATTCAGTATATGTTGTACATGTATAGCTATGCAAAACATTACCATAATAGATATATTGTAAAAGACTGATTATATTCCCCCCCATCCATCCCACACACCACCTGGTCCATTCCCTACTTTGATCCTGTACCTTTTCGAAAGAGGTTGCCTCCAACCACCCCTCCCCCCAGTATGCCCTCCCCTACATCATCCCCCCTCTCATCACCCTCCCCCCTACTCTCCTGCAGGGTGAGATATCCCATTTAGTAGGTATGTCATACTCTCCCTGAGCCAAATTCAATGAGAATATTGTTTTGCATCTTTGCCTTCCTGTTCTTCCCCTCCCTTGCAACTACTTAGCCTTGCCTCTTCTTCATTAGTTTCCCCTCTGCTATATCTCCCCATCTCCTCTTGCCACATTACTCTCTCACCACTTAACTTCACCCCTTAAGCATCATCCCTTCCCGCCAAATTCGACCTGTGCCCTCTATACATGTATACCTGTAAACATATATACACACATTCACATATGTATTGATATGCCCATATACCCTTCTTCAATTATTTTCATATTGAAAAAAGTTTCATCAGTCACAGTTATTGTTTTTCGATGTAGGAATGTAAATAGTTCAACTTTGATATGTTCCTTTTGATTTCTTTTCCCTCTTTACCTTCTCAAGCATCTCTTACTTCTTGTGTCTGAATGTAAAAATTTTTATTCAACTCTGGTTTTTTCCTCAAGAATGCTTGAAAGTCTTCTATTCTGTTGAATGACCACATTTTCCCCTGAAGGTGATTCTTGGTTTTAATCCCAGGTCCTTTGCTCTGAGGAATGTACTATCCCATGCCCTTTGATCCCTCAGTGTAGAAGCTGCCAGGTCCTGTGCTATTCTGCTTTTGTTTCCACAATATTGAAATTCTTTCTTCCTGGCTGCTTGTAATATTTTCTCCTTGATCTGGGAATTCTGGAACCTGGCTATAATATGCCTAGGAGTTTTCTTTTTGGTATCTTTTTCAGGAGATGATGTGTGGATTCTTTCATACTATATTTCACCCTCTGATTCTAAAACATCAGGGCAATTTTCCTTGGGAATTTCTTGAAGGATGATTTCTAGATTCATTTTTTATCATGGTTTTCAGGTAGTACAATAAATTTTAGATTGTCTCTCCTGGATCTATTTTGCAGGTCAGTGGTTTTTCCCATGAGATGTTTTACATTGCCTTCTATTCTTTCAATTGCTTGGATCTGTTTAACAGCATCTTGATTCCTCATAAAGTCACTAGCTTCCATTTTCTCCAGTCAAATTCTGAAGGAATGAATCTCCTCAGTGAGCTTTTGAGATTCTTTTTCCATCTGGCAAAGTTGGCTTTTTAAGGCATTCTTCTCCTCATTCTTGTTCTGAGCCTCTTTTGCCATTTCATTTAGTCTATTTTATAAGGTGTTATTTTCTTCAGTCAGGCTGTTGACTGTCATTTCATACTTTTCTTGCATCTTTCTTATTTCTCTTCCCAATTTTCCCCCACTTCTCTTATCTGCTTCTTAAGGTCCTCTATGGCCTGCAGCCAGCTTGTATTTTCATTTGGGGCTTTTTGGCCAGGATTTCTGACCTCACAGTCCCCCTCCTGTTCTGTGCTTTGATCCTCTTTGCCCCCAAAATAGGATTCTAATGTTGAATTTTTCTGTTTATTTTGTTTCCTTTTCCTAGGCATGTTGCAGCTTATTTACTTGACTTTTGGGCTTGTTGCCACAGTAGGACTCTGCTACCAGACAGGGGAACTTTTGTCCCATATATTGGGGTCTTCTCAACTGCTGGAGGTATTAGTTGGGTGCTCTCTTTGAAGCCACCACACACTCTGGCAAGCTGGACACACACCCCAAGATCTCCACCACAGACTGCAGTCCAGATCCAGGGTAGTTAAAGCAGGAGCGATTACCCCAAACACTGATCTCTGCATCCCACTACAGTTCTCAGGCCACTGAAGGTGCAAAATGCCGGCTGTGCTGCAGCTCCTCAGTGGCTTCTCACCCCCAGGGGAAGAAGCTGATGTGTTCCCAAATACTGGTCCCAAAGTCCATAGGGCACTAACCTCTCACTTTGTCCTAGGCATCTATGGGTTGATAATTCTGAAAACTCCACTGCTGCTGGTGTTCTGAGGTCCCTCCAGCCAGCTGCTTCTCTGGCTGCCCTGGTTCTAAAACCTCTAACTCATGCAGTCCTGGGCTTGGCTCCCAGAGCACTAAGCTGACTATTCCCTGCTGGGCTGCCTGGCTGTCCCCAGTGGGAGGTTAGCTTCTCTGTATCATTCTGTGGGTTCTGCAGATCCAGAGGTGGATCAGAGTGCCCCTTTTACATAATTTTGAAGTGGTGTGGTCTCTACTGCATTGGAAATGTTTCTTCTCCACAACCTTGGCTCCACTCTTTCCTATTATTTATTTATGCAAATGTTAATAAGAGCTAATATTGAGGTAACCCATTACCTTTTATGAAATGGTATAATATGCTAATGACCTTGAGAAGTGAAAATCCTGAGGACTTCAACTTCCTTATACGTAAAATGAATATTGCAATATTTTAAAATGTATTTACTATTTTCTTTTTCCCAATTACACATATGAACAATTTTAATATTCTTTCTTTAAAATTTTGAGTTTTAAATTTTCCCCCCTTCCCCACTTCATTGAAAAGGCAAGCAATTTGATGCAGTTTGTACATGTGTAATCAAACATATATTTCCATATTAGTCATATTGTTAAAGAAAGCATAGAAAAAACAAGAAGAAAAATAAAGTTTAAAAAATTCATTTTGATCTTCATTCAGAATCCATCAATTTATTTTCCTCCTCTGGAGACTAACAGCATTTTTCACAAGTTCATTGAACTTGTCTTGGATCATTGTTTTGCTGAGGATTACTGTAATTCACAGTTGATCATTGTTACAATAGTGCTGCTATAATGCATAGTTTTTCTGGTTCACTGTATCAGTTAATATAAATCTTTCCAGGTTTTTCTGAGCACATTCTCCTCATCATTTCTTGCATTATAATAGTATTCTATCACAATCATTTGCCATGACCTGTTCAATCATTCCCCAATCTGTTGGCATGCCCTCTATTTCCATTTCTTTGAAACCACTAAAAGAGCTACTATGAATATGTTTATACATAGAGATCCCTTTCTTTCTTTCTTTCTTTCTTTCTTTCTTTCTTTCTTTCTTTCTTTCTTTCTTTCTTTCTCTTTCTTTCTTTCTTTCTTTCTTCCTTCCTTCCTTTCTTTCTTTCTCTTTCTTTCATTCTCTTTCTTCCTTCCTTCTTTTCTTCCTTCCTTCCTTCCTTCCTTCCTTCCTTCCTTCCTTTCTTTCTCTTTCTTTCTTTTTTACTTTCTTTTGGATATAGATGTAGTAATCAAAGGATATGCAGGTTTTATAGTCCTTTGGACATAGTTCCAAATTACTTTCCAGAATGGCTGAATTGGTTCACAACTCCACCAAAAAAAATGCATTAGTTTCTCAATTTTTCCACATTCCCTCCAACATTTGTCATTTTCTTATTCTGTTATATTAGCCAATCTTATAGGTATGAGGTATCATCTCAGAGTTGGTTTAATCAATAGCAATTTAAGACATTTTTTCCATAGGACTAAATAGTTTTGATTACTTTATTTGAAAGCACCTGTTCAAACCCTTTAGCAATTTATCCACTGGGGGATTGTTTCTCTCTCTCTCTCTCTCTCTCTCTCTCTCTCTCTCTCTCTCTCTCTCTCTCTCTCTCTCTCTCCTTATCTAGATAGAGACAGATATACTTTTTATAACCCCCCTAATAATGAAAAAGTTCTTAGAAGTTACAAGTATTACCTTTCCATATAGGAATAAAAACAGTCAAATCATATTTAATATCTTATTATTTCCCTTTCATGTTTATATTTTTTTTTACTTCTTTTCAGTCTTGTGTATGAATGGCATATATTATATTCAGCTCTGGTCTTTTCATCAGGAATGCCTGACAGTCCCCAATTTCATGGAATATCTATTTTTCCTTCTGAAGAATTACATCCAGTTTTGTGGGATAGGTGATTCTTGGTTGTAATTCTAGCCTCTTTGACTTTCATAATATCATATTCTAAGCCCTCTGGTCCTTTAATGTAAAGTGCTAAATCTTGCCATCCTTGCTGTAGCTCCATTGTTTTTTTTCTAGCTGCTTATTATGTTTCCTCCCTAAATTTGGAGGTTTGAAATTTGGCGATAATGTTCCTGGATGTTTTCATTTTGGGATCTTTTTCAGAATGTGATCAGTGGATTATTTCAATGTCTATTTGATTTTGTGTTTCCAGAATTTGAGGTGGTTTTCCTTAATAATTTCTTGAAATATGATGCCTAGGTTCTTTTAAAAAAAGTTATGTTTTTAAAGAATTACTTCCTTCAGTGTATTTTTTTTTATTTTTGTCCATCCTTTAACAGACTTTTAATTATTTTAAAATAATTTTCTTGCACCATTATTATTTCTTTTCCCAATTTTTCCTCCACCTATTTTATTTATTTTTGAGATTCTTTTTCAGTTCTTCCAGGGTTTCTTTTTCTCAGCCTGAGACCAATTCACATATTTTTTTTTATGGTTTGGATGAAGCAATTTTGATTTATTTTCTTTTCTGATTTTGTTTTTTGATCTTCCCTATCACCATAGCAATTTTCTATAGTCAGTTTCTTTTGTCGTTGCTGTTTGCTCTTACTTTTACCTTTATATTAAACTTGAGTCCTGGTCCTGGTATGGACAGGGCACTGTCTCAAATTTCAGTTTTTTTGTGCAACTGTTTTACAGGTTTTCATTTCTTCCAAGATGATATGATCTAAGGAAGGTCTATTTACTACTATTTTGGACCTTGTTTTTGTCTGTGAGTGACCATAAGCACATTTCATCTTCAAACCATGAACAAAATGTCCCCCGTTCCCTTAATGCCCATAGCCACAAATTCTGGTGTGCTAATTCTACTCCTTGCCCTGAGATTGTGACTCAATACTGTCACCTGTATCCGTATATGGGCAATGAAACAGATGCCTGCATCCAGTGCCAGCAAAGGATTCCTGTAGTTTTCTTCCCTCCAGTAGTTCTACTCCCTTAACATCTCTGGGCTATGAGCTCCAGTAGCCACTGATGTCCATTTGCCCCCCAAAGCCTGCTTTTGGCTTTCTGTGGCTCAGCCTGAGTTAGGGCAACCTGTGCTCAATTGTACTCTGATCTATTCCAGGTACAATAGGACTTTCCTGATGACCTTGTAAGTTGCCTTGGGCTGGAAAATCTTTCATTCTGTCCCTTAGGGTTTTCTACCTCTCCAGAATTCATTTTGAAGTGCTATTTTAAGTTGTTTGGAGATGACTTTTGATGTTCTATGACTAAGATCTCCTTAGACAATACCCTGCCTTTTCTCCTCCTTCTTGGTTCCACCGCCAATAATAACAATTTTAAAACAACGAAACTCAGGGGCGGCTAGGTGGCGCAGTAAGAGCACCAGCCTCGGAGTTGGGATGACCCGAGATCAGATCCGGCCTCAGAAAATGAGCACCCACGCATAAATCAAATGACTAGCCGTGTAACCTTGAGCAAGTTACTTAACCCCAATTGCTTAAAAAAAAAAAAAAAACAACGAAACTCACACGACTATTGGTAAAGGTTATGTTTTTATAATAAACTTTAAAGTGATATCTATATCGGATAGTAGCATTGCTTTGTGAATCAACTGTGACCAATAATAACAATATTAAAACAACGAAACTCACACGACTATTGGTAAAGGTTATGTTTTTATAATAAACTTTAAAGTGATATCTATATCGGATAGTAGCATTGCTTTGTGAATAAAACCTGTGATTTCCTATATCCAAATAATTCCTGATATGGAAACTCCTTCTACCCATGTATGTTATCCCTTGTCTCTAATATCTAATTTTAGAAAGTTACATTGGCTACTAAGTGTTTAAACGACTTGCCCAGGATCATTCAGTATGTGCCGAAAGCAAGGATTTAAACCCAAGATTTTACGACTCCAAAATCAAATGCCTATCCTCTATCTCTATCATTATTGTTAATGCAATGAGCCTAGTTAACTCTAAGGGATTATCATGAAAAATACTATAAATATCCAAAGAAAGAAAGAACAGATTGAGTCTGAATTCAGGTAAAAACATAATTTTTCTTTATTTTCTTTTACTTTTTTTTCCTCTTTCTTCTGGTCTGCTTTTTGTTTTTCCTTTCACATTATTATTAACATGGAAATATTTTTTGCATGACTGTACATGTATAACCTATAATAAATTGCTTGCCTTCTCAATGGGTGGGGGGAGAGAAGGGAGGGAAGGAGAGAATTTAGAAAAATATCTTTTTACATGTAATTGGGGAAAATACAATGTTAAATTAAAAATCTATTATTGTTATCATTAAACCATTATTGAAATAATAATTATTGACTATATGAAATTAAAAAGAAAGAATATATGTTCTATAAGAACCCTTTTAACTCCAATCTGAGATTTCAGTTTGAATGATTTGGGAAGAATAAATTTCCTTTCTGACCTCAGTTTCCTATGTTCTCCAAGGTCTTTTTTTTTTCTAGTTCTACACCTCAAGATCTCCCTTATTGAACTATTTAAAGTACATTGTGCTCAGATAAGCAGGAACATGGAATTCATATTCAGTATGTACTATACAAGGAGAATCAGAGTGGTTTTCTTTTTGATAGGATTACTGCCTTTACAATTGCTTATAAAACATTTACAAATGCCACAAAATTGGAGACTGATGAAATGGATGATAAAATATCAGTACTCTTCTGGAGTATTAGCAGATATAGGAAAGGGAAGAGCTCTATTATTTTTTTCAGATTTAAAATAAAAGACTTCAAAACTATGGAGATTCTTCTCCAACTGTTAATGTTTTTCCTCATACTAAGTTGACTCTATTTGGCAGTTACTAAGCCGTTCTTAATTAGGTACGCAAACATTTCAAATCAAAAGTCCATTTAGAGCTGCCCCAGTCCACCATAATGACTTTACAGGAAAAAAAAACCAACACTGAGATGCAGGGAGATGAAGAGACTCACCCATGGACATACTGTATAATAATTCAGCAGTTCCATGAATAAACAGTTAATAAGTGCCCACAATATGCATGACACTGTGTTAAGAAATATAAACAAAGGTAAAAGATAGTACTTATTCTCAGGAAGTCAGTCTAATGAGAGAGAAAACATTCAAACAAATGTGCAGAAATAAACTATATAAAGGATGCAGTAAAAATAATCAGGAGAGGAAAAATTCATGGATTAATTGGGGATCAGGAAAGGCTTCCTATAGAAGCTGGGATTTCAGCTTTGAGACCAACAGATACAAGCAGCAAAATACAGCATGATATCTAAATTCACAGGAACACTGACTCAGAACTAGGCATGACATTAGGGATCATAATAAACAAGTCACTAATTTTTATAACTAAGGGAAGTTTAACTCAGGGAATAAGTGGCTTTCCATAGTGACACATCTACTAAGTGGCAGTATTAGTATTTGAAAGCACATCTACTTACTTCAGAAAACATATACTATCATCACCAATTTGACTTTAAAAAAATCAACCTAAAATTAAACAAAAAATACACCTTTTTCTGTTCTCTATTGAAGATTCAGACTAGTGACCCAGTGAGTGGATAGAGTATTGGACTTGTAGTCAAAAAGAAATGAGTTTGAATCCTACTAGAGATGACTTTTACTTTAGACTCTATGAAAATCTTTCCTCTAACCTCACCCAGCATGCATTTAGGGTCCTTGAATAAAATGGGGATAATAACAGGACCTCCCTTATAGGGCTGTTGTAAGGATCAAATAAGATATCTTACCTAAAGCATTTTGAAAACCTTAAAGCAATCAGACAATAAACAACCAATCAATCAAACATGTATTATCTATGATGTTGCAGGCACTATGTTATATAAATGCTAGATGATATATTATTATTATTACATGTTTATGAATGATACATTTAGATTTGGAAGGTTCCTTGGAAACCATCTAGTCTAACATCTTAATTTTACAGATGAAGACACTGAGGCCCCGAAATTTTAAGTTACATGGACAAGGTCATAAAAGTAAGCAATAAATGTTATTCTGTTATTGTATTGATATCCGTTATACTGTAAACTCCTTGAGAAGAATATCTGTTCACTTTTTTTCTTATTATCCTCAATATTATAGACCTGGGTATATAGTAAATTTTAATAAATATTTGTTGATGTATGAATTTATATACTGACTCCAAAGCCAACGTGTCCAACGATAGCACATAGCTTCTCCCCTGTATTTGAAAGCTGAATGTATTTCTGCATGTATATTCAGAATTCAGTAATAGATTTTGCCTTAAAGGGAGTTTTTAGGATAGGGAAGAAAATGTGACTTAGTATTAAAAACAACAACAACAACACTGAATCTGGAGTCAAGGAATTGCATTTTGAAATTAATTCTGACTTAAGAGCTCTAATACCTTAGGCCAATTGCTCAACCATTATTGGTCTAAGTTTCTTTGCCTGTAAAATTATAGGAACAGATAGACTTCTAAGGTCAAATCTACTTCTATAGCTAATGAGTTTATATATTACCATCAGAGACATATTTGAATTTCTCCAGGGAAGGAGACCTCAGAGGTCTTTTTGTAAAACTTAAGGTGTTATATAAGTATTAGGTGATAATGTTATTATTGTTGTTTTGTTGCAGCATAGGCAAACCATCATACCTTTCTGGGTATAATATTCATCTTTTATACAAATGATGTGTGTAAGACTCTCTCTGGTCAATTTTATAGACTATTTTCTCTCACAATCTTATTCTCCCTAAATGATTCAATTAACTTTAAAAAGACCTGTTTTAAAACTCAGAAATCACCTAGAAAGCAAACACCTGGAACAAATATGAGATGGTAATTACAAATAGGTGAAATTCAACTTCTGCTTACTGTTGACTTTGATGATCTTTTCAATCCTCCCCATTATTCATGGTTAAACTACACTGGCCTTCCACAAGCATTTCCATTTTCTTAAAAGGGAAATCAGGTCAAATACATTTCAAAACTCTTTTTTGAGGCAAAAATCTATAAAGAAAAGACATGAAGCTGTAACTACCAATGCTTTCCAGGAGAGCATGGGGTTGTTTCTACAATAAAGAAGATAGTTTTACAGGAAAATTATCAGCTGTCTGTTCTAGGTTCCATATGTAAACCTAATCACCCTCTCTGTCATGCCTCCTATATGAATAGATGACTCTTCTTCACCCCAAAAAGTGATTAGAGAATTTTTAGCTCGGCATTCAGCCTCCCCTTTTCAACATTATTTCTGTTTGGAAGGATTTCCATGCCATTATTGACTTAGATACAGGAGACACTTTGAAGATCATGGGCTCTAGACCTTAATTTTACAGATAGGGAAACTGATTCCCAGAGAGATGAAATAAGTTGCCCCAAGGTACTCAGGTAGGGAATTAAACAGCCAGGATGTACAAGGAGGCTGTATAATTTTCTTTTTTAGTTATTCCTTGTTTGTTTTTTCTTCTCTTTCTTTGTTTAGTGCAGGGCCCGGCACAGAATGTGACCCAGAAGGTATTTAACAAATGCTTATACATTGATTAAACAATTGATGCTTTGCATTTCTCTTTGTTTAATACACATAAAATTTTAAAGATCAAATATATTTTGGTGGATGAGAAAAGAAAGAGATTCTATCAATCTGACATTGATGCACAAGAAACAAATATTTCTTTGAAGATGGAGTGGTTATATTAGCCTTGCCTAGACATCAAAACCTTGGCAGAAAACTATTATCGATAGGGACAGTCAGCCAGTTCATGATCACCCCTGCCTTCTTATATTCACTAAATTTTGAAGGACGATCAAAAAAAAAAGGTTGAAGAATGACCTAGGAAGTGTGTATATGTGTGTATACATAAAATATATTCATATGTATATATGTCAAGTATTAAATACAGGAAGAGCAAAGAATGTCTGAAAATTAAGTTGGCAATAAAATAATGCAAAGATTACTAGACAAAAAAGGATCTTGTATCCATAAACAAACTGACAAATACAAGCAGGAAGAAAATGAGAATGAATCCCAGATACAGATCATAGAGTTTAAGGGAGTTGCATTATTTAATATAGCTGATTTTTCTGGGGTATAGAAAATACTTGGGGCATTAAATTGCATGTATTAGCATTGCTCAAATATTTATGGGATGGAAAAGAAATCAGTGCTTGTTTGCACTAATACCAGCTACCATTAAACTACATCTAAAGGATACCATGCCTGGGAGAAAATAGAATGAGCATCTTATCCCTTTCCTTGCTTCTAAAAGGATATATGTATTTAAGATCATAAATTTCCAGCGGTGGGACTTTAGAGGACACACAGTACAAGCTGCTTAATTTATAGCCAAGAATACCAAGGTCCAGCAAGGTTGAGTGAATAGTTCAGGGTTGGAAAGGATAAGGCTGAGAAAGTATTGAAATTCAGGTGTTCTGAGTCCAGAGACAGGACTCTTCCCACTGGGCAACACTGCTTCTCTTTCAGGATGCCTAGGCAGAAAAATATATACACCTACAGGATGAAAAAAGATCATTCAGTCAGAATCCTCTGTTTTATAAAGGAGAAAAGTGAGAATAGAGAAGTGACTTTCTCAGAGTCACCAACATAATAGGCAGCATAAGTAAGAATGAACCCAACTCCTCTGCATTTCCAATTATGTGCTTTCTTCTGCCAAAGTGTGGTTTAGACATCCCTGTGTGTCCCTAAGGCATTTTAGGAAGTTCAGAAGGTCAAAATGATTTTCATAATTCTGAAGTGTTTTAATTTTCATACAATGAATACTAGTAGATATGACCCTCCTAACCAAAAGCCCTTACAAGAGGAAGGCTTGATCAAGGGGATTCTGGAATCAAATTGAACTTAAAGAGTAATGCACTTTTGTTTTTGTTTGTGGATCAAGGTTATTCAAACTGTTTAATTGCTTTGAACTCTTAAGGATACAGGGAAAACTCACTGTGCTTAAGTGTTAGTGAATTATCATGTTCAGAAAACTGGTGTTTGGTCCTCATGGATCCTTAAAGAGAGCAGGCAGTTGTGGGATCAGGAAAGACTTCAGTTAGAAGATGACACTTGAGGTCTGTCTCAAAGGGAGAGGGGGAATTTGTGAGGTGTAGTTAAGGCATTCCATATATGGCAGCCATCAAGTACAAGGGCACTAAGAATAGCAATGGTTTGTTCTCTGTGCAGAAGTTTGGGAAAAGTTGTAAAGAGCATTATAATTTAAATTTAATTATATGTAATCATAGTAGTTGCAATTTAAATAATAGTTTAAGACTTACAAAAGATGTCACATATATTATCTCATTTAAGACAATACAACCCTATGAAGTGTATGATAATTCCTACTTGATAGATGGCATTGACAAATGAGTCACCCACAGTCTTCTTCCACCTTCAACTCTATAGAAATCTGATCTCCCTGATGAAGGCTTCTTCACCCAACACAAATTCCTGTCCTCAATCAGTCTGGGCTAATCTTCAGTAACATAAAAACTAAGTTCATCCTATCTGTGATCCTAAGAGAGCTTTTAGAAACTCAGATCAATGTGCTAGGTTTCAAGCAAATGCATTCTCTTTCTGTCTCTCTGTCTCTCATATGCACACACACACGGCATCTTATATACATACATATTTCTATACATGTGTGAATGTATGTTTATGTGTTTATATGTCTATATATACACACGCATGGGTATACATATTTTTATATAGTGCATGTATGTGTATGTGCACATACATATGTATGTGTATATATATAAAAACATCTTGTATGCAAACTCTTCATGTGTGTGTTTGTGCGTGTATACCCAATGGAGGTCTGAAAAGCTCCTTTCTGAAGACCTAAAACCCACTTTTATAATCCACATTCCCAAATATCTTGGGCCTACATCAATCCTTCTGAGAGCAAAATTAACACTACCTACCTTAGGTCTGCACAGTTATTTCCTTGCTCCCAGATTGTCCTGAGCTTTTAGAGTGAGTTTATTGGGTTATCTCAGCTTCTATATTTTCTGCCAACATCCTGACTGACAACATGCTTTTGTTTTTGTCCTTACATGACTTCAAAGAGTATTACAATGGTAATATATGATTTTGAACCTAAATTTTTTACATTGAGATGATAGGTCTGAGAATGAAAGAACTTTCAGGAAATGTGGGCATATGTGCACAAAAGTAACAAGTTTTTTTTTAAATTTTTAAAATTCTAAATCATTTAAATATATACAATAATAAAAATATTTAACTGAATAAATAAAAGCTGAAAATTGTTCAAAATTCATTTTAACTATTTAATAACAATAAATTAATAAATAATTTAAATAAAATATTAAAATCACCTTAATTTTCTTTTGTCATTTAAAATGAATCTTTTCCTCCTTTTGATCATCTTCAATGTTCCTGTACTTTATAAACCATGATAATATCATGGGAACCTAGATTTAGAATAGGAAGGCAACTTAAAGGTCATCAAGTTCTACCTAGAGGCAACCAGGTGTAATGATGGATAGTGTTTTAGGCCTGGAGTCAGGAAGATCTGCATTCAAATCCTGTCTCAGATGATTTAACTTTGTGATGCAGGGTGAGTCATTTTACCACTGTCTTCCTCAGTTTCTTCAATTTTTCTTCAAGTATAAAATGGGGATAATAATAGCATCTACCTCCCATTATTATTGTATCAAAAGAGTTAATACTTTTAAGATGCTTAGCACAGTGCCTGACTCAGAATACACATTTTGTTAACTGTTTATTTTATAGATTAAAAAACCAAAGTTGACAGAGGTTAAATGACTTGCCCAGACTCACAATTAATAAGTAATTGGGGTAAGATTTGAATTCAGATCTTCCTTACTCCAGGTCCAGAACTTTTTCATCATCATAATCATCATCATCATCATCAATCATCAATCATCATCATCATTTTTACAGTTTTACTTAGGCTCATATCACTGATTTAGAGGGGACAGGGACCTGATGAGTGTTTCTGCTCCACCTCTTAATTATACAGATAAGGATGAGGGAATGAGAGAAAGAATGATTTATCCAAGGTCACACAGACAGAAAATAACAGAACTAGAATTCAAAAAGCATAGCTTCTGGTTGAGAAGCTGTAATATTCCCTTGGCATTTCTTGAAGTGTTTACACAATGCTGATCATTTTGCATCCTAGAGAAGTAGTCTCTGAAATGGTTGCCACAATCTTCCTGTGGCATGACCAATGTGATGCACAGCCAAACAATTGACAGATGGAAAGATTGGCCACATTCAACCTTCACATAATAGATAAATAATGTGTTTGTCTAAAACACCTGTCCTCACCCAAGCCTCCAACTTTTTTTTCTCTTCTCTTCCCCTGACAAGCCTACAATCTCTCTCCTTCTATGCCAGGCAGAAGTACTTCTGTGGCCAGACAACCACAGATGCTATGCCAAAGCTATTTGGAAAACCCTCTTACTCTTCCAATACATCTCCCTCATAAGCCCTAAGGCTACATCTCTCTGTAGCATAATGTCTCACCAAAGACTCAGAAATCATGTGGTTCATGAGTAAGCTTCATGACTATTTTTCTTTTTCTTTTCACTTATGGAAGGCAGATGGAGTCATGTGATTAACAGGTATGTATGGGTTCCTATGTAGAACCTATAATTCTTCCCACCAAACCTACCCAACTTTTAAAGTTTCCTATGTCAGTCACAGGCACCAACATCCCTTCCCTAATACAGGTTCTTGATTTTGGTCTCATTCTCAATTTCTCACACTCATCCCACATCTATAATCAGTTGTCAAATCTCGTCTTTATTTCCACACTCTCTTTCCCGTATGATTACTACTCTTTACGCCAAATGGTATTATACTAACTCAGGAACTTAACACTTCTTAAATGGATTATAGTAATCAACCCCTGGAGTTGTCAGTAAACCCTTGCATCTTTTCTCTATTTTCCACAAAACAACATGGTTTTATAGCGACTGTTTCCTATGTCTCAGTTGGCATCCCTCCTTACATCTTCACCTTAGAATCTTTTTTTTTTAAATTCAGCTTGAAGTGCTCCCTTATATATTGCACTTTTCTTGCCCGCTGTTCCCATCATCCCCATTCTCCAAATCACCATGTCTTTATTTTGTATATTATTTGTATATAACTATGTATACACATGTTATTTTTTGCTGAAAGAATAAAAAAGGTTCTAAGGGCTCTGTTTATTTTTTGTCTTTGTATCTTCAGTGTCTGGTATATAGTAGGTAGTAAATAAGTGTTTATTGACTGATTCATTATTGGAGGAATCTCCCAAACTGATAAAATCATATATCCATGTGAATATCTGAGAGATGACTCTCATTTCAACATGTAAAATTTAAGTGAATCCTAATATCCATGAAACAAGTCACAGGAAGGATAAGCAATTTTTTGAGGGGAGGCATTGGAGGAGATAAGCAAGGCACTGCAAAAATATGCTCTCTGGGTTCTGCATTCATATATTAGCAAACATTAAAAATATGTTATTTTGTTGTTTTTATTTGGTTTGTGGAACTAAAACAAACAAACAAGATTCCTAAAACTCTACCCCTAAAAGAATATGCATGTCAATATTTTTTTCCACATAGATTCACTGGTTATTTCCTTGAAAAATATTTTTAAAATTGTAGAATTGAAATAGGTTCAACAATTTCCCTTTACCAAAGACCTGTGCACCGCTACTGAACTTTTCTCTTATGGTAAGGGATTTTCCATACAGAGCTATCTAAGGAATGTTCAAAACAAAACAAAACACATGCTGTCTGACTCTTCAAAGGACATACAACACAATCACACATGGATAATATCTCTTATTTTTTATATCACTTTCATGTCCCAATATACTCCTTCTCTCCGACTTCAAGAAACATCTCATAGCATAATGAATACAAAGAAAGATACAAATAAAAGTAGCTCAGGAAAATGAACTTACACTAGAATCACCCCCAACTATATTATTGTTTTTCACATTTATAGCATCCCTCCTCTGTAAAGAAGGAAGTTGGATGCTCTTATCTCCAATTTGATGCCAAACATGTTCACAATTATATAGCATTCAGTTTCAATTTTGATGTTTCCATTTATATTATTTTAATGGGCAACTTGCTGGCAAAGTGGACAGACTGCTAGGCCTGGAACCAGGAAGACTCATCTTCCTGAGTTCAAATCTGACTACAGCCAATTACTAGTTGTGGGACCCCAGGCAAGGCACTTCACCCTATTTCCCTCCATTTTCTCATCTGCAAAATGAGCTGAATAAGGAAATGACAAACCAAACCAGCATCTTTGCCAAGAAAACATCAAATGGCATCACTAAGCATTGGCCATGACTTAAATGATTCCATAATAATAAGGTGTATACATGATATATACATATATTAAACATGGCTGCATATTTCATATACATACACATGTATAAGAGTTTGTGTGTGTATATGTTAAGCTAGGTGGCACAATTAATAGAATCCCAGCCCTAAAGGAAGAGCTAAGTTTAAATCCAGCTTCAGACATTTAGTAATTGTGTGACCCTTGGTAAGTCACTTAATCCTGTTTCAATCAGTTTCCTTATCTATAAAAGATCTGGAGAAGGAAATGGCAAACCACTTCAGTATCTTTTCCAAGAAAACTCCCCAAATGGAGTCATAAAGAGTTGGACATAATTTAAATGATTCAATATAAGTAATGTATATGTGTACATGTATGCATGCACATATTACATGACATACACATACACATGCATACACACATACACAGGCACATGCATATAGGCAGCTAGGTGACATGTATATGCATATATAGATAGCACAATGAATATATTGCTGATTCTGGATTAAGGAAGACCTCAATTCTAATTTGTTCTCAGACACTTGTTATGTGACCCTGAGCTTAATCCTGTTTGCCTCAATTTCCTAATCTGTCAAATGACCTGGAGAAGGAAATGTTAAATTACTGCAGTATCTTCCTCAAGAAATCCTCTACACCCAAGGCATAATGAAGAGTAAGTCTCAACTGAAAAGTGACTAAACTACAGATACACACATATATATTCTCTTTACTTTCCTTTACCTCAGTTTATACAAATGTTTTTTCTGTGTTCATCATCTTTTCTTAAAGTTCAGTAATATTATGTCACATCTATACATCTCATTATTAGTAATCTGGGATAATCTTTCATAATGTTGTGGACAGTTTGATTTTTTAACAATATGTGCATAAATTTGTAGAAAAAGACAAATGAAGGTGACTAAATCATAAAGTCATGGGAGGTCACTGGAAGCTGGGGTATTTTACAGTCTTCCTAGAAACGGTGAAACATGAATGAAACTTTAAAGTATATACATTGATGTGGCAAAGGAGAGGAAAGCCTGCAGTTCTGGCAAGGGCACCAGGGAAAAGACATGGATTCAGGTGGTGAAGTCATTCATATGGATATGGAACAGCCAACAGCAAAGGGCCATTTTCCCTGAATTGTGGAATGTCAAAATGGGACAAGATCATGAAGGTCTTTAAATGTCAAAGAGGTGATTTTCTGTTTGATAATAGAGGGACTAGGCAGCCTTTGGAGTTTATTGATTCAGGGAATTAGGAAAACTATTCAATATTGACTTCCCTCTGTACTTTGATCAATCAGTGTAATATGGCTCTTATTCTATTTTCAAATCTGTGCACCATTTCTTATAGGTTTACTCATATATCTTCCAAATCTTAATTGTGTCATTTCTTGAAAGCGATTTTGTACTCTATATGCAAATGTGTGTATAAACATAAATATCTATGTATTTGTGTGTAGAACTAAAATATTTATTTTGCTCGATAACATAATAGTGTTTAAATATAAGAAGTCCTCTCAAAGGTTGCAAACAGTTGATATCCATTTGAATATTTATTCTCTCTTATGTTAAAGGAAGGTGGGGAAGAGGAAAGGATAAAGGATTTTTTTTTAGAAACTTTTTTTTTGTCATTCATGTTTTAATGTCTATTTAATATTGTTAAATGTGATTTCAATTTATATCTGATTAAAGAAGAGCTGGCCAAATATTCATGGATCTATTTTAAGCTGAGACAAATTTAGCACCATTTATTTGGCAAAGCCTCCTTTCTCGTTAATCAGATTTCTTTATCATCAGGGTGTTAATTAGATATCCTGGAAACACACACACACACACACACACACACACACACACACACACATACACAATCTTTACAGCAAATAGATTCACATACACAGTATCTCTTCATATATTGGCTTTTTTTCCCCTAAATTCTAATGTTTTATGTTTTTGGATATCTTTCTCAAGTCATTTCAGGCAGCTAGGTAGCATAGTGAATAATGCATAGGACTTGTAGTAAAAAACAAAAAAAAAAGGTCTGATTTTTAATCCTGTCTCAGGCATTTTCACCAGCTATACCAGATTAGTCTAGTGCTTAATTCTGTTAGCTTTAGTTTTCTCAATTATAAAATAGGGAAATTGCTACCAACTATTACATAAAGTGGACTATGCAACATTAAATCTATTATTATCAATAATAATATCATCATCATCATCAAAATTACTGTTATGTTTATATGTAGCAATTATTTGCTTGTTAAGGAATCTTCTCTCATTCTGCTGGTGTTGTTTTTCAACTAATATAGTCCTTCAGCATAGACTTTTACTTTTCTCTGGTTCTTGCAATTTATCTTTGTCAAGAAAGCAAATGAAAATCAGGGTATAAATTAAGTATCTGTGTATATGATAATATTTTTATTCTAGGGAAACAGGGTTGTGTGGTGGTATGATATTTTAAATTTGACACCTGATTTTTAATCTATCCTTTGTTTCTATAGGCAACTCATTTTATTTCTTTGATCCATGCTGTCAAATAAGCATAATGAGACATACCTCACCTCAGAATTTCATTGGGGGAAAAATGCTTTTATAACCCTTTTATGCCATATAAACATTGTTAAACTGGTGGCTTCCTGCTAACCAATGAATTTAGTAACAACAGACCTGATGCTTCAGTCTGCTCCCTTCTTCCTGATACAAAGGGGAAGGGCTTGTTTTTGGACAAGACAAATGGATGGGTGTGTTTTGTTCAACTATGCTTACTTTCAGAATGATTTAATTATTTTTCTAATGATTAGGGGAAATTTTGGGGAGGGAAGATCATTTTGACTCTTATAAGAAAGAATGTCTAATATTTCTGATTGATTACCTAGTTGCTAGTTGTCAATATTTGTTGAATGAAAGACTTTTATTGTAGTCTCCATAGAGGCCATTAAACCATTTAAAGATAGGACAATTCATATGGTGTGGGAAGGGAAGTTAGTGGTCCTCCAGGTCAATATCAATACCACCATGTCCTCGATAAGTAAAGTAGGATTCAGAGAAGATGAAAAAGGGTGTGTGTATGTGTGTGTGTGTGTTTGGATTAAAACCCATGGTTCCATAAGTATAGCAAATCCTATTTAGTTTTGGAAACTCTTCCACTGATATAAATAAGGAATGTCTTCATATGTCATATTCTGAAATGAGAGGTACCCGGGGCATTAAGTAGTTAAGGGACTCAGTCCTGGACAAACATCTAGTATAATATGGATCAGCAATCAGTCCTGGCCCCACTTCTGACTCCAAGACCTTCCTTGCAGCCACTACACCTCCCTCATTTGAAATGCTCTAGGGCTGATTTAGTTGGGAATATAAATCACTTGAAACAAATCTGACCCTTGGAGACATTCATGGCAGAAGTCTGGAATTCAGTGTGCTATGAAGTGCCCACAATATAGGCTAGTGAGAAAGCAAAGGCGCATGGATCTTTATAGTAAGGCCTGGATTCCAACCCTGGCTCTACTCCTTAGTAATCATGAAATCTGAGAAAATCACAGTCTCTCTGGGCATAAGCTTTATTATATGTAAAATGAGGATGGTGAATTAGAGTGTCTCTAAGTTCCCTTCTAATTCTCAGTGTTATTCAGATAATAAGGTTATAGATGACTATGACCCTCAATTGTCATGAAGTTAAACCATATACTTTTATGGATGAGGGAACTGAGGTCCAGAAATGTTACATCACTTACCTAGTCCTACAGGCAGTCAACATCAGAAAGGAAGACTTAATGTTTTCTGATTTTTGAAGGGAGATTCTTTATTTTGCCCCCAAGCAACTGATCCATTAGTAATGGAACTAAAAAAAAAAAGATAAACCAGTTTACATACATGTACACACATGTCAACTAAGTGGCATGGTACATAGAGTACTGGGAAAAGCCTACAGTCAGGAAGACCTGAGTTTAAATTTGGTTTCCAACTCTTACTATCTGTGTAACCCTGGGTCTTTCACTCAATTTCCTCAACATAAAATGATCTGGAGAAGGACATGGAAAACCACTCCAATATCTTTAACAAGGAAATTCCAAGTCAGGTCACATAAAGTTGGACATGACTAAAACGACTGAATAACAGCATATATATGAAAACATGGAAGTCTTTTACACTTAGTTAATTTTCAATAGTACCTACCAAACCGAACATAACTTTCAAAGTTCTCTTTCTTATCTTTGTGTTTCCCTTTGAATCTCTTGTATGTATTAAGAAAATATTTCAATGGCCTCTTTTTATCATTTGTAACAGCACTAAAACTAACTTCTCTCTCTCCCTAACTCTCTGCTAATTGTTTAAAAAAAAAAAAAGATACATGCAATCCTAATTGAATTAAGGAGAGTGAGAAAATATTTTACATATGTATCTGTGTATATGTGCATGTATGCAAAGACATGCATATTTATGCACATATATATATGTATAAATAAGATGTTGCAAATGCCATAAGCAGTTTTAAACTTTAATCACTTTTGGAATACCTTGAACTTGTTTCTCATACATTCACATTATTATTGTTCAGAATTAATTTTGAGACAAGAATCACTGAAAGCTTCAGAGAGAAGGGAAATTATAGATTGATCACTGACCTCTGAAGAACAATGGAATTACTTTCCCAATGCTTAATTGGTATTGTGTGATAATACCACCAATGTTATGGAGGAATTCAAATCTCCTGAGACAATTTTAGTTGTCACCAGAATTCCTTTCAGTATCATGGGAAAGTAAGATAAAATTCACTGATTTAAAAGTTATAAAGTGTGTGTATTTTTAGTACATTGCTAGAGGAAAATAAATAAAGTCAGGAGACTTTTTACTATTTAAGGTAGTTCATCTTTTTGTCTGATCCTATCATTGAGACAAATGACTTAAGGGTAACTTTTTGCCTGATGACTTAAAAATGATAGGGAAAAATGTTGTAAAGACCATCTCCCCAGGTAAAGGGCAGATACACATTGGCTTTAAAGGTCACAGTCCAAACCTGTTGAAATTGTTAAAACTACTTTGTGCTCAAAAGGCTTCAGCCAGATTTCCAATGTTCCTGAAACTGGAACATATTCTTCATCTCGACTTGGCCTTGTCTCTTGCTCACCTATCAGTTACACATGAGGAGTAGGGGGAGGAAGAACCCTCTAGGCCAATGTCTAGTGAATCCAAAATTCTTCCAGAAAATAAGAACTATTTCTCAAAGCCTCTGAGGGTATTGAAGACCTCTTTAGCAAAATGTAGTTATAGGAAGAAAAAACAAAAAAAATACTGGAGAGAGACCATGAGTGGTGATTTCTGTTTTCTGGACTCGATGGAGTAGAAGTTTTATGATATTCTCAGGTAGTAGCTTATAGCTTTGACCAAGGTGAAATTTATCTGATTCAATCATCAAAGTTATTAAAATAAATATAATATACTTGCATGAACTTCATAAAAAACACACTATTTTATAATATAGAATTTACAACAAGCTGGAGCTAAATGTATGTTAGGGATTCTTTGGCCCAGCCTTTTAGGTATCTTATACCTAGTTTTAGAATAAATAAATAAATAAACAAACAAAACAAATGAATGAATGAATAAATGAATAAATAAATAAATGAAGTCCTTCACTTTGCCCTGTAGTGTCAAATATAACATAAAATATACAAGAGTCATATGAATGAGACCCTATTGGGAATCCATATAATTGATTTTCAAGTTTAACACCAAGTTGTATGTGCTGAGAACATTTTACTGACATTCTTTAATGTTTTTGTTGTCATTGTTTCATTTTATACCTTCATATTTTTTGTCTTCTGGTTATATACACCTGCTGAATGAGCAAATCATTTAAGCGAAATGAATGACCATAAAAAACATGTTTGAAAAAATTATGCAACTTACTTAACTAATGGTCATTAATTTCTCCCAAGAGAGGAGAGAGCAGGAGATGAAGGGGAGGTCCATTTTCCTTATTATTACACATTGCTCCCTTTCACATAATCTGTGACTCAGTCAAACCAAACCATCCTCCAGAAAGCGTAACTGGGAGCAACAATATGAACAAATTCCTAGAGTTCCACAAGTCTTAGTAAAGTATTAAGCTATTAAAATAGCTTTTTTCAAATACAAATATACATATATATATATGTATGTATCTTTCTATCTAACCTATGTATATATCTACAGGTGTCTGGAGAGAGAGAGAGAGAGAGAGAGAGAGAGAGAGAGAGAGAGAGAGAGAGAGAGAGAGAGAGAGAATGAACAAAATTTACAAATGAAAGTAGTTTTGGGATGCAGAGAATAATGATGTGAGGGTATTAGAAGTTTTCACATGGGAGGTATCATTTGACCTGAACTTTTAATGGAAATCAGGATTCTAAAAGACAGAGATAAGAAGTGATAATATTCCAAGGCTTGGATGACAGCCTTTGCAAAAGAATGAGGGCAGGAGATGTAACATCATATGTTTAGAACATCTAGTGGATCAGTTTGTGAGGAACACAGAATGTAAAAGTAAGAATATGAACTTATTATGGATAATCATGACTGGAGACTACATATTGCTTATATATTTAAGGAAAATAGCTCTTGAGTCCTCTGAATTGCGGAAATTTGATGGTAAAATTTGTCACCCCTGGTTTTTCTTTTGTTTTTGTTTTGAAGCAGTTTTGCATAGTAGATAGGGTGTTGGTCTTGAACTCAGGAGAATGAGTTCAAATCTGAAGAAGTTACCCATAAGAGGGTTAGGGTTTATCTGGAAACCCCAAAATACCAACATTCCCGGTCCTGGCAAGTGAATTCTATTCAAGTCCTCTCTCAGCCAAAGAAAAGTAAAGTTTATTAAAAGTTTACTTGTATTGGACACAGAGTAAGCCTGTGCCAGGTCATTCTATGGTTCTCTCACAAACATGGAGACAAGATGCGGTCTTATATAAAGAAGGTTGTGGGAGGAATCTAAGGGTGGTCTAGGGAAGGAGTTTGGGGAGGGTCTTTAGGAGTCAGATGAAGTCAATGAGTGATTAAGGGTGGGAAGTTGCTAGAGGCCACCTGGAGACTACAGACAATGGTGGGCTAGCCCAGTTCATGGGTGGATTGATATTTATATAGGCTCAAGGGTGGGAAGTCTAGTAACTGAGGTTTGGGCCCAGCTACAATGTAATGTTTATTGCCTCATGCAAATGCCTCATCAAATGAGACCATTTAATCAGAGTTCAGACAGGGTTCCCAGAGCCTGTACCTCAAAGACACAAGGAGAGATTGAGGGAGCTCCCAGAGCCCATACCTCATCAAAATCCTTCCTCTAACTCTCACTGTGTGACATTTTACAAATCATTGGGGCTCCGTCTTCTCAGCTCTAAAATGAATCAATATGACGAGATAGCCTGAGGTACCACTTTGAGCTCTAGAGCACTGATTTCATTATTCCTTTTAGGGGCAAGGTAACTTTTATTTTTAATAGATTTATAGTGGTTACTTGTGTTTTACAATGCCTAGGTTTCCTTTTGTGTATCTCACCTCCCTTACTTTTCTCTCCCAGACAGCCATCTTTTATAACATTAAAAAAAAAAATTAGAGAAGAAAAAGATGACAACCCTCATCAATACATAAAAACTCAAACCTGACATTAGATATAGGTGATGTTTCAGAGCCCTGAACTGCCTCCATCCCCATGAAAAGGAGTGAAGTAAGCTGTCTTCTCATATCTCCTCTTTGTGGTCCAGACTATTTCTCATAAGCTGATGATACTCATTTTTAACATTCTGCAATGATTTTCTCCATTTACATTGTAATAATCAGTGAGTAGATCATTTCCTGAATGTGTTTGCAAAGTTACTTTATAAGGAGAAGAGATTATAAGGAGCCATTGATGTATGGAAGTGAATCTCAAAGTCTGAAGACATGTGTAATCTGTCTTATTGCGAGTTGAAAAAGAGCTTCTTTGACTAAAATACCAAAAGATGTTACTAGGATAGCACCTAGTCTAATGAAGTTTCTTGAAAATTATTTTTTTTTCTCATGAATAGAATTAAATAAAGGAACTGTTTTGATCTTTAATGGAGAGAGAACAGATATTCTGTTGTCCCACCACTTTGGCTTTGTAGTCCCCTAAAGCAGATGGAAAACACAAGACCTGTGGACTATTCTTGAGTACACATTGAAGCAGATTAAAATGTAATTGGGAAATAATTTTAAAAATAAATTAAAATATAATAAAACATAGATAACATTATGTGTCAAAACTAACTCAAAATGCAGCCTGTAGGTATCCTTACCTATGGTTTAATATGCCCTGATTCTATTTCAGTTTGACAAAACTGTTCTAAAAGACAGCACTGTGAAGGTTCAAGCATTGAGAGAGAAGCGTTGAGGTCTCGGCTTGGTATCAGATCAGAGCCATGATGGTCCCTCCTGACTCAGTAGGCTGAGGATTTTTGCTGGAACTTTGACCAGTTTATCATTGGATCTAAGTTGAACATTTCAGATGCTCATAGTTTGGTACCTTTCCATGCCATTTGTCATCACTAGTTGAAAAATATTTTGACACTGGCTCTGTTGTCCATCTACTTTGAATTTTTTGGAAATTCAGCATTAGGTACATTTAAGGAGCCATACTAGAAACAAAGCCACTTAAGTTTTGTAAAGCCAAGGAAGATGTTCTTATAACAAAAGAGTGTGTTGACTGTCTGATTTGGGTGACCATGTACCCCGACAGTCCTGCGGTAATAAAATCCACTTTTTTAAATTTAATCTTGGGGATCTTCTGTCTCACTTTTATTGGGGTACAACATTTGTAGGACCCAGTGAGATATGGGGTGTTCCGTGGCACCCCAAGGATCCCCAAATAAGAAGAGCTCTCAGCCTCCAGAGGTAGGCATCTGTTCGCCCCGAGCCCTAGGGGGCCTAGCCCCTGATGATATTCCTGGGCCCCAGGTCTCGACTAGGGAAGATTGCACCTGCCTCCTGACTCCGACTTGCTCCTTATTCAGGTTTTGGTGGATCCAGGACCTCCAGTTTGGGGGTAAGTTAAATATTGTTCTGGTATATTCTGGTTAAATACCTTTATGGTATATCTGGTTAAATATTTTTCTGGTATGTCTGGTTAAATACCTTCATGGTATATATGGTTAAATATTGTTCTGGTATATTCTGGTTAAATACCGTTATGGTATATCTGGTTAAAAATCTGTTTTTATGGAGGAAAAGAGAGCCAGATGTGGCTATAGTGCCTCTATAGGGAACCTCTTCCCCGGGCAAGGCTCGAGAAGTTGACCCTCTTGCCCATATCTGGTCTGGTTATAAGTTTGCTTGTCTGCATGTGTCCTATGCTCACTTGAGCCCATTTGCTTCCTGTTCAGAATCTGCGGGAAGCAAACAAGTAGGGGTATGGACCTTTCTTTGTCTGTTATATGTGTCCTATTCACTTGAACCCATTTGCACCCTGTTCAGAATCTGCGGGCAGCAATCAAGTGGATAAGGACTGTAATGTGTTTGACTGTTCCTCGAGTTTTGTCCTGAGCTTAGTTGTTTAAAGTCTTGTTTTAAAGTTTTTATTCCTGAAAAGTAGGTATTTGAGTGGCTATTAGAAGAGCACCTTCAAGGGAGCTTTTCTGATTTCCAATGGGAAGATATATTTCTTTCCAGAAGAACCCTCTTCTGAGTCAGCCATCCTTCCCCTCAGGAAAACCATTAACCTAGCCTAATTGTCCTTATTGAGCCTGGCTTGGCTGGCCACATGGCTCATGGCCTTGGCTGGGGGGGGATGGGCAGGGAAACCTGGTTCTCAGGTCAGACTAAGGGCTGGTCTGACCAAGCGCCACACTGAGCTTCTGCTGGCTCAGGCAAGAAAAGGTGAAGGCTCTGCAGAGCCCTCCTTGTGAGCATAGTGGGAGGTAGGGAGATGGGCCCCTCTTTGTCAAATTAAAAAAATCTCTCCTGCCTGACCAATTAAAGCCAATTAATTGTGGAGCTTTGAGATTGGCAGATTCAAAGCTTACTTTCAAAAGGTCCACCAAAATTCTCCCTGTTGTTGCAATATTTTGAAATTTTGATTTGGAAAATTTATAATTTACAAGTCCTGGTCAAATTAACTAAGAATTAAATCTTTAAGAAATTGGAAATAGGGTATTGGGATTGCTTAAAAAAAATAAAAAATAAAAAAAATAAAACAAGCTTTTTGCTATCTCAGCTTGACTAGTTCTTTGAATTTGTAAAAGGAAAATTAATAGCATTTGTAAAATACTTGTAATCAGAATTATATGACTTGCATATGTTGGTATCTCTATAACTTTGAATCCATGCCAGAATTGATAAGATCAATTGATGTCAATTTGATAAGTCATTTGATACTCATTGTTATTTTGTTACCATCTTTCTGAGCCTGTATTTTGTATCTAAAGGTTTATTTAGCTAAGTGAACTTAAACATTTTTGAAGTAGGAATAAGGATTCAATTCCTGAATTATTTTTTTCTTCAAGAGTGAATATAGACCCAGCCCCCTATGAAACACAGACAGATCTACCCAAATGATTTTGGGTTCCAGCTGTTTACGGGGGGAATGATCAGGTACTTGGAGTGATAGGGTACTTGGGTGCCTGATATTTTTTAATCAGAGATACTTTAGTTGACAGAAAAGTAAGATACCGTTTTTAACACCAGGTTAATTCAAACTGTTTTGTTTTGTTTTAAAATATATTTACGAAAAGCTGAACAAAGCAGATAAGAAGGTTTGGCTTCCCCATGAGAATTGGGTCAGGTCCTCAGATGCTCAGCTTTGACTTCTCTGAGCAGCCGGCATCTGAAATTTTCTCAGAGCTCAGAACTTAAGGCTGAGAAAGTCCAGACCATTCCCTAACATATATTTGGAAGACCACCACCCATTCTTCCTCTAATCTGGGAAGACCTAAAAGCTGAAATCACTAACTCTTCCCTCATCAAGTTCCTACAGGGTCAGCAGGCAACTCAGAAAAACTCCTTCCCTCAGCCCTCCTGATCCCAATCCCAAGTTCTGCCTCAGCTTACCTGTTTCAACCTGGGGATCTTATGCTGGTAAAAATAAATTCATGGTCTGAAGCCAAGGTGGAAAGGCCCACGAGTCATGATTCCCACTACACCTACTCCTGTCAAAGTGGACTCTATTCCCACATGACTCCCTTATACCAGATTGAAGCCTGCTGTTACCTCAGAATGAAAAGCAGAAGTCCACGAGGACCCCCTAAAGCTAAGCCTTATCTGATCTTCTCCCTGATCCCCCTTTTACCTCCTTTCACAGTCCCCCACTAGCCCCATGCCCCCAGACCACAGGAAATGGACAATCCTGGACTTTCCAGAACCTGGAGCAAACAGCTCCCCCTCAACTCCCTGTTCAGCAGAACTGGACTATTTGGGGCCCCACCAGCCTGCTCTGTTCAGATACAGGATGCCCATGCGCCTGTGCTTGTATCACAGCTTACCACCCCCCCTCTCCTAGCCCTGGTGCCTCCCTGTGCTATTGGACCAGTGGTAGTGAGGGATCAGACCTATTGCTCTGAATCCATACAATCGGGTCTGACCCCTAGCAACCCATGCCCAAATCTCACCATTCAAAACCCCTCTGACTCCTCCTGGGGAATTGCTGTTTCTCGGGTCCTGGGAATCAGAGTCCCTGAGGAGGAGGAGGAGAAGGAGGAGGAGGAGGAGAGAGGGCAAGTTCCAAGAATCCTCCTGTGACCCTCCCCAATTGTCATCCCATTGCTTAGCTATTTCTGCCCCAATAGGGAATCCCAATGGCCAAATCACAATACCAGCTGTCACAACATGGGCCCCTGTCAGGTCATATGCCCCCCATCATCTTCAAAGGTTCAGGAATCTTGCAATTATCAGGTCCCCTTAATTACTCTTCTATCAGCTGTTCATATAACACTTAACAGCTCTAACCACATGTTGGGAAGATTGCTGGATTTGTGTTGAACCCCAGCGTCCTTACTATGTAGGGGTGGCACTAAATGCCTCAGTCACACCTATTTCCAACACAGAGAATTTTGATTGGGACCACCCAAGATTCTCCTTCGGGGATATACAAGGAACAGGTTTCTGCCTCATATCATCCAGCACCCCTTTTTCCAGCTCTCAGTATAGCTCATTTTGTGGAAAAACCCACATGATTCAGGCTTCTAGCTCAGACTATTTCCCTGCCTCTCTAGGAGCCTGATGGGCATGCCACAATGGCCTTACCCATTGCATCTCTGCTACAGTGTTCCTCAGATAACAACACACTGAGGGTCCCCTGTGTATCCTAGTGGCCATAATTCCCCAGGTCACCCTTCTCCCAGGTGAACAAGGTTGGCATTACTTTTCCCAGAAGGGCAACTGAGCCACCATCTAAGGCAGGCAGTACCACTCCTCATTCCCATCTCAGTGGGCTTGTGCCTTGTGAGTTCTGCAGCTACTGGGATGGCAGCCTTGAATTAGGGGGAGGCCAACTATCAGGCCTTAAGTACACAGGTAAATATTGACCACAGGACTCTCTGGCAGAGGTGGTTCTTCATCCTTGACCTTCTTTTTCTTAAACAGGGTGGCCCGTGTGCAGCCCTTGGTGAGGCTTGTTGCTTCTATGCAAACAATTCTGCAGTGGTGCAGATAAGTCTGAAGTTGGTACGCCAGAATATTGCTAATAGACAGAGGGAGCTGGAAAATTCTGGGAATGGGTATCAGTCCCTCTTCCCCTGGAACATCCCCCTAACTCACTAAATAGATATCAGCCTTGGTATTAGTATTAGCCTCTCCTCCTCCTGATCATAGCCCTAATTGTAGGACACTATCTCATTAATTGTTTTCTACAATTTGTCAAATCCAGTGTTAACTCAATTAATGTTAATTATCAGGGACCCACCCCCCATCATCCTTTAGGAACAGAATTGGGTAATCTAGATGTGATGCTTAGATGTGACCCCAGCTATGTCAACCATCTGACATACCTACAAGAAAGTGTAGGGAATGTTAGACACAGGTCCACTCTGCCCTTCCCCCATTGAATTGTCACTTTGCCCTTCTGGAATGTTGGACACAAATCCACTAACCCTTTCCTTGATTTGTAAAGCAGGCAGCCCAACCTTTTCCTTCATTGATTTGTAAAGCAAAGAACTCCACCCTGCTTAATCTGTAAACAGACAGGACCACCACCCCTTGCTTTCCCTTGGTTGATCTGTATACAGGCAGGACCCCTACCCCTTTTCCACCTAGGGAAACTTGATTGATCTGTGGGTAGGAGTCCCAGCCTAGGGTTTCTCACTGGTGGGAAATTCAAATGTATACTGACCAATCACTGTAATTTCAGCTTAAGTAACCTGGCTATGGAACCTCTATAAAATCAGGACAATGTCTGTGACAAAGCTCTGTCTGATTTGGGTGATCATGTACCCTGACAGTCCTGCAGTAATAAAATCCACTTCTTAAATTAAAAAAAAATGTGTGAACATAGATAAGGAAATGAATCAAATTAAGTTATGGCAAAGATGAAATAAACTGTTAAATTTTGGTGGAATGAGAAATACTGAAGTTCATATCATTATTTTAATGCATAAACCCTTGATTTAGAGGAAACCATTTAATCTTTCTGAGACTCAGTCTCGCCCCCTCCCCCACAAATGCAGATACTGTAGTACCTAAGTCCCAGTCTTTGTTGTTTTTTTTCTCATTTTGGTTTCCATTTTAATTTATGGAATAAAACAATCATTTCCATAAAATAGTTCAATTTTTAAAAAATATAATTACATATTAAACTGCAGATCTAGTATGCACAACTTGCTATTCCTTTCAAATATATAACAAAAATTATCATGTAAATTGATTTGTTTTCTTCTCCCTTCTCCTGTCCCACTCTAGAGAACTTTAGCCACAAATGGGCAAGTGTGCATGTGTGTGTGTGTGTGTGTGTGTGTGTATGTGTGTGTAAATGTATTCTATGCAGACTTCTTTTTACTCACCCTTTCTCTGAATGTAGATAGTGTATTTCTTCATATGTTCTTTATACTTAATTTGGGTATTTATAATAGTCAAAATAACTTATTCATTCAAAGTCATGATCAAAATAGTCCTGATAGTATTATACATTGTTCTCTTTGTTCTGCTCATTTTGCTCTTTGTTTTTCCATACTTCAAGCCATATTTTTCTTTAATCAAGAAGTTCATCATTCCTTATAGTATAGTAGTATTCCATCAGAATCATATACCGCCTCCTGTTCAGCCATTCCTCAATTGATGTGCATCTCCTCAATTTCCCAGTCTTTCCCCCATTTCCACAATACAGCTTTCTAATTTGCCCAACAATATTTTCCAAATAATGAATTCTTATTCCAAAATACTGTCTTTACCTTTGTCAAAATATTATGATGTTTCTCTGTTGCTATAGATTGTTTGTCCACTCTATTCCATTGATCTGCTTATCTATATTTTAGCCAGTACCAGATAGTTTTGATAAATACTACCTTATAATACATTTTAAGATTTGGTACTGCTAAGCCTCCTTTCTTTACATTTTTTCCCATTCTTTCTTTTGATATTCTTGGCTTTCTCTTTTTCTTTTTTTTTTTTTTTGGAGGGCAATTGGGGTTAAATTACTTGCCCAAAGTCATATAACTAGTAAATGTGTTAAGTGTCTGAGGCCAGATTTGGGGAACACAGGTTCTCCTGATTCCAGGACTGGTGCTCTATTCACTGTGCCACCTAGCCACCCTAACTTTTTCTTTTTCCAAATAAATTTAATTAATTTTCTAATTAACATCCAAAGTTATAATTACTACTTGTGGGGGTGGAGCCAAGTTCACAGAGTAGAAACAGCACTTGCATGGCGCTACAGCCCAAACCACTTCAAAATTATGAAAATGGGGACTATGAACAACCTCTGGAGCTCCAGAACCCACAAAATGACACAGAGAAGCTAAACTACTGCTGAGCACAGTCCTGCAGCATGGCAGGGAGCAGCCAGCACAGTGCTCAGGGAGAAGAGCTCAGGACCACTTGAGTCAGAGGTTTTTGTTTTGTTTTGTTTTGTTTTGTTTTGGAGGGCAACTGGGGTTAAGTAACTTGCCCAAGGTCACACGGCTAGGTTTTTTGTTTGTGTGCGTTAAGTGTCTGAGGCTGGATCCGAACTCAGGTCCTTCTGACTCCAGGGCCGATGCTTTATTCACTGCGCCACCTAGCCACCCCTGAGTCAGAGGTTTTAATCCCAGGATGGCAGGACCAGCAGCCTGCTGGAGAAACTACAGAACACAAGCAGCTATGGCGTTTCCAGAATCACCAAAACGTAGATGCAACAAACAAAGTAAGAGGTTAGAGCCCTATGGACTTTGGGACTCATTAGTTGGGACTGTGCATCAGCCTCTTTCCCTAGGGGAGAGATCAAAGCATGGAATAAGAGGAAGACTGGGAGGTGAGAACTCCTGCACCAAAAGCCACAAATGAAAATACAAGCTGGTTAAAGGCCATAAAGGACCTTAAGAAGGATTTTGAAAATGAAATAAGAGAAGTGGAGGAAAAATTGGAAAGAGAAATGAGAAGGATGCAGGAAAAGTATGAAAGTAGAGCCAACAGCCTTACTGAGGAAAATAACACCTTAAAAATAGACTAACTCAAATGGCAAAAGAGGCTCAAAAAGGCAATGAGGAGAGAAATACCTTAAAAACCTGAATTTGCCAGATAGAAAAAGAATCTCAAAAGCTCACTGAGGAGAATGTTCCTTCAAATATAGAATGCACCAAAGGGAAGCTAGTGCCATTAAACAGATACAAACAAATGAAAGAATAGAATGCAATGTGAAATATCTCATGGGAAAAAACCACTGACCTGGAAAATTGATCCAGGAGAGATAATTTAAAAATTATTGGACTACCTGAAAACCATGATCAAAGAAAAAGTCTAGAAGTCATGCATCAAGAAATTATCCAGGAAAATTGCCCTGATGTTTTAGAACTAGTGGGTAAAATAGAGGTTGAAAGAATTCACCAATCACCTCCTGAATAAGATCCCTAAAAGAAAACTCCTAGGAATATTATAGCCAGGTTCCAGAATTCCCAGATCAAGGAGAAAATACTACAAGCAGCCAGGAAGAAACAATTTCAATATTGTGGAAACACAATCAGAATAGCACAGGACCTGGCAGCATCTACACTGAGGGATAGAAGGGCATGGAATATGATATTCCATAGGGCAAAAGACCTAGGATTAAAACCAAGAATTACCTACCCAGCAAAACTGAATATCTTGTTTCAGGGGAAAAATATGGTCATTCAGTGGAATAGAGGACTTTCAAGCATTCTTGAGGAAAAAACCAGAATTGAATAGAACATTTGAGATTCAGACACAAGAAGCAAGAGATGCTTGAGAAGGTAAACAGGGAAAAGAAATCAAAAGGAACTTATCAAAGTTGAACTATTTACATTCCTACAGGGAAAAACAATAACAGTAACTGATGAAACTTTTCTCAGTATGAAAACAGTTGAAGGGTATATGGGCATATGAATACATATTTGAATGTGTGTATATTTGTTTTCAGGTATACATGGATAGAGGGCATGGGTCAAATTTTGTGGGAAGGGATGATATTTAAGGGGTGAAGTTAAGAGGTGAGAGAGGAATGTGGCAAGAGGAGATGGGGAAGGGGGGGTGTGGTAAACTATCTAATGAGAAGAGTCAAGGGGAAGTAGTTGCAGGGGAGGGGAAGAACAGGAAGGCAAAAATCCAAAATCATATTCTCATTGAATTTGGCTCAGGGAGAGAATGACATACATACTAAATGGGATATCCCACCCTGCAATATAGTAGGGTGTGGGTGATGAGAGGGGGGATGATGGAGGGGAGGGAATGCTGGAGGGGGGGCGGGGTTTGGAAGCACTCACTTTCAAAGAGGAACAGGATCAAAGTAGGGAATGGCCCAGGTGGGGGGGGTGGGATGGGTGGGAGGGGATATCCTATGTGACTGCTATTCTGGGGTGGTGGGTAGGGGAAAAATGGGCAAAAAATTGTAACTCAAAATCTGGCAGAAATGAATGATGTAAACCAGAAGTTAATAAAGCATTTGGGAAAAAAATAATTACTACTTGTGAATTTCCTTCCATTTACTTTTTTTCATTCTTTTCCTTCTCAGACTTTCTTTTCAATGAAATCCATCTACCTTACCTTCTCCCCTTTCCTTCTTATCCCTTATTTTAGCCACCCCTTTAAAAGCCCCTCCTTTATCTATTCACCCCACCCTCCTAATCTTAATCTATATAATCTTTTAAAAGTTTCTCCTCCTCCCTTTCCCTCAGTTTTCTCACCTCTCTAAAAGTTCAGAAGACTTCTAAACCTCTTCACATATGTATTGTTTCCTCCTCAACCCATATGAATGCTGGGTTCTAATATTACCAGCTCTCCAACACCATCTCCATGTTCTGTATTTATTCTTCTTTTCAATCTTTTTTTCTGTGATATGATTTAACTTATAAACCTTTTCCTACCCAAGTTTATTTAACAACCACCTCATCATACACGAATCAGTCTCAACGTTCCTTTCAAACTACCTCAGTAGAAGTAACAGTTTTAAGAATACTCATACTAATAATAATAACTAATAATTACTAATATTAATGACATTTTCACATACCATCAGTAATTTGACCTTACTATTTTTAATAAATTTGTATAAAGCACTTTATAAACCATAAATAAAAATGATAATGCCAGTGACTAATAACATGATGATAATCATAAACCCATAATCATAGTATTTGTAAGAGCTTTGATTTCATCTATTGTCTCTAGTCTCTTCAGTAAGGACATTCCCAAATACGTGTTCCTTATTTCCTATGGGCTTTTGTCCATATCTTCCTCAAAGTGTCAGTCAGTCACATGCATTTATTAGACAGTTGGTAAAGCCAGTCATTGCTATATACACCAAGACCTAGAATGACACATTCCCTGCTCTCAAGGATCCTATAATCAGTTGCCTCCCCAAATAATCAGAGCCTTCCTCTAGTTCTTTCAACATAGTTGTTATGCCAGTTTGTATCATCACATTTATATCATGAGTAGGTGTGTGGTAAAATGAGAACAGGTGTTTTATTTGGATTCTGAGGAATTGGTTTCCAATCTTGAGTACCATTGACTGTCTGTGTGGCCATGTGCCCATGGTACTAAACATGCAACTATGGTTATTTCATTTCAAACCCTAAGTCTCACTTTCTTCATTTGTAAGACAAGAGGACTGGACTAGATAGCATCTGAGTTACTAATCAGTTTGAAATCTGTCATCTTATTTAGCATTTTTTATCATTTAGTTTATTAGACGCATTCTTCACATCAACCTTTTTTTTAAGGAGAATGGACATTGTTATATTATCACATGTCAGGAAAAAAAAGAGAGAGAGAGAGAAGCTGAGAGAGGGCCACAGACAAGCAGTGGTAAATGCAGGAATCCATCTAACATTTTTTTAAAGCAATTGGGGCTAAGTAACTTGCTCAAGGTTACACGGCTAGTCATTATTTATGTGTGGGTGCTCATTTTCTGAGCTCATTTTCTGTGGGTGCTCATTTTCGATCTTGGGTCATCCCAACTCCAAGGCCAGCGCTCTTACTCACTGCGCCACCTAGCCGCCCCCATCTAACATTTTCTGCCTCCAATTTCTTTCTTTTCGCTCTTGCACAATGAATCTACATAGATGAATAATACAGAAGATGTATAATACATAGATGTATAATACAGAAAAGAGGAGAAGGCAAAGTGTTTATGCCCAAAACTATTTGAAATATCTTGCCTTTCTTTTAATGCCTTTCTTTTGAAAGTATTATATCTAAGGGGTGGCTAGGTGGCACAATAAATAGGGTACCAGCCTTGGTGTCAGGAGGACCTGAGTTCAAATCCAGTGTCAGGCACTAGCTATGTGACCTTGGGCAAGTCACATAACCCCAATTTCCCTCCAAAAAGCAAACAAAACAAAACAAAAACCTTGAACTCTTTGGGGATGTCTGGTGGCACAGTGAATAGAGCACTGGCCTTGGAGTCAATAGGACCTGAGTTCATTATAAATCTGGTCTCAGTCACTTAAGACAAAATTAGCTTTGTGACCTTGGGCAAGTCACTTAACCCCAATTGGCCTCCCCCCAAAAAAACCAACAACAACAAAAAAAAACACTGACCTCTTTGGGGGCAGCTAGGTGATGCAGTGAATAGACCACCGGCTCTAGAGTCAGGAGGACCTGGAGTTCAAATCTGGCCTCAGACATTTAACACTTACTGGCATGTGACCTTGGGCAAGTCACTTAACCCCAATTGCCTTACTGTTCCCTCCCCAAAAAGCAAAAAAGTAATAAAAAAGAAAGTATAATATTTATACCAACTTTTGTTATTGTTGTTGTGTCATTTCAGTATTGTCTGACTCTCTGTTACCCCACTGGGGGTTTTCTTGGTAAAGATACTGGAGTGGTTTGATGTTTCCTTCTCCAGTTCATTTCGTAGATGAAGAACTAAGAAAAGCTGGGTTAAGTTTCTTGCCCAGGGTCACACTTCTATTAAGTCTCTGAGGCTGGATTTTAACTTAGGTCTTCCTGACTACAGGGCTAGTGCTCTATCACATGCATGCATGTGTGCATACATACATGCATATACACATAAATCCATGCATGCATATATGCATGCATGTCTGTATTCAAACACACTGTTTTGTATTGCATTATCTCATGTTATATTATATTCCTTTTCTCTTTGTTTCACTACACATGGAACCATAGAAACACACACATCTCCAAATTTTTCATATTCATATGATCTCATAATGCAATGAAATTCAACTACATTTCATATATCACAATGTCGTCTGTCACTCTCCAATCGATGGACTTCCACTTTGTTTCAATCTTTGCAAAACTAAAACAAAAGATATTGTCTTAAATGTGTTAATGTTGGTGACAATTTAAAATTATGAATACAATGAAATGGGCCTATTGGCTTCTTAATGTTGGAGGGGACTTACAGCTCTACCTTCAAATTCAAACATCCCTGACATTTTCCAGAGTATGAAGTACATATTCTTTTCAACAAAATCAATGATGAATCTCAAAATCCCTTTAGAGTGGGAATGGGATTTTATGGCTGTTGGCCACAAACCACTTCTGTGCTGAAAATATCCATGAGCACACCAGAGGGAGTTATTGGCTATCAGTTATATTATCAACCAGATACAGCTTCAAAATCAAACAACTGCTTATGATTGGTTAGGGATGTCTGACAGCTTAATAACCCCATTTTATGGATGAAAACACTGGGGCCTAGAGAAGTAAAGTGACTGTGTTCATAACATGTTAATCAACCTTTCTCACCCCACAACACCTTTCAAAACCAGTCCTTTATCTCCTCTCACATCAACATCTTAACTCAGGCCATCAACACCTCTCTCCTCAATGACTGAAACAGACTTCTAATAGGTCTCCCAGTCTTTTGTCTCTAGTTCTTCTATAAAACCATTGAAAGGATTTTCCTTATTTGTGAGTCTGAGCATGTAACTCCCTTATTTAGTTAGATACAATGGTTTCCCCTGGCTTTTGGACTCAAATATAACATTTTTTTGAACTTTTAAAATCCTATTACTCACATGCTTCACTCTGCAATCAGATGATTGCATGTCTTCTCTCTGCTCCTCACACGATACTATTCCCTTCTCTTTGATCTTTTGCAACAATTGTGTTCCCTAGCTACAACCGCCTGTCTCCATACTTCAAAAATAGCCCTTCTTTCTTTACTCCTCAGCTGATTAATCACCTTCTACATGGAGTCTTTTCTAATCCCCTCAAATGCCACTGCCTTCCTTTCCTAAATACCTTGTTTAGAACTACTTTGTATATACATGCATATTTCATATGTGTGTATGTATATATCTATGTATATAGATATATACATTTTTATATTATATATATATGGGTATATATGTGTATGTGTGTATCTCCTTGTATTATACTGTTCTCTCTCATAGGAATGCAAATTCCTTGAGAATAGAAATTGTCCTGTTTCTTTTACATCAGTATCCACAGTGCCTAGTATAGTACCCGGCAAATGATAGATACTTACTAAAAGCTTATTGGTTAATTGATTTAATGGTTGAGTGTCAATGAAATATCAAAGATGTTGGGATAAATCAAGTACAATTTCACATAGCTAATCAGTAGAACTTAGATTAGGACCCAGGTCCTCCAAATCCAGTCTTGAGCTCTTACTACCAGACTAATCTGCCTCAAGAAACAAACAAACAAAAATATATATATTGAACCCAGAATTCATTAACACACATTCCAGGTACTGCCTAGAGAGCTCTATACCACTAGGAAGTTTTCTTCCCACATATATGTGATTCTTTATCATATAATAAGATTTATACTATAATTAAAGCTATAAAACCATGAATTTTAAGGTTCTAATGGGGTCATCCATATGTATATATCAGTACAGTCCTTGAGAACATTGAGCTTCCCAGAATCATAAATGGGAGCCATGTCCTTTTTTTAAGGCTTTCAGAAATCTAAGTCACGTACTTTATTATACTAGATCCCTTCAACAATGTTCAATAAATCCTCTCTCTAACTGTTCATTGCCTAACCACATGTGGTTAATGTGAATATAAGTTTTGCTGGGGAAAAAAACTGATAATTTTTCAAGACATTATTAAATGTGAAATTTTCTCTACAGCTATAGCTGTATTTGCTAGCCTTTCTGAGCTGGCATCTTCTCTGCATCTTTTAGTTTTAATTGCCTAGAGTAGAGCAATCATAGTGATTTGCCAATGATCACTAGGGTTTCAGGCTGATTTACCTGTTGTCTCCAGCATGATATAAAGACATATATCCAATAGTTCCTGCCCTCAAACACTAATAGCTTGAAAAATTAACATTTACACAGATTGCTTTACAAAGAATGAATCCAAGATGTCCCCATATTCCACCATCCCCCACCCTCCTCCAAGCAGGTGTAAACAACAATGAGGAATATCAGGATGGTCTTCTTGTAGGACCTGACAAGCTGGGAGAGTGCTGTTAAATGTTTAGCAGCTAGTCCTTTTGGAGGGGAAACGTGCACATACTTTTAACTGTAGGCTACCTTATTCACATTTTCTCCATCACTTTCTTAAGTGTAGACAATGAACAAAACATTAAATCATGCCTTGATTTATAGCACTGGTTAATTTCTGTTGTAAAATACAGGAACTTCCTGGGCTCCAGGGAGTCCACCAGCATCCAGCCTCCTTCCCATACCTGGTGCCTATTTTGAGAGCAAAATTGAATGTTGGAGTTGCTCACAGTCCAGTAAATCCAGATACCAGGGTAATAAGCAGTTGTGGTATGTGGTTGGCATATGCATTGGGAGTTAATTTGCTTCATATTGTCTTACTCAGCATTCCCTTCTTCAAAATATAGGAACTCCCATGTCAGTGATAACTCCAATGCACCTCTATAAGCTGTGCTTTTAAGGAATCTAGAGGTTCTATAAGGCAGAGGTCAAGAGACAGAGCATTCCAGCTACTGGAGACTTTCAGAACAAAGACAACAAAGTGGGGGCTGGGATAACTAAAATAACAAGTAGACTAGTTGGCTATCACTATAATTAGTTGGCCTGAAGGGAAATCCTGAACAATCATACTAGAAAGCTACGCATGGGGCCAGGCAATAAAGGGTTTTTAGTGCCAGTTACTGGTGTTTCTGTTTTATCCTAGGGAAAGTAGGGACCTACTAGGACTTCTTAATCAAGTGTGTGATCTCTAATCAGATCTGTGCTTTAACTAACCAGATTGGTATTTGGGTAAAGGATGGATGAGATAGGGGAAAATACTGACTCTAGGAAATAAAGTAGGAGGCTAGAGAATCTTTCCCCCCACCCCCATCCCCTCTTACCTTGATTGTGTGAGTGATGAAAAGGCGTGCAATGGAGAAAGGTACAGTGAAGATTTGGTTGACAGGATTTATTAACCCTTTATAACTGAGCAAAAAGGAATTACCTGGAAATGTTGCAAATGATACTCTGTTCCTGGTCTTTGGGATCTAAAATATAAAGATCCTTGAAAAGGCAGGGAAAAATCAGGATTTATTAAAAAATGTTTATTAGCATTGAGGCAGTATTGAGACAGTATTGTGTATTGGATTTAGAATCTGAGAACTTGATTTCCAGTCCTAGGTCTGACCCTTACACGTGTCCCTGGACATGTAATTTCACCATTCTTCCCTTCAGTTTTCTCATTGAAAAAAGATGTTGGCACATAAAAGTAGTGGGAAACCTGCAGCCTCTAGGTCAAAGGGGCCTTCTAGGTCATTGGGCATGATTTTATGACTGAGTCCAAATTTTAAGGAACAAATTATTTTATTAAGTAAATTTGCTCTGTAAAGTTTGGATTCAGTCACACTTGCAAACCTAGACCTTGACAGTGAAGGTTTCCCACCCCTAGCCTAGAATATATCCAATGTTTAGAGTTGCATTTCTTCTTAACAAATGATATCTTAACACCTATATGTTTCTTCAGTTGTGAAAGGATGCATTTAGAATAGATTAGTAGTGAGAATCTGGTGATCAGTTGTTATTAAAAGCCCATCTTCCTTTTCTCTGCCCTAATTTGATTTAATCTATTTCAATTCAAGCTTGTGAGGTACATAAAAATGTCATATAGACAAACCCTACAGGATTGGTTTGGTAAGCATTTCAAAAGAAGGGAACACTCAAATTGCATTTCTTGTGGTCACTGGGAGAACGAGATAATGTGATGGGGTGAAAGGCTTTAGGAACAGAAGCAATGGGGGGCAGGGAGCCAAGATGGTGTTGTGTAAGCAGGTATATGCTTGAACTTATCCCTCACTCATCTCCAAATACCTGTGGAAAGTGGCTCTAAACACATTTTGGAGCTGTAGAACCCACAATCTGACAGCGTGAAATACATCTCCAGCTGAGGAGAGCCTGGCTGGCCTAAAGGAAAGCTCTATCACACCAGGTTGGGAGCAGAGCACAGTCCTGGGTGGGCTGCACTTGCATAGACCAGGGCACAGACTAGGGAGGAGCAGTTCTCAGGGGACTGAATCTCTGGCAGCTTTGGCAGTTTCTAGACTTCTCAAACCACAAAGGCTAAAGAGAAAGTAAAAAGTCAGTGGAGAAGCCAGTTGGACCCAGGTTAGAGAGAAGGCCCCCAGGCATCAGAGCTAGCTGTGGCTGCTCTAGCAGCCATGGTAGATGTCATCTAGTTCTTCCACCTAATATTACTGAGGAAAATGAGGTCCAGAAAGGAGAATAACCCCTTGTGTATGAATAGGAAACTCAGGTTTGTATTTGTTTGTTTTTCAAGACATATATAATATGAAACATGGCTGGGTAATAAAAGGTGCAGTGCTGAGTCATTTTTCAGTTGTGTCTGAATCTTCATGATCCTATTTAGGGTTTTCTTAGCAAAGACACTGAAGCAGTTTGCCATTCCCTTCTCCAACTCATTTTATAGATTAGGAAACTGAGGTAAACAGGGTTAAGTGACTTGCCCAGGGCTACACAGCTAGTAGGTGTCTGAGACCAAATTTGAATCCATGAAGATGAGTCTTTCTGGCTTGACACTCCCAGCACTTTATCCATTGGGCCTTCTAACTGCACCAGAGAGTACATTCAAGAATCTTTAATTTAAAACAAAATGAAACATCAAAGACTGTCAGTTCCAATACACTTATATTTCACTTGAAGAAACTGGAGTCAAGAAAGTTTTAGTGACTTTTACTCAGGGAGTAAATATCTGATGTAGGATTTGACCTCATATTCTTGTCTTGCACTCAAGGACTTAATTAATTGGATCATACTCCATCTCCATTGTTATAAAAGCACAGAACAATCTCTCATGAGTAGTACCAAGTGCCATATTAAGAATACCAATTAAATAATATGAATTCCAACTAAATTGTGTTAGAAAGTGTTTTATTTGTATAATCTCCTTTGAGCCTCACAACAATCCTGCAAAGTATGCACAGTGGTTATTATCATTCCCATTTTGCAGATAACACTTAATCTAAGAGATTTAAAAAGTTTCATTGCTAGATTTTCCTCAACTAGAAGTTATCAGTAGCAATGAAATCATGTGAATGAATTTTCCAAAGGTCATAAGACAAAGCCTTCTACTAATACCTTTTTTCTGATGTCTCACTATGCATTGGATGTGACAATGGGCTTTTAATCTCTGACAGAAAAAAAATAACCTTGATGAATTTTAACCAAAGGCAGAGCTCTTCAAATAAAAGCCTAATGATCCACAGAGGATTATTCACCCACAAAACAGCTGAGATCATTTGGGAGTCATCAAAGGTAGAGTCACAGTGAAGTGAGGATAACATATGAGCCATGTTGGGCAAGTAGAATAAGGAAGACATGATTGGATAAGTGGGAGTGAAAGAGAATGAAGGCTCAAGAATGATAGCTGACATTTAAACAGTGCTTTGAGAGTAGCAAAACACTTTAGATCCATTAACATACTTGATTCTTATAACAGGGCTATGAGGTGGGGCATATTATCAGTACCATTTTACAAGTGGAGAACTGAAGCTGAGAGAAGTTAGCAGGTTTGTTCACAGTTATAGAGCTAGTATCTGATGAGTGATCAGAATGCAGATGTCTCTTGACTCCAACTCCAGTGTTCTTTCCACAACCTTGAAACTGCAGATTTGGTGACTAGAACACAAATAGGGATGCTTGTAGGAGGGGCTGATATGAGCCAAGATACTGTGGGTATAATGAATGATCCGGATGGTGTGAAGCGGAAATCCACTTCTCTTCTCCCACACCCCCACCCTGGCTCCAGTTTCCTTTTTTTTTATGAAAGAGCCAATACCTTTCCTGTGTCTAGAATCTTCACTAACTACATAAAAGTATCAATTCCAGAACAATATTTTTCACTAGATCATATTTTCTGACAGATTTTCTCTTTGTCTTCAGACATTAATAGCACTACCACCACAACTGATTTTGATCCTTGCTTTGTTAGGGGGCTTTGCATTGTGTTTATCTTCTCCTATGGATAGGTACTCTGGAAATATTCATGAATTTGAACATTTGCCCAAGGAAAACAAAATTAGGAAGTTAAAAGGGATACTCTCTCAAATCACATGATACATTATGAAACCAATGAAATACTGTTTATATCATGCGGGTATTTGTTACACTTCTCTAGTCTACTGGTGAAAATAGCAATAATAATTGTTATTAACGATAATAATAATGAAAAATATTACAGAGTTACAGTATTATCATTATTATACTTCACATTTCTATTATATTCTAAGGTTTCTAAAACACTTCTCACCTACTAACCTTATGCAGTAGACACTACAATTATTCTCATTTTCATTGTTGTACCTCCTTTTTGTACCTGTGGGGAATTCCCTCTGCTGATGAAATGCATATAACTCAGCAAATCTTGTATAATTTTTATTTACATTTTTTTCTTTTTAGTGAGGGTGACTCTAACCTGTTTGGTGACTTGCCCAGGAAAATATAGCTAGTATGTCAGTGGCAGACCTTGAACTCAAGTCTTTTTGTTCTTAGGGGTGACTTTTTTCCCAATTTATTATTATGCTTTTGGGCCTGCGACTCAAACTAAGGCCCTCTGGTTCCAAGGTCAGCCCTCCTCCCACTTTAAAAAGCTATACTCTCTCCATTGGATATTAATTCTGTCATATTTTTCCTTATACTTGTTTTAAATTGTTCATAATAAGCTGAGCATAGATTACTTGTCTGTAAGGTGCTGACAAAGCTTGAAATTTCTTTTCCAGGGTCATATATAAATTAGAATCTTGGATATTTCTATCCCTTGAAGCTAGTACTGTGCCTTACATGTGATAGCTATTTAATGCATAAATATTGAGTTGCCGGTATGTTTATTATTGGGCATTCCTTTGTACTTAGTAATGAAATGAACTAAATTAATCTAAGTCCTCCTGAAAGAACAAAGGTAAGTAATCGAGAGAAATAGAGAAGAGAGTTAGGTTATTTACCACACTCAAAATATGTCTAAATTCCTTTCCAAAATCAATGCTGCCACCCACCCTTCTTGCCCATCCTTTGCTGCTTTTTTCCATGTCTTTGCACAAATTCATGTCAGGGAGGCCACCCATTTGGATTTGGACCTTCTTTGAGCTATCCAAATACTTAGAAGGATGGAATCAATGCAAAATGTCAGGGTGTGCATTGATTATTGTTCATTCTCTTCTTGTTTAGAGGACACCTTCTTTTTAACTTATCCACATCTTAGATTTCATTCAAGTTACTTCTGCTTTAAAATCTATTGATTAAAATATATGACAGGCTCACTCTACAATTGCCACCTACATATCTTTGGCTATTACCAGCAACAGTGCTAGGATACCATAAGAAGCAAAGGACCTTCTCTCCTCTATGTGACTGAACCTTCCTGAAGTTTTTGTCTTTATCATTCAAATCTGAGTTCCTTGAGAATAAAGATTCTCTTGATACTTTTATCCACCTTTCTTATCACCTACAGTAAACAGTCAGCTCTCAGATGCCTTTCCTTCATGCTTTACATTACTTTTTTAATCCTCTACTTCAATTCACCAGAGGTGACCATAAAGAATCAACAATTCTGCTTAGTAATTCCAGTAATCTCAATTATTGTGATTACCAGATATGAATTTTAGTTCCAACACTAGCATTCACTCCCAATGATTGTGGTATAGCCAAGTTTCCTCCTTCTCATCCTTGGAGAGATCATCAATAGTGTTTCAATGCAGGAAATAATTCAAGGATCCCAGGACAATTAAAAGCCCCTGTCAGAAGTCAGAAGAAAGGAATAGGGTCACTAGTCATTCATATGCAAAATTTATTGTTTATATCATTCACTTAACCAAAACTATCTTAGGGTTAATGATATTTTAAGTTATAATTTATGTTGAAATTATTCAAATTTTATTTATTGTTAAATTCCCAGGTGTAGGGAAGAAGCAGCTTGGGAAAAGAAGCAAAAGTTCCTCTTAACTTTGCTCAAAACATTTTTGAGGATTATACTATCAGTTGGCCTCTGTGTCATAAGTTCTAGAGTTGGATTCACCGCAGAACTAATATTGGGGCACTTGCCCTCTCTTAAACTCATTTTCCTTATCTGTAAAAAGGAGGTAATTATAGCAACTAATTCACAGAATTGTGAGAATTCAATGATAAGATTTGTATAACACAGTTGGTGAACTTTGAATTACAATCGAAATATTGGCCTAATAGAAAAAAAAGACCTGGTTTGAAGTTCCTTATCTGACCCTTTACTAACTGTGTGAACCTAAATGAATCACACCTTTAGCTCTCTCAGCAAATTTGTAAGACCAGAAATTTAAAGGGAAATGTCAACCTTCATTAGAAGGAATTTCCTCATCTGGAAGTTTCTTGCACTCATAAAATAACAGTTCAATTCCCCATTGCAAAACAAACAAACAAACAAAAAAAACCTAACCTAAATATCCACAAAATGTATATACATTTTATATACATTATATACATATATACATATATATATATATGTACACACATATGGTATATATATATGTGTGTGTGTGTGTGTGTGTGTGTGTGTGTGTATATCATATTCTTCTCCACCCAGCATTGGAACCCTGGAAAGACAGGAGGTATATTTTTCCTCTTTTTACTATTATAATTACATTTTATACTGGTTGTTTACTTACTTATTTATTCATTTATTTGTCTATCTGTTTATTTGTAAATATATCATCTGTTTATTTAGTCTTGCAATTTCCATTATCATTATACTGTATATATTTTCTCCCTGTTAGCTTTATTTCAGTCTGCCTCATTTCATATATATCTTCTCATACTTCTTGGAATTATTTATATTTACAACTTCCTTTGACAGTAATGTTTCATTTTCTTTATCTTATAATCTACTATAACTTTGATAACCAATACTCAATCACAGACAGGCATATTTACTATTCGATAAAATAAGGTGGCCAGAGACAATGATCTCTAATTATCTTTCTAGCTCAGCAGATATGATCATATGTCAGGTTTAATAGAGAGGCAAAGGAAAGAGAGAAACAGAGAGACAGAGACAGACACAGCGAGACAGAAACAGAGAGATAGAAATAGAGACAGATATTTCCCTTTATCTATCCAATTATATGCTTATTTTAGAATTCAGGCAAATGAAATTTGTAAAAAGCCAATTGGTTTAATATTTTTAGCTTTTTTTTTTAAAGCAATTGGGATAAAGTAACTTGCTCAAGGTTACACGGCTAGTCATTATTTATGTGTGGGTGCTCATTTTCTGAGGCCGGATATGATCCTGGGTCATCCCAACTCCGAGGCCGGCGCTCTTACTCACTGCGCCACCTAGCCGCCCCTATTTTTAGCTTTTAAAGTCATATATTTTCTCTTGCTATTCATCCTTAGTATGAATCTGAAATGAAAGTGAATTTTCCCACATCTGCAAGAGCAGCGATAAAGATAAGGTCATTACTGTAGATGATTCAATTTAAATGGATATCTTGCTGTTTCCTCTTGACCTGAAATTTTGATGCCACCATTAATTTGATCATTAATTCTTTGGTGGCCCCATAATAAGCATTATTTAAAGAGAGATGATGAATTTTAAAATATTCACAGCCTGAGTAAATATTAGAGATGATAAAGACACATTTTTTGTCATGTACTCCCTTCCACATTGAAATGAGTACATTTCCTTTGTCTTACCAGAAACAATTGTGGCAATAAAAGTATTTTTGTACTTGGATCAACAGATGGATTTGAAGTAAAACAAACGTTCATTGCTGATTCAGGTAAGGAAGCAACTGAAGTGAAACTTGATTATAAATGATGATGTTTTTCAAAATAAAATGTTGAAAAGTTCTATGTTAATTATTGCAGCAAAACAATAGTATTCTATATCCAAAAGCTCACATATATTCAGTCATTTCTCATTTAATTGATATAGTTTCTTATTTTTTTGATATCACAAAAAATGGTGCTATGAATATTCTTGTATATATTGTATCTTTCTGTCCTCTGTCTTCTAGAGTTTGAATCCAACCATGAAATTTCTGTTTCAAAGAGTATGAACTCTTAGATACTTTGCTCATATAATTCCAATTTGTTTTTCAGAACGATTAGACAAATTCACAGTTCTACCAATGTCGACTCTTCAAATTCTTTTTTTTTTCTTTTTTGTATATTCTACCATGAGAAGTAATGTAATTCTGGTATTGAAGTGAAGAAAAAAAAGTTCTTTCTCTGACACATCCAGGCTTGATTGCCTTAGGAATATAAAATAGCTTATCAGTACTTTAGAAATTTGGAAGAGATATTTTCTTTAATTAGGATTTCCCTGCACCAGTATAATTATAGGTTTACTCCCTGTTCTGCATTCTTTCTCTTTTTTTCTTATTTTTTATTTAAATTTATTTGTTTTTTTTAGTTTACAAGATTTAATTCCATAGTTCCTTGAGTTTCAAATTTCCCTTCTCTCTCTCCTGCCACCCCCCATGACGGCATATAGTCCGGTATAGGATCTGCAAATACTTCCACTTTTTTGCTTATTTTTAAAAATGTGTATTTTATTTCCTAAGTAGAATATACAAACTTTAAGGATAAGGGATATATCAATTTTGAATTTCTCTAATTTTATTAATTTTATATATGCTTATATTTGTATATGTCGTTTCCTTTGTGGATTATAAATAACTCAGAAAATGGGATATTTCATTTATGTATTTATTTCCCAAGCATCTATCACAGTTATTGGTATATAGTAGACACTTGGTGAATGATTGTTTATTTATTACTTAATCCTTCAAACACCGTGCTTCATATTAAAGAAAAAATTAAGAAATGAGGAGGGGGAAGAGGAGGCTCATGGTGATAGCAGATGCTGACATTTATATTACAGGCTGAACCTTGCAAATTTGTTTGCATAAATGATCCGTCAGCCCGATAACACCCATGGAAGAGAGACATCATAAGCAATAACAACCCCATTTTATGGATGAGAAAGATGAGAATCAAATATATTAAAGGATTTCCCCATAGTTACACAGTTGTCTAGGGGATTAAGATTAGTGAATTGGAATTAGCTATAATTAAGTGATTTAGGGTTACAGTGATATGCAGGGTTTAGATCTAGGTCTCCCTGAATCTAAGTCTAGTTTGTTGAAGTGTCTTATAAAAATATTTATTGGCTTCATATGTCATAATATTGTACTATACATT